>CM053772.1:176153413-176327392 GCA_028658325.1 Potorous gilbertii | reverse complement strand
ATGATAGAAGAGAGGGCAGATTGGTGACAGGGAAAATTAGAATGCTTGGTGTATTGGGGTGGGGGGAGGGGACAAATGGGGAGAAAATTTGGAAACCAAAATTTTGTGAAAATGAATGTAAAAAAGTTAAATAAATAAATTTATTAATAAAAAAAAGAATATCAGTTCAAAAGCATGAAATAAAATATTGGCATATATAAAAAAAAATTCAAATCAATTAATAAAATACCTTTAATGCACCAGGCACTGTATATTTGAATACATAGTTGTGAAATGGAAAATTGATTTTAATTCTATTTTAAGACATAATCAAATTGGATCTAATATTCCTCCTGTCTTTTGACTTGTATGTCCACCCCTGTTCTTTTAACTTGTTTCTCCACCTTTGTAACACTACCCTTCACCCACATTCCAAGAAGCTTGCTTAACCTAAAAATCAAGCTGATTCAAACTAAGCTGTTGTGACCACTCCCAAATTCCTTGTTTGTAAGTAAGGAGTTTTCATAAAGGGAGGTCCAAATGTGGTAATATCAAGCTGATGTGAGAGATTGTTTGTTTTCTAGCCAATCAGAAGAAAACACACCTATGCTCCTCAAGATTTGGCTCTGTTTCTTGTTAATCACTATAAAAGACCCTGTCAGGCCTCATTTGGGATCATTGATCATTTGAGAGATCATTGATTTTATTTATTGTCAATTGATAGCTTTGCTAATAATTGGATTGTGCTTGAAACTATGCCTCTCAGAATTTCTTTCATAATGTAGTAAAAAATATATATATACATATATTATATGTATGTATATGTATGCATGTATGTGTATATCTACATATACACATACACACATATAGGCTCTATGATTCAATCTATGCAGTTATAAATCTGCACTGATGCAATTCACAACCTGTATCCCATTTGCTTTCTGATTATAAACTAGAATACATTTGAATTCATATCATTGTACTTTCAAATAAATCTATGCATGCATACTTCAGTTATCCAGAATTTTGTCATTAAATGCTCTCTGAACTGATGTGGAGTGCCATGCTTCTGTAACTTGAAGACTATGGTCTACAAGAATAACTGCAACTAAAAATTGAGTGTGCTATGGCCCGTTGGTTAATGAGTCTTTTCTAATTTAGTGATGGAGTTTTCATGACAGTAATTGGGTCCATACTTGAAGCCTTTAGAGATTAATGGAATCTGCCAGAACATATGTCTCATTGGCTCAGCCATAGAGAACCATAGTTAGAATGGACCATTGGAAGATAACTTTTTGTAGTATACAATGGGGTTAAATCCATTCATTTTTATTAATTCAATGGCAGAGGACATCAGCATAAAAAATCGTAAATACTGATAATAGATAGAAATATATAGTGTGGCATAGTGTCTAGAGAACTGTCCTCAAAGCCAGAAAGGCCTGGGGGCAAGTTCCATCTGTAACACATACTCCCTATGTGATGCTAGACAAGACACTTAACCTCTCAATGCACTAGGCAAAATTAGAAAACTCTAAACAGAGTAGATCTACCATCCTTCATTGGTCAGGGAGAGTCCTCATCTGGGAGTTCTCAATATCAATAAAATCACAGGTCTAGTCTCTTTCCTTATTCCTGTGTAAAAGGTTGTACTAAACAATACAAAGTAGGAAAGAATAAAATAAATATTCTTCATAAATAATTAGATTAATAGATACAAAACTACAATTATATAAATAAGTATGTATGAATCTATTTATCTGGATATTATTTCATTAGTGTGGGTACTTCAGTACAGTACTCTCTGAATTCTCTACTCTCGGTCATAGGCACAGTTACCCTGCCCAAAAAGTAAACAAGCAAGCATTTGAAAAGTATTTATTTATTGTTTGATTCTGCAATGCCATTTTCCTGTCCCTTTTCCCCTACACTCCTTCAGGGACTCTACAGTACCATTAAAATGTTTCTAAAATAAGGTGTTTAAAATAGGTATGTAACATTACCAAATAGACGTACATTTATAATTCTTTACATATAAAAGTAATTTATATGAAAAATATTTCCACATCTTATTTGCCACCTTTGTATTGCCTTCAGTGCTCTGCTCATTCATGCATTTCTTAATTTGTGTATATATTTTTTCTTGTTGCCTTGTCATGCCTGGTGTATCTCCAGTTTTTCAGGTTCTGCTGTCTTCCTGTTATATTATTGCATGTCTTTCCAAATTTCTTTGTGTTCCTAACAGCTATTATTTTCATGGTACTTTGGTGATTATTCCATTGCATTGCTACTTCATGGTTTTTTTAACCATTCTCTATTTGGCCTTTAGAGAATTTCCCAGGATCAGACGTTCAGAGCTAGAAGGGAACTCAATCCAAGTCTCTCATTTTATAGATGAGGCACAGAGGTGGAATAACGTGTCCAAAGTCACCCAGGCAGTTATATCAAAGATGGAATTTGAGCCCAGGACCACTAACTCCAACAAATAATGTGGCTTTATGGTTCTTTAAAGCAGATATCACTTTTTGCTTTCCTTTATAATAAGACTTGGGCATATACAGTACAATTTATGAGATTATTAGGTCAAAATGTATGATTACACTTGTGCCTTATAATACTACTACTACCAAGAATAGCTTCCTTTAAGTCCCCAGTAGAATCCCAGATTCTACAGGAAGCCTTCCCTTGGTTAATTAATTCCTGTTTTTCCTGTATATAGCTTGCTTTCTATATATTTGTTTGCATATAAGCTCATTGAAGGCAGAGACTGTCTTTTGCCTCTTTTTATATCGCTAGAGCTTAACACAGTGCCTGCCATATTGTATGTTCTTAATAAATATTTATGGATTGAGAGAGTGTTTTAAAGTTAACAGAGCATTTTACAGATGATGGAAGTTAATATTACTCCCAATTCCCCACCCCCACCCTCAATTTCTCTCTCTTCTAAATGAGAAAACATTTTCTTAAATGTCCTAGTGCAGTTCAAGTAAACCTTGAGATGTCTTATCCCAACTGTCAATCACAATGATAAGCCCGGTCCATCTCTAGCATGAAACAATATTTTACGCTTAAGTATTTTTCTATCATTCTTATCAAAGGCCTAGCCAGGTACTACACCACCTGGAGGCCCTCTCTCCAATTTGGTCTAGGAAGGCCTCCTCCCTGAAGTAATTAGGGCAATGATCCAGCTAAGAGAAGGAACAACTCTTTGATCAATTAAGAAGAAAGACAAAAAACAGACATGCCCTGGGGAGTTCACTGTTGGAGGGAGTGGTTGAAGAGGGTTTGAATTGTTTTAGAAAAAATAATCCCCTAAAGTCATGTTCTTTGTATCATGGACACCTCTCAGCTAACTGTTACTCTGGTGGAGCCTATGGTTCTCTTCTCAGAATGATATTTTTAAATCAATAAGAGAAAATACATAGGATTACAAAAAATAAAGATGAATTTTTCCCATTCAACTTCATGGGCCCCAAAATCAAACTGTCCCCTGACTTTGGTAACAATGTTCTATCTCATTGTATACTTTTGTCTGTTGCCTGGGGATCCTATAAATTGTAACTCCTATAAATTGTAACTATAAATTGTAAAATGGTTTTTGTTAAATTTTCAGAGACATGATGTACATCTGCCATCTTTGGATCTCCCTCTCTTTAAGCAGAACTGTTTGCAGTTACTCTAAATTCATTTTTTAAAAATGGTTTGGGCAATTTTGTGTATAAAATGTAGAGTATAGAATTTTCTTTCACAAGACATCATCTCATTTAGCAGTTATGATCTTCCAATTTATGGAAGTGTTTTTAAGCCGATTTTTTTCCTTCAGATTATCATAAATTTTTTGTTCCTAAAAGTATTTTTTTTCCCATTTATAAGACATTACACCACAAGAGGCAATATTTCCTGGGAACCTGAACTAGTATAAGACAGAGTAAAATCATCAAGTCTCTAGGGGAGGGCTACCTATTGATAAATGTTATTAGTTTCCATGAGCTCTGTTATGAGTTCTATTTTCTCTATTAACCTGAAAGTAAAAACTTCCCACATTTTGGTTCGGTCACTACACAATGATTCATGTCCCATAGAGATGATTTGAGATTTTCTAGACAATAAGCTAGGGAGGTCAGAAACCCCTCAAATAATGCATTGGCCCTTCCTGACAGGTAAGAACCATTAATGTAACATCTCATAGGCATCTCAAACTAGGCAAGTCCAAAACAGAACTCCCCAGCTCTCCTGCTACAGGCAAATCTCTTCTACATTTCCTTTTTCTGTCTAAAATATGACCAATGTTCTCCTCATCCAAATTTACAACCTGGGAGTAATCAGTCAATAAGTTTGTATTAAGTACCAGGCACTGGTCCAGGCATGCTGGAGATACAAAGATAAAGATGAAACAGGCCCTGCTGTAACAACTCCCATTATATCAACAAGTATATCATTTAGTCTTTATTCTCCCACTCGCCTCCAGTTACTTGCCAAATATTTTAGATTGTATCTTCTCAACACCCCCTTCTTTCTCCTCACTGACAACCGGTTAATTCAGACCTCCATCCCCTTTTGTATATATTTCATATTACTTGTTCAAGAGATTAGATATTGGCAGAGCCCTTTGCAAACCTTAAAGTGCTATGCAAATGCTGGCTATTTTTACTGCTGTGGTTTTTAACTGTGAACCTGCTGTTTCTTCTCTCAAGAATGTAAGTCTCTAGAAGGCATGGACTTTCAGTTTTTGTGTCTTCTATACCATGCGCATAATAATCACTTAATATATTCTGGTTTAATTAACCTGATAATGGCCACATTTTTTTTCTCTTTCCTGTTCAGACACATCGTCTCTACTCAAGGTTTCTTTGCCAGGCTATCTTCCCTGATCATCATACATCCAAGAGCTAATTCCCCAAAGTTGGGAACAGTGCCTCCAAACTAAGGTATAGTTAAACTTTTAATATGGAAATATTATTATAAGTTTATATAAATAATTGAAATGCATTCTATTTTATCTCATCTTAAGTTATAATTTTGATTTGTTTTCTATATTATAGAAAAGTGACTTTAATTTTGAGGAAAAGCTATTATATCTGGAGTTTGAAAAAAGACAGAGGGAAATCTGAAACTGGAAGACAGTATCAATATTTCCATTCTCTGGTTTATTTGCGCTAACAACACCACCAAGATATAGTTTGAAAATCACAATTCGAACTTTAATGTGAGATAAAACAAAAATTATCTTTAGAATTATCTATTTCATGAAAATGCAATTATGAAAAGTCATTATGAGAGCTTTCTACAGGCCTTCTACAGAGGAGCTTTTTGCATGAAAATCCCATTTATGAAAAGTTTTTATTAACTCTATTTGATTCTGGGATGCACATTTTTGCAAAAAACGGCCACATTTTTGGTTTTTTGTGGGATCTGTGAACTTGCCACTTTATCACATCCCTGGTATATATTCTGTAGGAAGGAGAGAATAGAAGCTTTCTATTTCTGGCACTTACTTTAGGTCCAACAGGATACATTTTCTCTATCATTTTCTTTAGACAACCACGAAACAACAAATTCAATCCTCATTTCTAGCATTTGCCAGTTTCTGAGATGTAAATGCTCACACTGAAAATTTAATGATCAACAGATCTCTCCCCCATCCCTCCTCTTAGTGCTGGGTCCAGTATATTCCTGAGATCAACCCAGGAAAAGACTCTTTCCTGAAATGTAGGGCACAAGTGAAGGGCCAGGGGCAAGGAGCCCTTGATTGATCTGTCTTGACCAGATTAGGATAGTCATCAGATTAAGAGAAGAAATTGTTCAGTTAATTCAGTTACTTCAGTTAATAAGAATATATCTTTAGTTTACCTTTGACCATTTGGAAATGAGAATAATGAATTGTGTGAGGAAAATGAGTCTCCAAGGGTTTGTCAAAAGTTAAATGGTTTGAACTACTTGATGAAGAAAAGTATTATCTTATTTCAATATTATTTTTAAATGAAGATTCATCTTCTCTTTCTCTCCACTCTCCCTTCCCCAACTGAAAAATCAAGAAAATAATAGAAATATTTATAGTCAAGCAAAACAAATTCCTATTAAAAATGTTATGTACAGAGCGAGAGATGAGAGAGAGAGAAAAAGAGAGACAGAGAGAGAGAGAGAGAGAGAGAGAGTCTTAATCTGTTTTCTGAATCTATCACCTATCAGGAAGTTATTCTGTTTCATTATGAATACTAAATCTTTAATATAATGGAATAAATCTTTCACAACTGATTATTTTCCAATATTATTATATTAATTGTTCTCCTGGTTTTTCTCGCTTCACTTTGCATTAATTCATACATGTCTTCTCAGGTTTCTCAGGAACCATCCCCTTTATCACTTCCTATAGCACAATAGGATTCCTTCATATTCATAAACCATAACTTGCTCAGTCATTCTGTGATTGATTATCCTCTCGATTTTCAATTCTTTACTACAGTAAACAGAGCTGCAGTAGATTTTTGTGTGTGTATGGCTACTTTTCCTTTCTTTGATCTCTTTGGAGTTATAGCTCTAGTAGTAGTATAATTAGGTTAAAGGCCATGCATAGTTTAATATTTTTTAGGGGATAGTTCCAGATTGCTTTCCATAGGTCACTATTCCACCAACAGGTACACGAATGTATGTTTTTCCCCATAACTCTCCAGAATTTGCTATTTTTCATTTTTGTCAACCTTGCTAATGATTTTGAGACCCTTCACCAGTTTGATTGCCCTCCCTTTGGGACCTCTTAAGCTTATTAACTCCCTTCCTAAACTGTAGCACATACAAATGAACACAATTCTCCAGCTGTGGTCTGACCATTACAGTGGGATTATTGCTTCCCTTATTCCATATAAAATCCCTGTTGTTCAAGAAGTCTTATTTGCATTAGCTCTCTAGGCTTCCATATAATACTCTTGAATTACATTGAGCTTGTACTCCCTAAAACCCTTGGATTTTCCTCTGCCAAACTATCAATTAGGCACATTTCTACCATCTTGTATTTACAAAGTTGACTATTGGTGTCAATCATAGGATTTTATATTTACCCCTCTTACATTTTTTTTTATGAAATTTGAGCTAACCTTCTAACTGATTGAGATTTTTTTGAATATTGAATCTGCCATTCAATGCTTTAGATATCCCCTCAAGCTTTGTGTGATTTCTAGATTAAACAAGGGTCCCAGCTGTCTTCATCCAAGTAACTGTTAAAAATGTTCCCCAGAACAGAGTTACTAATGACTACTCTTTGAATCATATCATTCAAACGATTCCAAATACACTTTGTACTTTATAGTTGCCTAGCAGATACATCTCATTTTGACCACAAGAACAAAATTTGAGAATTTGCTGGTCTTAGCTAAAGCCTAGACAACATCTACCTAAAACAATCCCTTGATCTGCAAGCATAGCAACCCTACCAAAGAAGGAAATAGAGTTAGTCCAGTAAGAGCCAGCCTGGCTCCTTGTGATCACAGCTCTTGTCCACATCTCCACTGACCACCAAATTTATCACAGAGCCAAAAGGAGAAATCTAAAATACATACATATATGTATATATGTATATGTATATATATATATGTATATGTATATATACATATATATATATATATATATATGAAAACTGAAAGTACAACTTACCCAATATTTTGCTATAGTAGGAATCCCATGGTGACCAAAGAGTATTAAACATGTAGTCCTGTAAATGGTAAGAGATGAAGTTTCTTATTCTATCACTAAAAGACATCTGGTCTGTGAGCTCTGACAAGACAGCAGAAACACTTTCCCACAGTGCTTTTCCACTGTGGAAGCTGGAGAGAATCTCAAGGAGTATATAAATCGCATTCCCAGCTTAAGAGCAATCAAGTCACCACAGGGAAACACTGAATCTGAGATCAAGATGTCAAATTGGCCCTTCTGCATCTTCTCCATTAACTTCTGGTTGGTAAGCACACCATCACAGATGGCTCTAGAAACCTGGTGGAACTCATGAATGACAGTGGTCATTTCTGAGTAGAAATGCTAGATGGTTGATGGGCAGGGTTTATTTTCTACCCATGTGAGAACAAAATCCCTGATGACATTCTCTATTTTTTCCTTTCCAAAAGATACTTTATAGACTTCAAAATTCAGAGGTGAATCAATAGTAGGTACAATGAAGAGAGCTCCAGAAACAATCAGTTCTGTGACATTATGCTGGTTTTCTATCAGTTTCCCCCAAATTGTCTTGATTTTAAGCCAGTGACTACCTTCCATTGACCAAATCAGGACATTCTCCCCAAAGACTGTCCCCAGTAGAGTCATAAGAAGAGCTAGGATATCTTCCCCAACATGGTGTATGTTGATGTGGAAGTCTTAATAGGATCCAAAGTAAACAGATTTTTTCCCCCTCAAGTCTAAAACATAAAAGAAAATAGGGCATTTTAAACAAACATTCATTCAAAAATTAAGTTTGGTGCCAAAAGCCAGATTCATTCAAAAACAACTGGAAAGGGATGTGGATGAAGTAAAATTTTGTACTGTAACATAAACCTTTGAAATAGTTCCTTTTAATTCCATTCAAAAAGTATTTATTTTCTATTGTAAAGAGAGCTGAGAAACATGATCAAGAAAGTTTCTTAAAATATAATAATTCCAAATATGAAGCTCATCCTAGATGAAATTTTATCAAAACATTATGAGTATTGCCTACAATTAAGTTTAAAATTTGCAATGAAGTTTAAAAAAACAAGTAATGTTGGTAGTCACATAAATTGAACCTTGGATTGGAGTCTTGTACATATGATAAAGACTTAATAAATTATGACTGTTTCAGTATCTTTTACGTCCTTTTCTCAGTTGTCATCAGTAAATGTTACCACTATTATCTCTGTCATTGTACTGCCTCTCTTCACCTTTTGTTATAATTATTTTTTCATTTTTATTTCTCTGGTACACTAGAGGCTCCTCCAGAGCAGGAACTGAGACTTCATTGTGTAACTTGGGCCACTATACATGGTATCTTAAATACATAGTAAATGTCCAGTAAATATTTCTTTAATGAATGATTGAGTGAATGAATGAAGTAGAAGCAAGTAAGTGAGGAAGTAGGCTCAATGGTTCTTATTCTTTCCATATTTAATGTCTTCCATGATCTATCCTACTGTGGATACTTTCCTACCAAGGAATGATTTTTTTAAAAGTTGCAAATGACAGGTAACTTATCTATTGGAAAAGACATAGAGAAATTAGAATGTAAGGAAAACACAAAAAAATACAATCTTTATCAATGAAAGGATGAAACTATCTCTTCAAAAAATGCAGTCCTCTGAAATATAAAACTGGAGGTGAGATTCTTGCATATCAAAGTACACTCACCAAAGGGTCCTTTTAAATAGTAAATCCCCTTGATACATTTAAGTAAAAAGAGATAAAAAGAAACTTCAGACACCTGATTTGTGCATAACTTTTTAGTATCTATTCACAAATTGGGGTCTACACAGGGATGTGATAGAATTCACTTTCCCAGACAATAAAACTCCAAAAGATCAAACCACATCTCCCAGAGACATCACACCTATTATATCAATTGAGCAATTGCTTAGAATTCACTTCTACCCTTCCATGTGTTTTAGTCAAAGTCCCATAAGTTCTTTCCCCAGTTCTCAATCCGTGTGTAGGAGACTATTTTCTGACACAGAGGCAGCTAGATGGCCCATTGGATAGAGCAGTAGTCCTAGAGTCAGAAAGGCCAAACTTCAGACCTGTCCTCAGACAACTTTCAATTATGTGATCCTGGAGAAATCACTTAACCTATATTTCCTCAACTGTAAAATGGGGATAATCTCAGTACCTATCTCCAAGGTTTGTAGTGAGGATCAAATGTGAAAATATTTTCAAAATGCTTGGTACAGGATCTGGCACATAGTAGGTACTTAATAAATGTTAACACCCCTCCACTTCCTTTCTTCCAACACATAGTGGTGGTAAGTATTTTTAAAAGTGAGGGTAACTTTGAAAGGAGTTGAACTCTAATTTCTCACAATTTATTCACTTTTGACTTTGTATCCCTAGTCTCCAGCACAGAGTCCAGTGCATTTGAGGTACTTAATAAAGGCTCGTTGATTGATAGATCTACCAACTCTCCAGCCTAAAGGCAATTTTCTCAATCTCTATAAAGTTGATTTCAACTGGGAATCTGAACAAGTGTTTTCAAAAAGAAGACTCCCTCTCAAAAAAAAAAAAAAAGAAGAAAAACAAAGGAATGTCTCAATAAGATGACCAGAATACCTCAAACAATCAAACAAATAAAAGCCTTATCCACAAATGGGTAAGTTTTTCCTGTCTTAAGAACAGATTGTCTGTCAGCAATTAGCCTTCATTATTCTATCACTTCATTTACTTGGCCTCTGTTCCTCAGTATAACAAGTTGAATTTAAATGAGTCCTCAATTAGATAAGAGAAATATAAGGAATTTGGTCTAAAAAGAAGAACAGATTATAAAGAATTTTTTAGAAGATTAACTGCTTTCAAACTGATAAGCAGACTGACTTTGTAAACCACCCCAGGAGAGGGTTCAGTGAATGTTTTTACATGAAATATTTGAAGTATAAAGTAGGAAGAAATTATTTTACTACGATCGCTGTTCTAAAGTTAGAAGGGTCTTCAGAGTTCATGTAGTCCAAAGTCATTTTAGAGGGGAAGAAAGAGAAGCCAGATGAAGTGAAGTCACTGGCTCTTAGGTAAGGTAGTATCCCCACATGACAGGTGGGGTTTACACTGAGGTTTTCTGACGTCCAAACTAGCATTCTTGCTCCCACACACCCCCCAAAAGGAAATTCTAGTACCTAGGGAAAAATATGAATACTTTCCTCATCCTCCAGCTGTTTTTACTCTCCTTCCCCACAACCCCCAATTTCTTTGCTTTTATTTTTATATATATTTTGCATTGATTTATTCATCTGTATATATATATATATGGTTTTCTCCTCAGTGGGATACAAAATATTTGAGAGGATGTTCTAGTTGGTTTTTCTTTAAATATCTGTTGAACTTTAATTGAATTAATTATCTACTAATTGAGAGATGATTTAGTTTTTCTATGCCTCCACACCCTTGTCCAGGCAGGACCTCATCTAAACACACTCAATGGGATGAGAAAATGTGTCATTTTTTAAAGTCCTCCAGAGTGGAATATTTCACCATGTTTTACAGTAACTACATTCTAGAATTTGATTTAATGCACTAGGAGAAATTCTTTCACATAACCTTAATTACCTAACACTGCAATTTAAACTGACTTCATGATCTCTATTTGGTAGGGATGATCCCAGACTTTCATATAAAAATCTTAAAACCACTGTAACAACCTTCATCTCAAATGTTTTTTCAAGAAAATATTTTCCATTCTTTTAATTAGAAGACTCTCTCAACCTATCCCTCCATCTGAATTTCTCTGTTATGATCCAAAGCACCGTTGAATGCCCTCCCAGTCGTTGAGGCTCACATGCCTTGGTGTTCTCTTGTACTTTTCACTTTCACTCACCCCACACATTCAATCCTACATCTCCAGCCCTCCACTCAAACAGCAAATTCTCCAGTTCAAGTCCTCACCGCCTTTCACCTCCACTATTGCAAAGTCTTTGAAAAAAATCTCCCTCAAATCTTTTCCTGTTTCTCCTTCCCCACTTATCTGTCAAAATAATTTTCTAAAGTGCAGGTCTGCTCACATCCCAGCCCTCTCCTCTGCTTGACAATCTTCATGGCTCTCTATTATCTCTGGGTGACAATGAAAAGAACTCTATTTGGCATTTAAAGCTTCTCGTAACCTGGCCCTTTCATACCTTTCCAAACTCCTTGTATTTGACTTGCCTGGTATACTCCAAAATACAGCTTCACTAGGCTATTTACTGTTCCCTGAACATGCTACCCCATCCCTTATCTTTCTCTGCTCACATTTTCCCCCTTATCTAGAATGCTCTGTTCTCTAGTCTGCCTCACGTTTTCCTTCAAGGCTCAGCTCAAATCTTACATTCTACAAGAGTCCTTTCCTAGTCTTTCCAACTACTAGCACCTTCCCTCCTCCCTTTCCCTTTCACCACTCTCTTGAATGTACTTAATTATTTATTTATTCTACCATCCCATTAGAATGGGATTTTGTAGAGCCATTTGGAACTGTGCTCAAAGGATTAGAAAACCATGCATTCCCTTTGACCTAGTAATATTACTACTAGGTCTTTATCCCAAAAGAGGTAAATGCAAAAAGGAAAAGGACCTACATGCACAAAAATATTTATGGGAGCTCTTTTCTGGGCATAAAGAATTAAAATTGAGGGGATGCCTATCAATTAGGGAATGGCTAAACAAACATAGTATGTAGTATGTACTATGTGATTATACAATGGTATACTATTGTACTTTAAGAAATGTTGAGCAGGATGCTGTCAGAAAAACCTGGAAAGACTTGCATGGGCTGATGCAAAGAGAAATGTACTGTTTACAAAGGAATGGCAATATTATAAGATGATCAGTTGTGGATGACTTTGCTACTCTCAGCAAAGCAAAGATCCAAGACAGTTCTAACAAAAAAATGATATCCATCACCAGAGAAAGAAATGATGGTGTCTGAATACAGATTGAAGCATAGGTTGTTTGTTGTTTTTTTTTTAACTTTCGTAATTGTTCTTGTATTGTTGGATTTTCTATCTGCTTTCTTTCACAACATGATTATCATGGAAGTGTTTTGCCTGACTACACTAGTATAGCTTATATCAAATTCCTTGCTTTCTCAATAGGGGGAGTTGGGGAGGAAGGGAGAGAAATTGGAACTCAAAGTCTAAAAACAAATGTTAATATTTTTTTACATATAACTGAGGGAAAATAAAATAACAAATACAAAAAGTTAAAATAAATAATTTTTTTTAAATGGAAAATCCTTAAGGGAAAGTTTGATTTTTGCCTTGCTTTTTATTACCAAGGCTTAACTTAATGACATATAGTAAGCTTGTAATAAAATCTTTTTTTTAATTCAGTCAATTGTTTTAATACTAATTGCTTTTATATAACTTTGTAGCTTTTCCAAATTTTCTCCCCATCTCTCCCCTCCCCCCACTCCCTACTACCTTGCATTCTGATTACCCCTTCCCTCAATATACCCTCTCTTCTATCACACCCCACCCTTCCTTTATCCCCATCTTCTCTATTTTCTTGTAGGGCATGATAAATTTCTGTACCCTGTTACCTGTGTTTCTTATTTCCCAGTTATATGCAGTAATAATTCACAACATTCGTTTCTAATACTTTGAATTCCAACTTTCCTCCCTCCCTCCCTCCCTATCCAACCACATTGAGAAGGCAAGCAATTCAATACAGACTAAATATGTGTCATTTTGCAAATGATTTCCATAATAATCATGTTATGTGATACTAATGATATTGCCTTCTATCCTACTCTATCCTCCCTTATTTTTTTATTCTCTCATTTGACCTTGTCCCTTCCCAAAAGTATTTATTTCTAGTTACTTCCTTTTCCAATTTGCCCTCTCTTCTATCATTCACCTCATCCTGCTTGTCACCTCCTCCCCTACTTTCTTGTAATGTAAGATAGATTTTCATACCAAATTTAGTGAGTATATTATTCCTTCCTTAAGCCATATGTGGAGAGAGTAGCTTCATTTTTCCCCTCTCCCCTTAACCCTTTTCTCCTCTGTTGAACAAGATTTTTCTTATCTCTTTTATGAGTTATAGCCTGCCCCATTCCATTTCTCTCTCCTCCCAGTATTTTCCCCCCTCACCATTTAATTTTTATTTTATTTAATTTTATTTTTGTGGATATTATCTCTTCTCATTCAACACAGCCTATACTCTCTATCTGTGTGTGTGTGTGTGTGTGTGTGTGTGTGTGTATGTGTACAATCCCTCCACCTACCAAATGCTGAGAAAAGTCTCAAGAGTTATAAATATTTTCTTTCCATGTGGGAATATAAACAGTTCAGTTTTAGGAAGTCTTTTATGATTTCTCTTTCCTTTTTACCTTTTCATGCTTCTCTTAATTCTTGTGTTTGAAAGTCAAATTTTCTCTTCAGTTCTGGTCTTTTTATCATGAATGCTTGAAAGTCCTCTATATCATTGAATGACCATTTATTCCCTTGAAGTATTATACCCAGTTTTGCTGGGTAGGTGATTCTTGGTTTTAATTCCAGTTCCTTTGACTTCTGGGATATCCTATTCCAAGTCTTTTGATCCTTTAATATTGAAGCTGCCAGATCCTGTTTTATCCTGATTATTTCCACAATACTCGAATTTTTTCTTTCTAGTTGCTTGCAGTATTTTCTCCTTGACCTGGGAACTCTGAAATTTGACCACAATATTCCTAGGAGTTTCTTTGGGTCTCTTTGTTTTGCCCTCTGGTTCTAGAATATCAGGACAGTTTTCCTTGATAATTTCATGGAAGAAAATGTCTAGGCTCTTTTTTTTGGTCATGGCTTTCAGATAGTCCCATAATTTTTAAATTATCTCTCCTAGATCTATTTTCCAGGTCAATTGCTTTTCCAAAGAGTTGTTTCACATTATCTTCTATTTTTTCAAACTTTTGGTTTTGTTTTTTAACTGCTTGGTTTATCTCATAGTCATTCATTTCCCTGAACTCAATTCTCTCTTTCAAAGAACTATTTTGTTTAGTGAGCTTTTGAACCTTTTCCTCCAATTGGGTAATTCTGTTTTTTAAAGCCTCCTTCTCCTCATTGACTTTTTGGACCTCCTTTTCCAATTGAGTTAGCCTCTTTTTAAAGGTGTTATTTTCCTCAACATTTTTTTGTTTCTCCTTTAGCAAGCTGCTAACTTGCTTTTCAAGCTCTTCCATGGCCTGAGCCTAGTTTAAGTCCCCTTTGGAGGCACTGGAGGCAGGAGCCTTGACTTCCTGTGACAGTATACCTTGATCTTCCTCATTGGAAAGGATGGGAGGAGACACCTGTTCATAAAGAAAATAACCTTCTATGGTCTTATGTTTTTTTCCCCTTTTTTGGGCATTTTCCCAGCCAGGTACTTGACTTCTGAATCCTTTGTCAAGAGGATAGTCCTATTGTCCCTCCATGTTTAAAGCTTAGCATCCACTCAGCTACTCAATTTTCCCAGGGCTTTGGGTGGGGGCAGGTCATCATTCAGGGCTGAGGTTTCAATCAGCTGCTCCCTACTGCCAGAGACTTTATGCTGAGTTGCTTGGACAATGGACCCAGGTTGCTTCCCAGCCACTGTAGCTGCCTGCAGTCTGCTGCTGTGCCCTCTGTCATGACCTGGGGCTATTGCTGGAGGAACTCTGTTCCCTCTCATCCAGTGGGAAAGCCCTCTCACATTGACCTTTGGAGCTTTCTTCATTGTTTGTGGGTTGAGGGATCTGGGACCCTCCCTGCTGGAAACTCTGCCAGGGAGGTCTGTTCAGGTCCTGTTCCTCCCAGTGCCACATGGCCAGGGTTGGGCTCTGCTCTGCTCAGCATCCATGAGATCTGTTGGCCTTTCAGGTTACCTTTGGCTAGAAACTCTCGTTCTGTTGTTCTGTGGCTTCTGCTGCTCTAGACTTTGTTGAGAGTCATTTTTAACAGGTATTTTGCAGGCTGTGGGGGAAGCACTAAAGTATATGCATCTTTCTTCTTCACCATCTTGGCTCCACCCTTCCAACAAAGTCTTCTTAACTGATGGTCAGAGTCTTTTCTCTTTTCTCAAAAGGTTTCTATATTTCCCATGAATTGTCAAGCCCAGATTTTGACAGTCTTTAAGTAAGAGTCTGACCATTGTCAAATATAAGATCATCTTATGACTCTTATATCCTATACTCTTAGCTATTCATCCTTAATATAGAGCTTGATCACTTAATTTGTTTTCTTTTTCTTTTTGGGGAGGGGGAAAAGGCAAGGTAATTGCAGTTAATTGACCTGTCCATGGTCACACAGCTAGTCAGTGTGTCAAATATCTGAGGCTGAATTTGAATGTAGGTCCTCCTGACTCCAGGGCCTGTGCTGTATTCACTGTGCCACCTAGTTGTATTAATCACTTAATTTTAAGAGTTTCTAAGAATCTCCACCTCTTCCAACCAATATTGACTGATCAGAAAGGATCATTAAAATAGATCATAAAGATTTCTTAAAGACAAATCAGAGAACCTTTGAACTTGAAGAGATCATGACAATCACCTTGATTACCCCCTCCCTTATTTTATAGATGACAAAATTGAATTTCTTGTCCAGATTATGCAACTGTTAGATAACCCATAGGCAGAGAACATCATGCAAATTTATTTATTAAAGTTTTCCTTGATTAGTTATATCGATAAAATATGTGGGACTAAAAAAGTCTTTGAGGTATATACTACTGCAACTTGTTTTTAAATAAGAGGTTTCCTCTCCAGTTTTTCATTTGGGTTACAGTTGGATCCCTGGACTTTCCCTTTCTGTAACTCTCTCTCTCTCTTTCCCTCTGTTTCCCCAATCAGTTATTTAGGGTGCTACAATTTGTTATGAAGATATTAATTTCATTGGTATTAAGACCTCATGTCCCATCCCCACCCTGATACACACACACACACACACACACACACACACACACACACACGCACACACACACACACTTTGTAGGAAATATAGGCTTTTACGTCTCTTCATGTACATCTCAGGAGTATCTTGATTCTGCCTGTGGTGTCTGATTATTTCTGAAATCACTCTTTAGTGCAAAGGTGGAGGAGATTGAAGTCATAAGACCTAAGACCCCCTTCTGACATATGAGCAAGTCACTTTACATTCTGAAGTGTTGGTTTCCTTATCTGTAAAACAAGGAGATTAGACTATATGGTCTCCAAGGTCTCTTCTAAGTCTGGCCTTCTATGGTGCTGTGATTTGGTTCCTGATGTCATTTGGAGCCAGAGGTAAAATAGAGTTAAACATTTCAAGGAACAATTAGACCATAAGCAATGTTTCAAATGTACTTGCTGAGTTCTGTGCTTTTTATCAGGTGTTCAAATAAAAACTTATTAAATTTAGGAACTGATTCTAGGAAAACAGTGTGATGTAGGTGGATGGAATCTTTGACCTGGAATCAGAATGATCCAAGATTCAGAGCCTCCAAGTCAGTTGATCTCCCTAAATCTCAATTTGCTCATCTGCAAAAATGGGCTGGTGATGTGGATAGAGTGCTGGCCCGGAAGTCAGGAAGACTCATCTTTCTGAGTTCAAATCTGGCCTCAGACATTTACTAGCTGGGGGATCCTGAGCAAGTCACTTAACCCCATTTACTTCAGTTTCCTCAACTGTAAAATGATCTGGAGAAGGAAATGTCAGACCACTTCAGTATCTTTTCTAAGAAAACCCCAAATGGGGAAATGTAGAGTCTAATTCACTGAACAGTCACAAAGCTATCACCTATCTCACAGGGTTGCTGTGAGGTTCAAATGAGATAGTGTTTGTAATGCATTTTACAGACCTTAAACCCCAATGAGTCAGGGATTATCATCCTAAGCTTCCCTTAATGGTGTAATAGAGCTGTGATCTCATTGATGACAGTACTCTCTCCCAGCACCTTCTCTTTCTGTGTAATTCTTGTTCATACTCTTCCATAGATCTTCTACTGAGCAGCCAACGTGTTGGAGGCCTTCCAACATGGTTCTTACTAAAATTCTTGAGGATAATTGGATATGATAGATTGTAAAGTAATGAACTAGAGGACCATTTCAAGCACTTTTCATTAAAGCTACATCTATAATGTGACCCTCTTCCCCCATGGCATCCCCACCACTCGTGTGATACACAGTAGAGTCAATTAAAGTTTACAGCAAGATTGTCTCTTCTTTTTGGGATAAGGATAGAGATTGGAGTCATGATTTCACTGGCATAAGGAACTCCTTGATGAGGAATCTCCCTCTACTAATGCAGGCTACTACCTCCCTGCAAGTTGTAGACTTAGAAACTTGGCTAAAAAACAAAGAAGTTATATTATTTACCTAAGGATACATAGCTAGTATGTGTCAGAGGCAGGACTTGAACCTATGTCTTCCAGTCTTCAGAAGGAAGCTCTCTATTCACTCTGCCACATTGCTTCTTTACTTATTCCCACTAAATTGATTACTTCCAAAGGTAAAATACACCAGAAATGGAAATGGAATAATACTGTGGAATTCTTGCCTTGGATTGGCCCCATATATCCTCTTCTGAATTCAACTAGTAGCTGACCTTTAGGACCTATTTCCCAAAATTATAACACTCCACCTCCTCCTGTTTCCTGGTCCCATGGTAGTGCTCCTATTTCATACCTACTCCCAAATTCATGCTGCTTTGGACACTACCTGTGTCTTAAAAGACTTTTGATCTTGAGAACAAAATACATTCTGCACACAGGTAAAGGTAATAAAGACTATCCTATCTTCCAGTACTGCCCAGCAGTGTCAAGGACAACAGCAGAATGCAGTAGAGTCAAAGCTAAAAATCAGCATTCCTCCTCCTCTCCTTTTCTCCTATCTTGGCTCAAACACTTTATTTGAAAGACCATGTTATCTGCTGGGGATATAGCAACAATAGTTGAAAAGAGTTTGATTCCATGCCTAGTTTCTAGATTCCTGAGATATTTCTATAGTTTAGATGAAATGGTGTCAAATTCAATTAAATAACGAAAATGGGGAAGATGAAGCAGCATGATATTGTTTAAGGGTCAAAATGTATAACCATAAAAGGAATAAATCATGGACTTCTAATAGTTTTCTGGATGCCATAAACTTGTCTCACATGTAACAGTGTATAGATTTATAAACATAGAAACACACATATGCATGTGCACGCACACACAAGTACACACATACACACATATGGAGCCATGAACTTTTGGAATGGATTCCTGAATCAATAATCAAAGAATTTCCTGTTTGATGGGATTTCATAAAGGGAAGTCCAAATGTGGTAATATCAAGTTGATGTGAGAGATTTTTACTTTCTAGCCAATCAGAAGAAAACACACCTATGCTGCTCAAGATTTTATTCTGCCATCTTGTCATTCAGTATAAAAGATGCTGCCAACCCTCATACAGGATCTTTGATCATTTGAGAGGTCATTGGTCTTAGTTATTGGCAACTATTAGCTTTACTCATAAATGGATTGTGCTTAGAACTTTGTCTCTCAGAATTTCATATATATTATATATGTAACATATGCATATTTTATATACATATACATACACACATTTATATGTATATTATAATGGTTCTATGATTCCACCTTTGCTGTAATTCCCTCCACTGATGCACTTTCCAACTCAGTGCCCATTTTCTTTCTGATTACAAACTAGAATATCCTTAAATTCTTATACTTGTATTTTCAAATAAGTCTATGCATGCATACTTCAGTTATCCAGAATTTTTCATGAAGTGTTCGCTAAACTGATGTAGATTGCCATACTTCTGTTACTTGAAGACTGTGGTCTACAAGAATTGCTGCAAATGAAAATTTATCATGCTGTGGCTCATTGCTTGTTGAGTCTCTCCTAACTTAGTGATAAGCCTTTTATGACAGCCATTAGGTCCATACTTGAAGCCTTTATAGGTTATTAGAATCTACCAGAACATATGTTTCATTAGCTTAACCTTAGAGAACCATGGTTATCATGGGACATTGGAGGGTAACTTTGATGCACTGTTGGTGGACCTGTGAATGTATCCAACCATTCTGCAAAGCATTTTGGAATTATACAAACAAAAAAGTTACTAAACAGTTCATCTTCTTTGATCCAACTGAACCACTAAGTCTATACCCCTAAAAAGATCAAAGAAAGAGAAAAGGGTCCTATATGTACAAAGACATTTATAGCATGTCTTTCTGTGGTGGCAAAGTACTGGAACCTCAGAGAGGGTTCATTGATTGATGCATTGTTGAGTAAATTGTGTTAGATGAATACAACAGAATATTATTATGCTTAAAAATTAAGGAAAAAGACAGTTTCCAAAAGTCATGGAGAGACTTGTGTGAAATGATTGCAGAGTAGAATAAGCAAAACTAGGAGAAAAGACATTTTAGCATAAATATTGTGAAAAATAAATAATTCTGAAAGATGAGAATTCTTATCAACTAAATGATCAACCATCATTTCAGAGGATGATAATGCAAGACAATGTCCATCTTGTGACAGAGACATGATGGATTAATATATAGAATAGAAAATGAATTTTTTTTGAAAGTGACCAATATGGGAATTTGTTTTGCCTGATTGGTTGTGCTTATGTAATAGATACAGGAACCTGTATTTCTTCTTTTCTTTGTCTTTTTTTCCTAGTGTTTAGGGAGAGGTGTGAGAGAGAAAAAAAACCAACAATGAATGTCTGATCATTGCAAAACATTTTTTTTTAAGAATAGAATGGGAACCATGCCTATATTAAAGTTAAATTCTAATCACGCTGGTGGAACTCAGAGGTAGCATGATGTCACAACAACAGTACTGAACTTGAAGTCCAGTGAGACCTTGGTTCTAATTCCATCTTTGACACTCACAAACTGTGTGACTGTGATGAAATTTCTTAACTTCTTTGTGTGTTTCCTTATTTGTGAAATGGGGATATTATCTTTAGAAATTACCTCCCTAAGCCTCGGTTTCCTTGTGTGTATAATAGTGGGAATAAATAATGCCTTAAAAATTGATCTCAAGTACATACACAATTGGAAGGGACCTTACAAGTCATCTAATCCAAACCCTTTATATTACAAATGAATAAACTGAGGTGTAAAGGGATGCAGTGACTGGTTCATGGTCATAAGTATCAGAACCTAGATGGGAACTCAGATCCATTAGCACCAAATTCAGCTTTCTTTCCCCTGTGTTATATACACTGCATCTCTGGATTGTCATGGAGGTCAAATGAGATACTGTGTATAAAGAGCTTGGCAAACGTTAAAGCATGACAGACATTTCAGTTGTCACTTATTATTTGCTGTATTCTATCCTTTCTCCCACTGGGGTGAGGCTAAAAATAATATCCAGCTCGAGTAGAAGCAGCAGCATCTATAGCAACAGAGCAGGTAGGAGGTGGTGGCTGTTATTTTCTGTCCTTTCATTTTCTCCAAATAGTCAACAGCATAGGACACACTTACACATATACTTATATGCTGCACAAAACTCAGTCAGCATTTTGGACTTGACAGCAGTACATTCCAAATATCTACTTGGTCTTATTTTTGATATCCCAGCTAATAATCAACCCAACTGGAAAATCAAAAATAAAAATCTGGTACATTAAAATAATATTCCTCAGTCACAATTTCTAAGTGACTTCCTGGGAGTTCCTTGAATTAATCCCTTCACAATAACTGGATTGGGGCTTTTAATTCTCAGGGTAGAGCTTTGAAATTGTGAACTAAAGGAACAGTAATCTCCTACCTACCCTTTAGGGAAGTGGATTTGTTTTGTTTTGTTTTTAAGAAACAAAACCTTTCAAGTGATGTACTCTGGGAAAATGATCTACTAAAAAACTCCCTTTTCTCCTAGGATATGGCATGATTCTTAAGAATATTACAAACGGAAAAAAAAATCAGAATGAAGGCTTAGAAATTCATGCCCCAGCTCAGAAAATCCTGGATATTTTGAAGACACAGGAGAGGGAGAAAGCTTGCACCTGGGGTGTGTGCATGTGTATGATGCGTGTATGAAGCTTCGGATATGGAGTTTGAACACTGTCTTCTGCTTCTTAGTAAACGCTGCAGTATCATTTTCTCCTTCTCCTTCATTTTCTCCTTGACATAGGAACTGTTGTTTGCGTCATCTGGAAAAATCAAGATTCTCACATTGGCACGCAGCTGCCCTCGGAAGCCTGGGGATGGGATTTTCCCAGGAGAGCATCAGTGGCATTTTATCCTTCGGTGGAGAAGGAAGGGACACATCCTTCTCCTGGACCCGTGGGTCTGAGGTGCCCGGTTCACCAGCCAGGTGGGAGCCATCAGACTGTCCTGCAAAGGAGGAGGAGGAGGAGGGAGGTCTGGGGAGCCTAAGGTAGAATCTCGGGACAGGTGGTGAACAAGCTCCCAGGCACTCCAGGGATTCAACGGCGTCTGTTGCGGTGGGAGCCGCGCACCCGTAGCCGGGAGGTGGCAGTGCTCTCCATAGATGCTCCGCACCCTCCTGGAGTAGAACTGCTGGCTTACAGAGGTCTCATCATTGTGTCACCTGAAAAGCATGGGCGGAGGATGGGGAGGGAGGGAGGTGTGGTGGCAGTGGTGGAGGAGGTGGGGGGAGAAAGAACTGGAGTATGGTGCATACGCATCCTTCCAGGAAGCCTGGAAAACAGCCGAGGGCTGCATTTTTAAACAGGCTGTCTTCTTTGCGGCAATCATCCGCCCCGACTTGCCTACTTCGTGCCACGCAGGGCTGGCTCACTCCACTTTCCCCACTCCAGCCAAGGCTCCCTAAGTGGTGAGGGCAGTCGTTTCCCAGAATCTCCTGATTGTCTTTTTGGGGGGATGGGGGAAGGGAGGAGGAAGGGAGGATAGACTCAAGAAGCTTCGTCTTTCTCTCCAAACAACTTATAAGTGTCTACTATTAGGGAGGCACAGTGATGGGGAGAGGCGACTATAAAAATGGAACAGCTTTCAATCTAGTTGGTGTGGCAGAACAAACCCAAATCATCATGGCTGACGTTTATACAAATGTATACTTGAAAGTTCGCAAAGCATTCAAGACTATCCTATGAGATGGAGTCTTTGGGTGTTATAATTTCCACTTTACAGGTGAGGAAGCTGAGAATCTGGTACTCACAGCATTAAGTGCTAATTATGACACAATGTTGAAGGAGGATTGGAGGATCTAATCCATGTTTTCCTGATCCTAAGTCCATCACTCTAATTATTATACCCACACCTGCACTGAGGGGGGAGGGGAAACTGTGCGTGAGTGTGTGTGTGTGAGAGAGAGAGGGAGAGAGACAGAGACAGAGACAGAGAGACACAGAGACAGAGAGACAGAGACTGAGATCAAGACAGAGATTATACAGTGTAGCCTAGCTCATAGGATCATAGGTTTAGTGCTGGAAGGATCATTAAGTTCTTTTAACATGACTTCATTTTACAGCTAGGGAAACTGAAGGCTAGAGAGGTCAAATATCACATTAGTTAAAAGTTAAATATGTGGGAGAAGCATTCATATATGGCAGAGTCTGACTATACATCCTCCTTATATATTCTGGTCTGTAATCCAAGGAAAACAAACACCAACAAAAAACAAAGCTGAGCTAGCATTTCAGGTTACTTTTATGTACTATGGGGTCATGGGTAGCTCTTTTGATGCAAGTCTTTCTCCTCTGATTGTCAGTGACTTCCCTCTGAGATGATTTGCCATTTACTCTTGACATCTTTTATGTAAGTCTGTTTGCATGTTGTCCACTCATACCAGCTTTTAAAGGGTGGGGACTATGTACTTAGTACAGTGCCTGGGAAATAGGTGTTAATAAATATTTCTTGACTGATTGACTGACTGACTGATGTTATCATGGCAGCAGACCCAGTTCTCTATGCAGATTATCAAAGCACGGCCTTTGTTGGAGATTCCCTTCTAGCAAAGGTCCATGCCTATCAAGTTGATTGGTAGACTCATAAAAATGATCAAAAAGTTCCCTAGCCAGTCTCCCTTATAATTATATAATATCCCATAATCAATAGGGGTAAAGGCCATCATTCCCCAGCTTTACTCTCATTGGCTTGTGTGTTTCCATCCCACTGGAAAAATTCCCAAATTCCTCTTAGAATCTGCTTTTGTTTTTGATTTTACCAATCACCTTAGCATCTTAAAACTATTTTTATTAGATAAGTAAAAGTATGTTTTAAAAAAAATCCACAGTGGACACAGTAACCACAGGAGCAGAATTTCAATTCCCTTACTCCCCTTGCTCCTTGTTCTGCCCCCAAGGCAAAGCTCCAGTCCCTCCTCACACTCATATCTCCTGAACTGCAGCTCCAGAAGCGATATCTACTTCCTGTCTCCCACTTTCATGGCCACAGGAAAGAGTAATGGCGGTCATTCACAACATTTGCTATGGAAACAAGTGACTAGCCCTGCAAGAGATGATGACTATTACTTCCACAAAGGCTAAGTAAACATCAGACTGGGCAGTGGCCTTCTCCAGCTGACTAAGGAAGTAGTAGAAATTACACTGGGTGCACACACTTGTTCTCTGAGTTGTGCTGACTCTACTTGCAACAATCAACAGGATAGAAACGATTACTCATCCAGCTTCATATACTGCCACATGGAATGAAGGGAATTGCTGTTTACTCAGTTCCAGAATTAGTGAAAGGAACTGCACATACCATCATGGTCATATTATACCTTTTTATCCCCTTGCTGTTCCTCTATGTCCTTCAGCCATTTCTATCCCATGCTCTCCACTGCCATTCCACCTCTCTCCCCCCTCCCCACCCATATTCACAGTCAAAACTGCAATCCAGGCTTGTCCTAGCACTGAAGCTAAGCAAAAAATGCCCCAGAACTGTGAAAATTTTTTATCCCAAAACACATATTTCCTACAACTCCAATGATACCTCAGTCAATAGTGTCTTGAAGTCTCATTATGAAAATGTCATGTCTGTCCATTGAAAAACACACAGTCTAATTGAAAAGGTCCAAGACTCTCGGCCAATCCCTGGGCCTTTAGCCCAGAGGTAGGGAAGCTGCAACCTTGAGGCTACATGTGACCCTTTAGGTCCCCAAGTACAGAACCTTGACTGAGTCCAAACTTCATAGAACAAATCGCCTTAATAAAAGGATTTGTCCAGTAAAATTTGGATTCAGTCAAAGGACAGCACCCGAGGACCTGGAAGGCCACATATGGCCTGGAGATCACAGGTTCCCCACTCCTACTTTAACCCAAACCCTAGGAGGCAAATTTGATGGTAAAGGCTTGAAAGCCTAACTCAAGAGAAGTTTATACAGGCACAGTTCTTTGTGTCTGCTCTGAGGATGTGACATCATCTCCTAGTGGGTTGTTGTCCTTCATCTCCAAGAGGACTATAATGACATCATTATGCTAGAGTCAAGTGCAGTGTGTCCAACTGTGGCTAATTAGACCAATATGAGCTCAGAAGGCTCTACCATAGTTGTGGAACAAATAGTCCATGCGAACATTTGGGGTAGATTCTCTTAATCTGCACATCCTGCATTTCCTTTGAGCTATTTCAATTCTGCTTTGCTCATAGAACACAGCACCTTCTCTGATGTGGACATAGCACACACTGAGTGGTACTGTGCCAGTGTCTCCCATGTCACACAAGAAAGAGAGACCTTGAGAGTGTCTTTGTATTGCTTCTTCTGTTGACCATGTGAACATTTGCCCTGGGTAAGTTCTCCATAAAATAGTCTTTTTGGCAAGCATATGTTTTGAATTCAAACAACATGGCCAGCTCATTGCTGTTGCTCTTTCTGAAGCAGAGCTTGAATGCTTGGCAGTTTAGTTCAAGGAAAGACCTCTGTGTCTGGTATCTTATCCTAACAGGTGATCTTCAGAATCTTCCTAAGACAATTCAAATGAAAGTGATTCAGTTTTGTGGCATGGCTTTGGTATATATACTGTCTTCTGTTTACCTAAAATTAGTAAAACTTTATGGATGCACCTTTGCACCTGACATTGGCATTTAATAGATTATGTGATAGTAAAAAGAGGCAGAATGTGAGAGTGAGGAAGGCAATGTGTGGCTCAGAGGGCTGGACTGATCACAGACTTATCCTCTACAAGCCAAATATTCACATTCAACAAAAGCAAAGTCCCCAAGTCAAAATGACTATCAGAAGAATTAATGTCAACAAATTAGAGCTCTTCTCTGAGCTGGAACAGTTTGTGGTTAACTTGGAGGGAAAGTTGAGCCAATACATAGTTGGCAACAGTGGAACAGAAAAGGAGTGAGAATCTTTCAGAGATTTGCTTCATATTATTGCATTTGCTCATCTGAGTCAGAACACTCACAAACACTTAGACTGGTTTGATGAAAATGATGGGGAAACTCAGAAACTGAAAAATGAAAAATGAGAACTCCATGGGGTTTGCCAGCAGGATGGTTCATCCATCTCTAAGAAGGCAATATTTAATTCCATCATCTCCTAAATCCATCTTGGAGAATCCTGTGCAAGGTAGATGTAGACTCTGTTTTAAGGGACCTCCCCCCGCAAAAAATGCATATCTTGGGACATTAGGAACCTTTTAGTCTTGGACAGACTATGCCATCTGAGGTGAGCATGGAGTTTTAAGCCTCCACTCATAGAGCTCTGCTGTGGACATAACTGTCAGCTTTGGGAGAGATGCAGTGTGTTCCTACCTCCTTAGCTTTTCCAGAATTAACTCAACTCATTGACCAAGCCTCTTTTTCTCAAGAAAGCAGGGCACATGCTCTACATTATCTTTGTACCTTGGGTAAATTACTTAACCTCTCTGGGCCACAGTTTTCACATGAGTAGGTTGAGGTAATTGGACTAAATTACCTATAAAGTTGCTCCCAACTCTTAAGTCTATGTTCGTGTCACCTATCTCCCATTCTACACCAACAAACTCTCCACCAATCAGTATCACTTACCATGGCTGCATCGTTTTATGAACACTGGACTAGATGGAATACAATAGCAGTAGAATTTAGATTTGGGGGGATGGGATGGGCTTTCTAAATCATCCAATCCATGTGCATATGGAGAAACTGAGACCTAGAAATGGGAAACTACTTGTGCACAGCTGGAAGCACATAGTAGAAGAGACACTCATAGGTCCCCTAGTCCATTATGACTGTCATTGTACTGTGTTGTTCTTTCTTAGAGTTTATGATCCCTATCTTTGAAGGGTTGGTGTCTAAATAAATTTTATATCCCATTGGTATCAATATTTTTCCTCCTTTTTATTCCTTATTAAACCTAAAACAATAGGTATATTTTATTTAAAGTACTGGATGTTAAGGTTTTTTATTCTAGTCAGTTCAACAGCAGAGGAAACATGAATTCATTAACCAGAGATATTGCAGCTTGACATTTTGACAAATTCATGACAAAAGCAAAGTTATATCCATTATCACCATAGGAAACCCTAGAGACTTAGTCAACTTCACCCCCTAACCACCTGTGTTCATTTTGACATTCAAATAGTCTAGGGATACAAGAACATAGTCCCTGTCCCTAAGGTGCTTAAGTTCTATTGAGAGATTCTCATGCATGCACAGAAAGGCATATGCAATGTAATCTGATAAGGGAAAGTGATTACGATTGCTGCATTGAGGAGGTGACATATGAGCCAAGCCTTAAAGAAGATAAGAATTCAGGGAGTTGGAGAAGAGGATGAAGTACAGGTCAGGCATAGTATTGGATGGGAGGGTTGGGGGTGGGGCGGTGCAGGTGGGTAACTAATGTTCCAGTTTTTCTGGAATGTAGAATGTGTGAAGGCAACAAAAAGATTGGGGCCAAATTGTAAAGAGCCATAAATGATAGCCTGAGGAAGGGGCTTCAAATACCACTATCCTTGGAGGCTAAAAGGAGCTTCCAAATGTTTTGGATGTGGGGTGGGGAGTGATTGGTCACACCTGTGCCTTAGGAGAAAATATTTGGCAGCTGTGGAAGATGGATTGGAAAAGGGATTGGAAACAGGGAGATCGCTTAGAAGGCTGTTGCAAAAAATCTGTACAAAAGATAATAAAGATGGTGACAGTCTGATCAAGGGGGTGGGGGGAAGGGCTCTATAAATCAAGAGAAGGAGATATAGATAGATAGATAGATAGATAGATAGAAAAATAGATATACACACATATATACATATACATGTATGCATGTATATGAATGTCTGTATACACACACACAAATATGTATGTATATATGCAGGAGATGTTGTGTAGATAGAGTTGCCAAGATTTAGTGACATATGGAATGTGGGGGTGAGGTGGAGAGAACCTAAGTAACTGGAAGGATGATGTGTTCTCAATAAAAACTGGGAAGTTGGAAGGAGAGAGTTCCATGGGAGAAGAAAAAAATCTACAAAGGAAAGCTACAATACTACTTTTAAACTTCTAACACATGGAAGAAATTAAACTAATGAAGAGGGGGGAATAAAAGAAGCACTATGGTGTAATGGAAAAATCAGTTGACTTGAAGCCAATAAACCTCTTTTTGAATCTTGGCTCAGTCACTTATCGTTTATTAGGATCTTTGGGTAAAGTAATTCACTTTATGGATCTTTAATAGAGTGATGGAAACAGTCCTAGACTTCAATTCCAGAGAATTGAATTTGAATTCAGACTCCATCATTTACTCATGGCAAACTCACTTCATCTATAGGATTCTTAGTTCCTTCATCTGAAGGATGGAATTGATAATACTTGTAGTACCTACCTCACAATATTGCTGTAAGAAAAACTGCTTTTGTAAAATTTCAAGCCCTGTTGAAATATGATTTGTGGCTGTTATTATTAAAAATAGGTGTGAGGGCTCCTTTAAGAAAAGCAGTGAATATGGCTAAAATAGTCTTCACTGTATGGCAGTGAGTTTAGCTAAAATAGTACTCAGTGGCACTTCACCATGTCAGCAAATGCCAAGCTGGAGTCCTCCAAAAGAAGGAAAATAGTTTGTCAGCTTTTCTGCATGTTATAACAAATTAGACCTGTATCCCAAAGGTGCATTGCAATATTCAAGTTCATTTATATAGACTCTGAAATGTCCCCCTGTGTGTGCTGGCCACCACACGTGTGCTAGGGAATTGTCTAACGACTGATTCTTCCATAAATGATGTGGAGCTGACATGACTGAAATCTTCTCCCAACTAGACCAGAACTGAATGAAGCATGTGTCCTGAGGTCTAATGCAGCCCAAATGTATAAGTAAATAACATTAGTCTCTTCAGAGCAGGGCAGCGCATAATAATTAAAACTAGCTCCTGAAGAAATGTATAACACAGGACTTAATGAAAATGTCAGACTCAGTGAATTATTAGTTATTGTCTGCCTGCTATCTAAAAATTCAAGTTTTATCAGGAAAGCCATCATGGACTAGCAGGGTTCCAGCACTTATCAGTACTGAAAGAGATCCAAAGTGAGTGATTGCAGTACTGATGGGCTATTCTAAGGATAAGAATGGAGGGGATTCCTGAGATTTTGAAGTAAAGAGGGAGGAGAAAAGTGCTAATGGGAAAACAAGTATTATCCACATACATAGAGCCTTCGGTTGTGATTCTATCCATGTAGGGAACTCAAAGTGTACAACTCCTTAGTAATTTCTAGTCTTAGAGAGTTGCCTGGGGTACTGTGAGATTTAGTGATCTGTTCATTGTCCTATAGTCAGTATGTGTCCATCAGAGGCAGGACTAGGTTTTCTTGACTCCAAGGTCAACAATTCCTTTTCCATTAAGTCATGCTGTCTCTTTAAGTGTTACTTTTATATATAAAAACCATCTGAATGACCACAGCTTATTTGTGCTGTGAAGGGGACAAGGCATTTATGCAATGATAGCAGAAATGATAGTCAAATGTCACCAACTCTCTCTTCTCCTTTCTTGTGTTTCCTTTCTTGAATGGTATAAAATCTCGAAGGCAATTTGAATGACATAGCTCTACCTGTTGGGTGCATGTGGGGAATGAAAAGGTCAAATGAAAATTTGCATGTGTTTATTCCCAGCTTCAGAAGGACTCAGCTGGTAAAGGTAGAATTAACTGAAAAAATAGCAACTAATTTGTTATTAGAAGTGAGAGAGAAGGAAGAATGAAGAGTAACTCCAGTATTGAGAGCTTGTGTGGCTGGAATTTCTACCCAACAGAAACATATGTTTCATACAGGCTAAGTTGGAGATTTCTCTAGGGTATCCAGGAAGACTGTGAGCTAGATGTTGACCTACTGAAGGAAAGAGGAAGAATTTGGGGCCCAGTCCATGATAGTAGCAAGTATCTGGATAGGGCGGCAATGATCAGTAGAGTAAAAAGAGGATTTATTGCTAAGGAGAGGCAGCAAAGGGGAGCCCTGGATCTGGTGATGGGAAGAAAGACACACACTAGGCTTCTCCTCCAGTCCAGTGTGTTGGGCCATGAGAGAAGTATCAACCAGCTCTGGAGAGAGAGTAGTCAAGGGATGAAGTATCATCTAGAGAAAGCTATGTTTCCATGACCACCAGAAGATGGGAAGAATATGAGAGGAAAAGATCTAGGATATAGGGAACCTTCATGAGAGGGCCCAAAGTTCAGAAGGTATAATGGGCATGAGGAGGAAAGGAATATGTGAACTGGGGAAACCTGAATTGGAGAGGGATAAGAGTTCAGACTGATATAGCAGGGATCATATAGTTTGCCCTACAATTCTGAATTCTGTAGATGTGAGGATCAGGAAGTAGTAGTTTGAAGGCCATTGGAACCACAGAATCATGGAATTTAAGAGTTGGAAGGAATTTCAGTGGTCAAGTTCAACCCATCCATAAAATGTATATTATTGTAACATACCTGAAATATCCAGAACAGGACAAGTATCAGTTGGTCAGAACTGAGGAAGGGAGGATTGGTGTAAAGATGGTCAAGGAAATCATGATAAAGGCTACTGAAGGGTCATTTCTAATGATATCCAGGTAGAGGAGGGGATGGGGCTGTGAAAGAGGTCTTGAGTCCAGGGAAACAAGGGTGTCTTCACTCCCCTATTCCTCTCCATCACTGCACCATTGAGGGGCTTAGGACTTTGTGAAGCAAGATAACCATGTTAGTGCCAGTGATGCCATTATCTTCTGGGCAGTACTTACCTAGGTCCCTGATGGGAACAGAGAAGTAGAGGTTCTATATTCTCAGATGCTGGTGGTTAACACCATCAAGTTATAGAAAGTAGAGTAGGTACATCCTTCACAAATGGCAACGGAGAGTATTCAAAAATGTATTCAAAAAACCACCAAATCCTGAGAGGATCTGAAGTTGATGGTAAAGGGTAGAGTAACAAATCAACTAGTACTTATGAAATGTCTACATACGTGGCACATATGTTGGTATGTTCTAGGCAAGAACTTTAATGTCAGAACTTCTTTTTCCCTTTATAACAGGAGTCCCCACATATTTATTCTGACAGTGTTGGACTATGGATATTCTTTTTAGTTTCCTAGTCTATAAAACACCTATGGTCAAAATGGGCCATAGCAGACATTTGCATACATATGTATGCTGGTGAGATTAAAGTACTTCACTAACTTATTTTTCCACACTCTCAGGATTTACAATGCATATTTGTACCTGTGCTTCTGCCTAATCTGAGATCAAGAAAGAAAATTGAAAAATAGGAAATGAAGGGGATTTTTGAACTGGAAAAGAAATCAGAGCCAAAGTTATTTCAGACACTAGAGTTAAAAATGACACATTGATGCACTGGTCTGATGATTTTCTTTTATGAAATTACCTCTGAAATGTTCCATAGTTTCATGCTCCGAAGATCAACTCTAACTTAATCTGAGATGTGCACCATACCAGCCCTATCTTTAAAAGCCTGTGGGCAAAGAACTCTGATGTGTGACATGAATGGACTGTGCTCAGTAAAACGTGCTTCTCAGTGGTATCCTAATGACCTGAAAGAGTTAGTACAGTGTCCAGAATGCCTGACATCCTTATGCACTAGGAAGTAGTAGTTTAACAATTTGAGTTCTGGGTACTACAGAACTGTAAGAACACTGACAAGCTGGGACATGTCCACAGCAGATGGATTGAGCTGGTGGATCGCCTCCAGAACAAACTAGAGCTAGGATTATTAACTATTTTGGTGCCATGGATCTCTTTTCAGAATAATGCTTTTAAATGCATGCAATAAAATGCATAGAATTGCAAAAGAAAGCAATTGTACTGAAATGGTTGTCAAAAGATATTTTTAAAGTTCATGCTCATGGTTCTCAGGTTAAAAACCCCTGTTCTAGAGAATCAGTTGAAGGATTAAGGGGAAAAGACTTGGAAAAGACTTCAAGTATCTTCAAGTATTTTCAGGGCTTTCATTTAAGAATGAACGAATTTGTTTTGGTTAGTGAAAGTGCAGAACTCGGAACAAAAGGCAGAAGTTGCAGGGGCAGGTTTTAGCTCCATGTTGGGAAAAACTAACAATCACACTGTTTTTAACTTTTCAAAAGTGGAATAGAGCATGCATGTATGGGCATTTATAAATCATATACAAAACAAATATGTTGGAATCTATATAGGAAAGGAAGGTATTAGCAATAGAGTAGCCAGGAAAGCTATGTGGAATATGATGGTTGAGGTGACTCTTGAAGGAAAACAGGTATTCCAAGAGGAGGAAGTAGGAGCCTTCCAGACTTAGGGGAAGGCCAATGAAAAAGCATGGAGAGAGAGAATGTTGTATGTAAAGAACAACAAGAAAAGAAGCTTAACTACATTGTAGAGTGTATTAGGGGGTAAGACTGGAAAAGTAGGATGGGGTCAGGTTGTAAAGAGCTTTAAATGCCCCCCAAAAGCATTTTTTTATCAAATTTTTTACCAAATTTTATTTGATATTAGAGAAGGGGACCACTGGAATATATTGAGAGAGGAGTGACAAGGTTAGACCTACAATGTAGGAAAACCACTTTTGTGGACAACTAAATAGTACTTTTACTCAGGAACCCTAAGAGTCTTCCCCTCCCAGTTTGATTTTTTTCTTTTATTAAAGGGCCATCCCTTGAGTATCTTAAAGAAGCCTATTCATTGAATGCATGTATCTCACTTAAAGTGAGAATGTGATAAGACCTTAACCTGAAAAGGCCAGGGCCTCACATTGAATCCTGGGCCATCTTCAGTCATCCTGATGAATATCAGGTCAACCCAGATGGCTCAGGTGAAGAAAGTGAGGTTGACGACCTTGCACAGCCCTCCCTCACTCAAATCAAAGTCAACTGCAAGTCACGTCATCATCTTGATGTCATGGTCCTTTTCCAGAATGAAGGATAAACACAAACAACAATCTCCAGGAGGATAGATTAGGGTGGGCTTGAGACATGAGTCAGAGTGACCCATTAGGAGGCTATGGCAATAGTCCAAGTGGGAGATAATGAGGGCCTGAACTAGGGCGGTAGCTATGTGAGTAAAGAGAAAGCAGTATATCATATAATTTGCCTGATGTGTAGGGATACAGTCAAGAATTTTTGTCAAGAATAACAGAATATTGCTAATCTAGGAGACTGGCAGCATAGAATGGCAATAATAGGAAGTTAGTAAGAGAGATGGGTTTTGGGAAAAAGGTCATCACTCTGTTTTGAAAGTGTTTGAAGTACCTATCAGATATCCATCTTGAAATGTCCAATAGGCAATACGAATGCATGCCTGGCACTAAAGAGAGAGACTAAGGATAGACAGAGAAATAGATAATGTGTATGTATGTGTACACATGTATATGTACATATACATGTGTACACATATGTGTGTGCATTTACATACATAAGTACACGTGTGTCATGTATTTGTGCTACCTACAATGAGATGAAATTTGAATCCATGGGAACTGATGAAGTTACAAAGTGAGAGAGTATAGGATAAAAGAGAACAGGGTCCAATGCAGAACCCTGCAGCACATCTACAGTGATTGAATATGACATGGATGAAGATCCTACAAAGGAGTGGTTAAGTAGTTAGAAAAAGAACAAAGACAAAACAGTGTTATAAAAACTCATAGAAGAGAGAGAATCCAGAGGGGAAAGGGTAGTCAACACTATCATTTGCTACAGAGAAATCAAGAAAAATGAAGATAGAGGGGAAAAGCTATAATATTTGGCTTTTAAGAGAAAACCAATAATTTTAGAGGGAGAAGTTTTAGTTGAGTGAAGAGATTAGAAGCCTGATTACATATGGTTTAGAAGACAATGACAGGATAAAGAGGCAATGAGAATGAGGGAAGATGTAGATGGATAGAGAAGATGGTAGGATTTAGTGAGAATTTTTTAATGATAGCAGAGATTTGGGGCATGTTTGTAGGTAGTAATGAAGCAGATAGGCAGAGACTGGAAATTAGAAAAGGGAACAATGATATTGAGAAAAATCTGATGGAGAAGACAGGAAGGATTTGGATCAAGATATATGAAGGAAGATTGGCCTTGGCAAAGAAAAAGAGGATCTTTTCATCAGAGACTACAGTAAAGGAGGAGATAGTGGCAGCTATATATATAATTATATAAAATCATATAAGGGATTGTGAGATAAAGGATATGGAACAAAAGTGAACTTGTGGTGAATGGTTCTGATTTCTTTGGTAAAGTGAAGTAGAGTCTTAGCAGGGGGGATGGTGATATGGGTGCTGTGAGAAGTTTGAGGATGTAACAAAAATGTTACCAACTCATCCTATAGTAAGTGGGAGAGAGAATCTACTAGATAAGAGCAAAAGAATTATTTTTTGGCAGTAAAGTTGACCTTAGGTAACATAAATTTGGATTTGGAGTCAGAAGATGGGGACTCAAATCTTACTCCAGTATTTAGTATCTGTGTGACTTTGGACATTCCCTTTCCACTTTCATAACATAAAAATGAGTCCAATCAGCATAATTTTGTGACTTTCTTCAGCTCCATTCAGGGGCATGTGAGTAGAAACAGAAGAGGCAGAATTCTAGAGTAATCCAAAGCTGAGATTTGGCAAGGTAAATGGTGATAGAAAAAAAGAATTTAACAGTGGAGAATAGTATACAGTTGAACTGATTCTATAAAGAGTCAAAATTGGGAAGAAAAGCCAGAACAGAAACCCTTGGAAAAATACTGAGGGATAGAGAGATTAAAGTTCACAAGGAGGACAAAAATTGTTTAATAAGGAGTAAAACATGGAGACAGTTATGATTAACATAGAATGAAGGAATTTCAGAGGTCATGATCATGGAAATGGAACTACTAGACTCTTAGTTTTCTCTCCTATAAAATGAGGGTCTTGGTCTTTAAGTTAGCTAAAGTCTCTGTTATTGTGAACAGAAGGTTGGGTAGGATAAAAAAGAGGTAGCATGGTGATGGAGATCTTCAGCAACAATTTCAGGGGGCTCTAGCTTACAAACACAAATTTGAAGTTAGAGGAATTGAAAGTTCACTTATAGAAAGTACAGTTCCATTACTAGAATTGGTCCTCTTTGTTACTTTTGACATACTTTGCTCATGATGTCTTAGGTGAAGTTCCAGGCCACCTGCATCAAAGGATGCCTCTGTTTTTAATATAGATATGAAAAGTCTGGGAAGATGTTGCCTACCAACTTGGAAATTGTGGTTCAAAATTAATGAGAAGAGATAGCTAACATTGCATAATTAGACTGATTTCCTTCCTAATTATGGTGTATGAGTAATGGAGCTTCAATTTAATAGAGAAGTAACTATTCTTATTGCAACATTAATTGGCCCACATGATTAAAGCTATTTACATTATTACTGATGTTTCAAGATCTGGTTAATAATGAAAATATAAAAATGTGATGTGTGTTAACATTGTTCAAAGAACTACTACTTCCTGGCATTTTTTTTTGCTTTAAAATGAGTCTATCTAATATTTTATTAATTCTGTTTCATTTAAAGACTTCATTTTCTTATCATATGAGCCAGTGGAAGGAACAGCAAGTAGGAAAAATTTCAGTCCACCAAGCAGATCTTGTCTTCTTATCAAGTACCAAAAAATGGGGGCAACATGGGAAGAGACCATGAAATTTTAGAGCTGAAAGAAATGTTAGAACTCATCTAGTCTATTCTCTTCATTTTTCAGATGATAAAACTGAAAGTGGAAAGAGAATGTCCAAAGTCACACACATACTAAATGCTGGAGTAAGATTTGAGTCCCCATCTTCTGACTCCAAATCCAAATCCACTACCACCCTTCAGATTCCATTGCAATTTAGTTATAACTTTTCCTTTTCCTTCTTCATGATTTCACTAACAAATATTTACTAAACATCCATTATATCAATGAGACTGACTTAAGAATGTGGCCATAAAGTTATGTGCCCTTATAGGATTTATATTTTGAAGTAGATGTTGGGGGGGGAGGAAGAAGATATTATGCAACAAAAGAAATAGATGTCAAATACTCAATTGTTGAACATTGTACCTGCTTTGAGATTTTTAATACATTTTCCACTTCCGTCTTAACAATGGAATTTTTGTGGCTGAAAGGGGGAGATAAGGGATGCGTGGCAGCAGAATCTGTGTCGTCCCCATGAGCTTTCAGAACCATGGACAGAGCTAGTCCTCAGCATTCACCAAATCCTGTCTAAACACCCCCTTTCAGGCCATTCCCCTTGCAGAAGTAGGCTATAGCATAGAAAGATATGGCCCCTGCTAACATGCTTCCACATCTCTGTCCCTAGCCTTCACCTTGAAAGTCTATATTCAGTGACATAGATGCATGTTTATACTGCATGAGCCACTGGAAAACTTCTTTTGAGATGTATGTATTCATAACTCCAAAGTCTTTTGAATGATGTAAACCATGGGGGAAGAGTAAGCAAGTCTATAGACAAAAAATGGTCTGCAGGAGTCTGTATATTGATAATGAAGAGAAAAGGAATTGACTTTGAAGGTGGAGAGAGAGAATAAAAAGGGAAAGAGAAAAGATACTGGACAAATGAAACTTGATCTTCTGAGATCATGTTTATGGAGATGAAAGGAGCAGTGGGAAAGTTATTCATCTTTCTCCTTTACTATGGGACCAGGGGTAAAAAAGGAAAGTAAATGAGATAAAATCTTCACAGGATAATACATTTAGGGAAGAAAAGGACTTTTGAAGTCATCTAATTAACATCCCCATTTACAGAAGAGAAAACTGAAGCCTCAGGGTTTAAGTGGATTACCTATATATGCATTTAATATTATACAAGGCGTATACAATTGATATATCTATATGCAAAAAGCATGCCACTTTTGGAAGTGAATTAGCCTCAAAGATTGAGCATCTCATTTTCTTTTTTCTTAGATAATTTTTTTCATTGGCTATATTTGTGGGATGAGCAAAGGAAGGTCATTTATTTACATGGCTGCAGATGTGGGTATTGTTCACAAAGAACATACATATAGATAGAAGCCAAACTGAGTCTTTTGGGGGGGTTATTTCTTCCTGGTCCCTCCCTTCAGAACTGGGATTGGTCCCAGTTCTTCCGGGTTACCAATCCACCCACTGTATGTCACTTCTTGATGTATTCCCTCCTCCCAAAAATATTTCAACATAGATACCATGACCAGAAAAAGGAGTGATAATCAATCATATATGGGTGTCTAAGAGTTCAAAGATAAATAAATGGTAGAGCTGGGGTTTGAACACAGAGACTCTGATTTCACATTGTTTTTATCTCATTGACTTCCACTGTTAATTAGGTTCAGATTGTTTGTTTAATTATTTTTCTGATGGTCCAACCTCAAGGCCCAAATTTTCCAAATCCCACATTTCTATTTTTATAGGTTCTGCCTCATCCTTTCTTTTTTCCTGCTTTTTACTCTTACAAGTAGCCTCAAGAACACGTCAAAAACTCTGAAGATGAAGAATACTGGGAAATCTCTACCCATCCACAGATAGCCATTTTCTGTCTCCTTATCTTCTTGGTGAAGCTTTCGCGAGTCATGTTCATAATACTATTTCATGCAAAACAAGAGTGTCTACTTCAATGACTCCTTGGGTCCCTTCCAAATATTGATATTTTCTTCTGGTCCTATGATCCTGGGAAGGGGCAACTAGGTGGTGCAGTGGATTAGAGCACCAGTACAGGAGTCAGGAGGACCTTAGTTCAAATCTCACCTCAGACACTTGACACTCACAAGCTTTGTGACCTTGGGCAAGTCACTTAACCCCAATTGCCTCATCCTGGATCATCTCCAGTCATCCTGATGAATATCTTTTCACTGGATTCAATGGTTCTGGAGGAGAAATGAGGCTGGTGACCTATACAGCCCTCCCTTACTCAAAACAAAGTCAAGTGCAAGTCATGTCATTAGTTCTCTCTAATGGCATGGTCTTTTTCAGCAATGAAGATCAAACACACAATGATCCTGGGATCTACTAAGTTATAGACAGCTATATTGGTAAAGGAAGATGGGTTGGTAGAAAGAATTCTCATAGTTGCAGTTCTCTATGCTGATGAAAATAGATCATTTTGAGTATCCATGTATGTATATAAAATGTATATATGTATATTATATACACATATACACGAAAACAATAAAAACATAATTTGTGCATGCATATAAAATATGTATATATATATTATATTAAATAATTTTGTTTGTATTTATTTACTTTATATCTATTCTGTATATATTTATATACATACTTATCTTCTCCCATTTGGAATGTAAACTTCTTGCAAGTAGGGATTATTTCATTCTTGGTACTTATATTTCCAACACCTAGCACATTGCTTGGGAAATTGTAAGCACTTAATAAACACATGATGATTAGATGAATATAGTATATATGTACCTATATAATGCATGTATATTGTATTTTAAAGTGCATATTAAATGTGTGTATTATGTATGTATTACATATGCATTTAATATTATACAAGGATTATACAATTGATATATCTATATGCAAAAAGCATGCCACTTTTGGAAATGAATTAGCCTCAAAAATTGAGCATCTCATTTCCTTTTTTCTTAGATAATTTTTTTTCATTGACTATAATCTTCTCTAAATTTTATGTTCTACTTTCACTTCCCTTCTGGGTTCAGTAATTAATCTCCATGCTTGTGTTGCCCTAGTGAAGCCCGTGGAAGTGAAGTCATAAATTAAGGGCATATGTTTGCAGCTATAAACAGAGGACAGACTCAGAAAAACACAAATATGCCAAGTACTCTATTTCCTAGAGTGGCAATGCTAAACTGCCGATTAACCTTAGATTTACAGATCTAATCAAGCACCACAGCCTTGCTGGGATCAAAAATTGAGTGCTTTAAGTTGGCATGAGTATATAGGCAGGCACAGGAAGGAATGAGAAGAGCAGGATTCCTCCCTTCAGGCCTTCAGTTATCACCTCAGCAATGTATTAAGTGGTGCTTTGAAAGATAACTACACCATGCAACACAAAAGTTATTGTGTTAGTGTTTATGTGCACACACACATACAAGTACGTACATAGATATGTGTCAATATATACACTTGTGCTATACAAACACACACACACACACACAAGAATAGTACATGTATTACAGCCCACATTTATACACATATAAAAAGGCAATGCACTATTCCCTGACATTGGAGATTTGACTTTGAATCCACCTCTACGATTGTGCATAGGTGTTTTGTTTGTTTTTTCCTTTCCTGATTATCAGTTTCTTTGTCTACTGAATAAGGGTGTTGGAGTAGATGATCCCAAAGATCCCTGCTAGCTTCAAACCTAAGGTTCCAGGGGAAAATCAGTAGCTATGAAGTTAGAAGACCTGGGTTCTAGTAATAGACTTACCACTTATGAGGTATGTGACCTTGGTGAAGTTATTCAACTTTTCTGAGCCCTTGTTAGCTCATGTGTAAAATAAAGATGGTGGCAAAAAAAATAAGAATCTCTGCACATGAAAGGGCTATTGGAAAGATCAAAGATTATTATAATAGCTCATATAGTCAATCATTAACATTAACGGCATAGAAGTAAAGAAACACAAATGTTGATATATTAAACCTATTAGACACAGGAAGTTAGGGTCCCACAACTATCCCAAAATGTAATCTTTCTCTAACAAAATATCAATGCTGATAATATGCATTTTTTTCTAACACAGTAACCATGAAATAATCTGCAAAATTAAGTACAGAAAATAAAATTGATAACATGCAAAACATTTTTCTCCCTAGTAATTCCCTAGAATTCTGTGACCTTTTGTGTTCACATCTCAATAAAAACAAATATTAATTTCAGACAATATTCATTTACAGCACCATAAATGTTGTACGCAAATAAAATTCCTAAAACTAATACATTTTTTAATCTGAATCTTTCCTTCCACACTATCTCAGATGGCAGCATAAGGATGTTGTACTATGCAATGGTCAATAGGTCAGCTCCAAACTTGCAGCTTAAATGGCTGCAAGCTGCAGTGGCTGCAGACATTCTAGCATGAAGTTTATTTAATACCTTTTTTTCTTACTAAGCTTCATCACAGACTTTGCATGTTTGAGCAAAGCACTTGCTTAAAGGGATTGGGTTTAAAGGACTTGCACTACCTTCTAGGGGCATAATTGCAACAGAGAGCTCTAAGTTTAAAGGCAAACAATAAATATATGCACTGAATGCATGGGGAGGCCGAAGGTAAAGCTACACACTTTAACATGGCTACATTTTATGGTTTTAACCAATAACTCCTGAGCTACCCACCCCTTGACTAATCAAGTCCTGGGTATGGAAGGGGAAATTAAGGGATATCACAAGACATACCCCTTCCCCTGTCTATTTGAGGATCTGTTTAAATGCTCCTTCCTTATGATCTCCTCTTGCCCTGCCCCCTTGTTGGTAAGGGACCTGATGGTGAAATTGGGGAGTCAATTTTCTGTAGTTAAACCTCCCATCTCCCTTTTACCTCTGTTCACCAGATCTCCCCATGTTCACTTGAAAGTGTAGGAGACAGTTGAGCTGATGGTTTGGGATCAGGGAATTCCTAGGTGAGCTACTCAAGTCACTCCAGCTTTGTTCACCTCCGAGATTTTAAATGTTCCCCCAACACAGTCAATATCCAATTAAGCCCAAGGTCTGGGAGGAGCTGCAACCATTAACTACTCAAGGCTCTAACTCAGACCAGACTAAAGCTTTTGGGGCTTTGAAAACTAAACCTAATCTAGAAAAATCTTTCATTCTGCATGTTGATGAAAGGAGAGGACAGACTTTGGGAGCCTTAACCCATTCCTTAAGACCTGACCCTAGGCCAGTTGATGTTTTTATTTACTCACAATATGTTTTCCAGCATATACATGTCCATGGAGCAGTTTGGAAGGAAGGAGATATCTGACAACAAAAAACTCCCCTATCAAACATTCCCTTCTCTGCTTTGGTTTTGCCATAGTCATCTTTAATTCTCTCCAGAGAAGTTGTCTTTTATGCCAGGGAAATTGTCTTTTCTTTATACTCCTTTTGTGTTTGTTTGGTCCTTGTTTGCTTAACCTCCTTGCCAGGTTTGTCTTTTTCAGAGTGCAAGCCATCAACTTCCAGATGACAATTCAGTCTATGTACCCTTTGAACAGGGCCCATTGAGGCAGGGACAGCTCTACGCCCCTTGATGGCAGGAAGCAGTTTCAGAAGCTAAGACCTTTGCCCCTATTTGTTTGAAGGGGAAATGATGGGGTTCAGACTCTTGGAACTTCCTTGAACTCTCCTTGAATCTTCCCACTTAATTTGACTTTTTATACCAAAATCTATTACCCTTAACCTAGCCTGATCCATCTGTCATTACTTCCCACCCAAACCCTCCATTGTCTGATCCCTCCCAATTGCCTCCAGCTGTTTTCCATCCTGCAAACTACTAGTGATTACAGCACTAGTTACCCCAGTTCATCAAAATTCTTCTTAGATCCCTCATCCCAGACTACTAGACCCCAGATCCCTCCCACAATCTTTCTGTATACAAGTTCCATCTCACCTACATGAAGGTGCTCAGATTCAATACAGCTCTGATTCTGTCTAGTTGAGATTCTATCTGGCCCACTTGTCCATACAAGCATCACAAATAGTTAGGCTTCTTAAAAGTCGACCCAATATGGAAAATTTTTAATAAACTTTGTTTTACTTGGCTGAAAAAACATAGAACCAGTAAAGCTCAGTGGATTTTTTTATAGGGTTCTTATTTGGGTCAAGTAAGACCAGGAATTAGCCTCTGGATAGGTGCTGATTATGCATGGTAGGAGGAGAGATGGGTTGAGGTAGATATTTGGAGGACTGAATTAATATTCAAGAAGATGACAGGTTAGAGGCAGCAACTCAGCCAAATTCCCTCAACAGTCCCCTCTGAACAAATTTGAAAGAATGCCTCTAAATGAATTTTGGAAGAGAAGGGCCAACAAAAGAGGTCTCAGGAGGTCAGCAGGAGAGGTGTGAGATACCAGGGTGGAGGTGGACTCAGTATGCACACAACAACAACATTAACAGCAGGCCTTGGAGGCATAGCAGCAGCAGCAACTTCTGATGTTCCCATCCCAGAGACAGTAAGGGGATCATTCAACTGGTCCAAAAGGGTTTAGAGGGGAGACTTTACTGTTAATGAATATAGCTGGTGCTAATTCACAAATCCATTACTCATATATAGTTTTGGGTTGCAGTTCCAGGATGGATGGGAGTGTGTGTGATTGGAAACAAGGGAGCAGGGGCCCTGGGTACATTCCAAGGTGCTTGAAGGAAAGCAAGGGACCTGGTCACAGTCCGGGATCAAAAGGAACATTAGTCCTTATGACTGCAGAGTAGGAGGTAAAGACCAGAGTGTAAACCAGGAGAGTAGTGATCACACCTTTCCCTAGATCATATCACCTTGAAAGCACCAAAAACTTGCAGACCACAGAAATAGTTCAGAAAATATTGTTGTTTAGTTGTGTCCTCCTCTTCACGACCCTATTTTGGAATTTCTTGGGAAAGATACTGGATGGTTTGCCATTTCCTTCTCTAGATGAGAAACGGAGACAAACAGATTAAGCGACTTACTCGAGGTCACCTAGCTAATAAACGCCTGGGGTTGGATTTGAACACATGAAGATGAGTCTCCTTGATTTCAAGCACAGTGTCCCATCCACTGGACAATTTAGCCGGGCAGTAGCTCTGCAAATAGCAGCACACAAATACCTGAAGCTTGGGACAGTGCCTCCACACTCCCAGGTGAGCAGAGTCCAACTTCAACATAAAGTTCAAAGTCAAGAAATCAACTTAAAAGAGAGAGAGAAAATAACAACAACAACAAAGAACTTGATCATAAAAAGATACTATAATGGCAGGGAAAACCAAGACACAAACTGAGAGGGAAACAACCATGTGAAAACCCCTACAACTAAAGTTTCAAAGAAAAATTCATATGCCCAGTAAGAATCCCCGAAAGAATTAGATAAAGAGATGAGAGGGATAGAGGAAAACTTGGGGAAAGAAATAATAATGAAGCAAAAAAACCATGAAAAGAATGAATAGCTGATAAAAGAGGCCCAAAAATTCACTAAAGAAAAGAACTCCTTAAAAAGCAAAATCAGCCAAATTGAAAAAGATACAAAAGCGAACTGAAGAAAATAATTCCCTAAAAATTAAAATTGAGCAAGTAGAAGCTAATAATTCCATGAGACATTAAGAACAATAAAACAAAGACAAAAGAATTTTTATATAGGACTTAAATGTGCTGTTTTTCACTCTTTCATCTTTTTTCTTTTGTTCAAATCTTCTTGTACAAAATGACTAATATGGAAATGTTTTACATAATTGCATGTATACAATCTATATCTGGTTGCTTACCATCTCAGGAAAGGGGGAGAAGACTGATAGAAGAAAGAATAAAATTTGGAACTCAAAATTTTAAATAAAAATGTTTTATAGTTTTAAAAATTAGATAGGAAGAAAATTGGTATGAGAAAGATGCTAAGATTAAAGACTCCACAACTAAAGCTGTAAAAACAAAATAGAAGAAAGCGTGAAATATCTCATCAGAAAAACAATCTGATCCAGAAGAGACAATTTAAGAATTGTTGGACTATCTGAAGTTATGATTAAAAAAAATCCTAGACATACTTCAAGGAATTATAAAAGAAAACTGCCCTGACATCTTAGATCCAGAGGATAAAATAGAAATGAAAGAATCCATTGATCATCTCCTGAAAGAGATCCCAAAACAAAAACTCCCATGAATATTATAGCCAAATTTCAGAGTTCCCAGGTCAAGGAAAAAATGTTGTAAGTAGTCAGAAAAAAAATGATTCAAATATCATGGAGCCACAATCAGGATCACACGAGATTTAACAGCTTTCGTGTTACAAGAGTGGAAGACTTAGAATATGATATTCCAGAAGTCAAAGAAGGTAAGATTATAAGCAAGAATAACCTACCCAACAAAACTGAGTGTAATCATTCAGGTTAGTTCTGCTGAAACAGCAATTTTTCCTCTATCCCTCTTATCTCTTCATCTAATTCTTCCAGGAATTCTTATTGGGCATATTATTTTTTTCTTTATTTAATAAAATAAAGGATTTTCAAGCATTCCTGATTAAAAAAAAAACAGAGCTAGATTGAAAATTGAGTATTCAAACACAGGATGTTTAATAAAAGCATAAAAAAGTAAACATGAAAGAGAAAATATAAAGGACTTCATGGGGTTAAACTATTTGCATTTCTACATGGGAAGAAGATCCTAAGATCTTTATCATCGTTATGGTAGTTAGAAGCATTCTACATAAGCAGAGGGCACAGGTGTGAATAGACTATATTGAGATGATCTCCACAATAAAAAAATAAATAGAGTGGTGAAAAAGAAAAACATATTAGGAGAAAGGAGAAGGGAGAGATAGAATGGGGAAATTTTTCTCAAATGAAAGAGGCCCATAAGGAAGAGCTTTTACAAAGGACAATGCTTAAACTTCACTCTCATCACAGCTGGTTTAAAGAGAGAAGAATGTGGTGTGTGTGTGTGTGTGTGTGTGTGTGTGTGTGTTGAATGTAGAAATCTATCTTATGCAAAAGGGAAACAGGAGGAAGGGAACAAGAAGAAAAGCAGAGATGGTGGAAAAGGGAAAGTAGGTTGAGTGAGGCAGTGATCAGAAGCAAAATAGATTTTTACGGAGAATAAAAAAAGATTTAAAAAGAGAGGTGATAAACAGGAAAAAAAAGGTGGAAAGAATAGTAATCATAACTGTGAATGTCAGTGGGATAGCTCTTATGAAACAAAAGTGGATAGAAGAATGGATTAGAAACCAGAATCCAAAAATGTGTTGTTTACAAGAGACACACCTCAAACACCAAGACACATACACACAAAGTCTAAATAAGAGGAAAGAGCAGAATCTGTTATGCTTCTGCTGAAGTAAAAAAAAAGGCAGAGGTAGCCATGATGATCTTGTTCAAAGCAAAAATAAATAAAAATAAAAAATAAAATAAAATATAGGGAAACTACATTTTGATAAAAGGTACCAGAGACAATGCAGTATTATCAAAAACATTTTTTAAAGTAAGCTGCTTTGATAAAGCCTCTTTTTTCTCAGATGTACAGGGAATTGAGTCAAATTTATAAGAATAAAAGCTACACCCCAACTGATAAATTGTCAAGGAATATGAACGGGGAATTTCTCAGAAGAAGAAATCAAAACTGTTTATAGTTATATGAAAAATGATCAAGAGGATTCTGGGAAGATAGAGTAGGTCAGAAAATTCCAAGCTCTCTAGATTTCCCTCACAAACAATTCAAAACAGCACCTCAGGGGCAATGCAGAATGGTGAAAATAGAAAAGATTTGGGGCAGAACTGTACTCTTTCCTGGAAACTGGGAAAGATCCCAGGTTTGGTCCTGTGAAGTATAAACACCTTCAGGTTAGTTTTGCTGAAGCAACAAGCAGCAAGTCTGGGGCTAGCTGTGTTAAGAGGTAGCTTCAGGCCCCAACTACAAGAATTTTCATATCCTGGACAGTGTAGGGAGTCAGTGTCTGAACAGGGGAAGACTGAGGGAACCTTTGCTGATAAGGGATGCCAGGCCCAGCTTTGTTCCTGAGATGCAACCCTGGATGAGAAGGAACTATCATAGACCAGGTGAGTGCAAAAACAATGGGACAGAATACTGCTGGGTGTGGACGCTTACAGGAAGGCAAAGTTCCAGGACAGAGGGGAAAACTTAAGGAGGATTTGAGACCAGAGGCATCATTCCCCCCATACCCCAGGACTACAGGTGATTACAACAAATTGCTATTAAAAATAAAAAAATCAAGTAAAGGAGAAAGAACCCAACTATAGAAAGTTACCATGGCAATAAAGACTGGGGTTCGTCTTCAGAGGAGGATACTGAAGTAAAAAAAGTCTCTCTTACCCTAAAGAGTAACATCAAATGGTCACCTCCCCAAAAACAATTCATAGAAGAACTCAAAAAAGACTTTAAAAATCAGGTGAGAGATATTGAGAATTTTTTAAAGTAATAACGAAGAAAAATAAGAAGATTCTGTAAAGAAAGTGAACCTACTGAAAAAAGGAGATTCAGGATCTTAAGGAAGAAAACAACTTCTTGAAATTAGAATTGGGCGAAGTGAAGCCAGCAAAGCTATAAGAGACCCAGAAATAATAAAACAAAATATAAAGAATGAAAATATAGAAGAAAATATGAAAAATCTCATAAGAAAAACAACTGATCTGGAGAATAGATCAAGAAGAGAAAATATGAAAACAATCAGACGTCTGAAAGTTGTGATCAAATAAAAAAATCGATACAATAATACAAGAAATAATTAAAGAAAATTGTCCTGAAGTATTAGAACAAGAAGGGAAAGTAGAAATAGAAAAAATAATACACTTATCACTACTTGGAAGAGATGCTACTAGAAAGTCCTATAGGAATATCATAATTAAATTCTGAAACACCCACCTCAAGGACAAAATATTACAAGAAACAAGAAAAAAAGATAATTTAAATATGGTGGAACCACAGTGAGAATCACATAAGACCTAGCAGTGACTACACTTAAAGACCTCTTGGAACACTATATATCAAAGAGCAAAAGAACTGGCTGCTGTTGTGACCGAAAATATGATACTCAACAAAGTTAAGCACAATCCTGAATGTAAAAAAAAATGTTCAGTGAATTGCCAGACTTTCAGGATTTTATTGCAAAAAGACCTGAAATTAATAGAAAATTTGATATATAAGATCCAAGAGAAATATAAGGTAAACATCAAAGACTAATAACAAGGGACTCAATAAGGACAGCCTGTTTCAAGACAGACATTTCAAGAATGTGTATATAATAAATACTACACATTTTGTTTAGAGCTGTCCATCTTTGCTTCCTTGTAAGTTGTTTTTGTGTGCTTTACTCTTTTTTCACCCCTGCATAAACCCTTCCCACAAGAAGGCTACAATTAAATGTGTGTATGTGTGTGTTTATATATACATATGTGAACATACACAGACATATTGCTGTATACTTTGAATCCTCTCTTATTTTGTCAATGCACATGGCAATGCTTATTTTTCCTTTTCTTCTTTTGCATTTAAGTTTATGTGTCTTTTTCTTTTTTTGTATATTTGTTTTAGTATTTAAAATTTAAAATAAATTAATAAAAAAAGAAAAATGGTCTAAATCACCATTGATTAGAGCAACTCTGAGGCATGACTTCATATCTATCATAAATGATAAATGCTAAAAGGGGTGAAGAAAAATAGGTGTACAAATGAACCGTTGATGGACTTGTGAACAATCATTCTGGAGAACAATTTGGAACTATGCTCAAAGGGCTATAAAACTCTGCATACCCTCTGACCCAAAAACATCACTAGGTACCACTCAGTCTGTACCTCAAGGAGATCAAAGAAAAAGGACCTACATGTACAAAAATATTCACAGTAACCCTTTATGGTGGCAAAGAATTGGAAATTGAGGGGATAGCCATCAACTGGGGAATGGCTAAACAAGTTGTGGCACATGATTGGGAAGGAATACTCTTGTGCTAATTGAAATGACAAAGGGGATGTTTTCAGAAAGAACATAGAAAACCTATATGAATTAATAAAAAGTGAAGTGAGCAGAATTAGGAAGTCACTATACATAGTAACAGCAATACTTCAATGATGATCAACTATGAAAAATTCTGATCAATACAATGACCCAAGACAATTCCAAAGGACTCATGATGAAAAATGCTGCCCAACTCCAAAGAGAGAACTGATGGCCTCTGAGTGCAAATTGAAGTATAATTGGCTCACTTTATGTTTTTTTTGCTTTTTTTGGCAATATTGTTAATATGGAAATATATTTTGCACAATTCCATATATTATATTGCTTGCCTTCTCAATGAGTGACTGAGGAACAGAAGAGAGCCAGAAAATTTTGAACTCAAAATATTTTAAAATATTTACATTTTTTTAAATTTGATATTCAAATTTCCCATGCAATTCATAGTTTGACAAGGTAACTCAGGGGATTTGTTCTTCCTGGTTCACTAGCCATCTTCTGAACTTCCTTGTTTGTTTTAAGGGTACCACCATTCTTCCAATCATGTAGGTTTATAACGTGGTGATAATTTTTGCATTCCTACCTCCATTCTCTTCCTCACTGCACAAATTTAAACAACTACCAAATCTTATCAAATCTACCTCTACAACATCTCTCTTATAAAACTCATCTCCTATTATTTGGCCAAAAACCCAGTTAATTGTCTCATCATCTCCTCTATGGAGTATTCCAAAAGCATTCTCATTTGTTCCCCTGTCTCCTCTCTGTTTCACCAATCTCTCTTCCATACCTCTGTCAAACTGATATTGCTAAAGTACTGTTCTAAGTCACTTTCATACTGTATAAATTCCAGTGGTTCTTTATGACACAAAGGATTAAATGTAAGTCCTGATTTGTAAGAATTTCTGAGGTGCAAATACTCTGAAAATTTAATAATCAGCTTTCTAGCACACTGCTAGTACTTCTCTCCTTGTATATCTCCCTTCAATTGAAAGTTATTGTGTGTGTGTGTGTGTATATTGTTTAGTGATTCCTTTGAGTTTATTCTCCCAACTTCCATTCCCACAGTTAGGTGTAGTCTGACTACTTCTCTCTCAAAAATATCCTTGGGAAGTAGGAGATTCTAGTCCTTTCCTCAATACTGAATAACCAGTTAATATCATTTAGTTTTCACAAAGGACTATCTCCTAAGAAGGTATAGCAAAGATTTATAAGTAAAAAGCAAACAAATGAATAAAACCATCCAAATGGGGGATTACTCTGCTCCCGGGGAGGGTAAGCTCAAGTTTGCACATAAAAGTATGAAGGCATCCATAAAAGGGATGACTAAGGACATGACTAAGAAATACTTTCTGGCCTTGGAAGTCCTTTCTTCCTTCTCAGACTTCTCATGAAGTTCACTTCTGGGTGTGGCATAGCTAGTGGTTGAGATTCCCTAGTTCAATTAGCCCTACACCTTGCTGGACTCAGTGTCTTAGCTGCTTGGTCACTACATCTGGGACTGTTTATCCCTGGGGTCTGGAATGGTTTTGGTGAATGTCTGACTCTCATTGGTTGCCTGGGTGCTCCTATCTTATAATACATCAAGTCAAGAAAGAATAAGTATGAAAGAAATGTATAGTGGCTAGATCTTTTCCATCCAGATGCCTCAGTCATCTCTCTCACTGGAAAATTTCTAAAGAAGAGCAAAGATCAGAAAGGGTTTAAAAGAGGGAGGGTCTTACCATATTTTTTGTATTCAAACTCAAATGATTCATGATTCCTTCATCTTCCTTTTTGACTATGAAGCCAATTAAAAAATTCATGGTCATCATACATTACCACCCCACAAACCCTCTGTGGGTGACCCCTCAGTCACTCATGACCCAAAGCAAGATGGCCAAGTTGGAATGTGCTGTCTTGAAACTAGGAAGAAAATATTATAACTCATGATCAAGTCAACAAGCATTTAATCAAGAGAGGCAAATCTACACTTTCTCTAAGGAACTGGTCCTCATAAACTGCTATCCCCATTATATTTGTATACATTCATACATGTATATCTTGTTTCACCTAATAGTATGTAAACTCCTTGAAGGCAGGTATGCTTTAATTTTTGCCTTTCTATCCCCAGTTTCTACCACAGTGTTTAGTACCTAAAAGCACTCAACAACCATTTGTTGATTGATTGGCTGTAAATAAGTCCAGGTTTTATTACCTCCTTGACAAGAGGAAAGTAAGCCTTGGAGTGGTTAAGTTACTTAACCATTCATCAATTCTCATTATTCGTTGTCATGTATTTACAAATGGTTCCTCTGAATCTCAAAAGTGACTCATTAGAAACAGAAAAATGGTGAATGATGAGGTTTTGCTTCTGCAAAGAACTCAATCAGCAAGTATTTATTAAAGAGCTTACTATGTACCCAACACTGGTAATACAAGCACAATGAATGAAACAATCTCTCCTAGAAAAGAGCTTATTGATAAAATGTATGTAAAGCATTTTGTAAACCTTAATGGAATATGAGCATCAGGTAGGAAATCTTCCTAACTGTCCCTGTGCACAACCGCTTTGGGAATATTCAGTAGCTGCAGTCCCCAAAACCTGGACAATGGAAGCCCAATTTTTGATATTTGCTCACTATTTGCTGAAGGGAAGCTAGACTTACAAGACAAAAGGGCTACTACAGGTTGTCTTTTGTGAAATCAAGGCCTACCTCTGAATTTCAAATTTGTTTATTGGAAAATTCTAAAACTTCCTAAGCACCCTCAAAGACTTAAATAGTGTTAATTTGTTATTGGCCTTTCTAGGAATCCATTTTAATGAGTCCTAAAAAAAGTATTAATATTCTTTGAAATTTATTTTCTCTTCCTGAGGGTAGAAGAATACAGAAGCAAGTTCTGGGTAAATTTTATATGCAGATTGACCAGGGGCATTTGGATGGAAGGAAAGAGGGAGGGAAAGAAGAATAAAGGGTAGGAGGGAGGGAGAGAGGAAGGCTTATAGAGTGGCTATTATGTACCAGGCACTGCTATAAGTACTTTATAAATATTATGTCACTTGATCTTCACAGCAGCCCTAAGACTCCTTGGTAAAAAACTTTCTCTTCTAAATTGGATCAATAAATGAAGATTTATTAATGCTTGCTATATGTCAGGCACTGTGCTAAATGCTGGGACAAAAAGAGAACTACCCTCAAGGACCTCACAATCCAATTGGAGAGTCAATAAGCTAATATAAATCAGGGAGGGAAATCAAAAGACAGAAGGCACTAGAATTAAAAGAGGTTGAGAAAGGCTTCCTGTAAAAGATAGGATTTTAGTTGGACTTAGAAGCAGCCAGGAAGTCAGTAGCAGGCAGAGATAAGGAGAGAGTTAGTTCCAGGCTTGGGGAACAGCCAGATAAAATGTGGATAGCAGAAAGGTGGAGGGTCTTTTTAATAATTGGGAGGCTAGTGTTATTGAATCAAATAGTATGTATTGATGTGTAAAGTGTAAGAAGACTGGAAGGGTAGGAGGTAGGGAGATTATGGAGTTTTGAATGCCAAATAGAGGATTTTGTATTTGATCCTGGAGGTGATACGGAGCCACTGGAATTAAGAGGGTGGGTGGAGTAACTTGGTTGAACTTGTGCTTTAGGAAAATCACTTTGGTGGCTGAATGGATTTGGAGTGGGGAGAGACATGGCAGGCAGACCTACTAGCAGTCTATCACAGTAAAGCAAGGTGTGAGGTGATGAGGATGTAGCAGCAAGTACCCTGACACATCCAGGACAGTCTACTATCCAGGTTCTTAGATCTGCTTTTCTAAAAGGAAAGCAACTTTTGAGGGGTCAACATTCTTCTTTAATTATATATACCAACAGAGAAAATATAAGCAGAGAAATATAGGAGAGAAAGAAAAACACCAACATCCGAGTTTTCAGAGGGGTGGCATGGTTATCCAAAGTCTCATCTGGCACACGAGCCTTCTTCCAAAGAAACCCCCAAAGCAAACCCTCACCTCAGAATACATATGCACCTTCCAGAGCTGGAGGGCATCAACCCTCCAGTACCTCATTAATTAACAAAAGGTGTGGGCCTTCCTACAAAACAACCCTCCCCTAATCAAGTTTCCCTTAATGGGCATATTAGTGAACTGGGAAGATCTTTAATTTAAATTACATTACAGAGGGCCAGCATTAGCAGGGTGGTAGTGTCAAAGAAGAGATGGTCCATGTTTGAAAAGTGTTACAAAGGTGAAATCCACAAATCTTGGCAACAGATTGAATCTGGGAGATTGAGACCTAGTGAGGAGTCAAAGATGACTCAGGCTGGGAGTCCCAGGGACCGGGAGTATGATGTTACCTTCTCCAGTAATAGGGAAGATAGGAAAGATGGCGAGTCAGCATCCTCCATGAAATTTTGATCCTAGTTGATGGCAGCACTGAGAGGTTAGGTTATTTGGCCCAGAGTGACACAATCAAAAGCAAGAGTTGAACTCAGGTCTTCTTGACTTGTCAATTCTTTATGCAGGATACTATACAGTGTCTTACTTTAAACATAATAGGCGTTCAATAAATGCTCATTGGATTAGTCTAGATTAAATCGAATTAGGAGACTCAAATGGAAAAGAGACTGACAAAGAAAAGTTTGCCTGAATGGCTACTCTCCTAAATTCAATGGGATATACTTGGTGAGATACAAAGAACTGTAAGATACTTTCTGTGACCTTGAGGACTTCACAAACTCATTGGTGACTTAAGACATACATATTTAGTACCCCCTTGGAGATGCATGACAGAGACTGAGGCATCCTTCTTCTTTACTCTCCCCACCTTTCACCACCCCAACCATGCCCATGCACTTCAAAGCAGATTCAGATATCTTCTAATTGCTTTCTGACTGCGCTGCCCTTAGGATATTTGTAATCGGCTGCCTAGGCAGCATCTTGATCCCTTTCACCCCACTACCCCATCCTATCTGCTCCAGTACCAATATCCTCCAGCATCTGGAGGAATCGGTGTTGAGGTTTAATACCCATAGACAAAGGAGAAACCATAAGAAAAGATTCCATTTGGCTTTGATCAGACTGTACTAATTGGAGGTGAAATGTAAAATATCTAATGAGCAGCCCTGTTAGAAATGTCCTGAGGCTTGAATATTAGCTATTAGCTTCTCAACAGACTGTACTCATTCCGTTATCCTTCCTTGCTTAGATTTCTCTTTCTGTAATGGGAATAAAACTATTCCATCATTGATTGATGTTTGTACTCTGGATACCTTTTACTTCATGCTGGGAAGGACACTTTCGAGTAGAATTAAAAATTGAATTGTTCCTTGGGAGTCTCAGGTGGAGACAAAATTGGAGGATGGGGAAGTCTAGTTTTCTTTTTGAGGAGGCAAGCAACTCCAGAGTAATGAAGCCAGAGTAAATTGTAGACGGCATGTAATTGATAGGACAAAGGTCACTAGCTCCCATGGCCTGAGTTTAGTGGAGTTTTTTTCCTTCTTTCCTCCTGCCCTCCTTTTCTCCCTCCTTCCCTCCCTCTTTTCCTTCCTCTCTCCCATCCTTCCTTCCTCCCTCCTTCACAGCATTATCCACATAAATTTTTACTCAGAATAAGGCCACAACTTGCTAAGTGCCCTGGGTGTTTAGAAGAGGGAGAGGCCACTAGAATCAGACAAATCTGACATGACCAGGGGGTAACCTGAGCTCAGATTAGCAATATGGGATTTATAGCTTTTTACAACTCAGGAAGTCTGATCCTTAATTACAAGGGAAAGCTTCATGGAAAGATTGGAATTTTAAGCTGGGTCCTGAGGGATGGATAAGTATTGGTACCTCCTCCTTGCTATCTCCCCTTTTGAATCTTAGACAGTTTCTTAATATTGCAACTAGAGTACCAGACATCAAAGTTCTATACTTGGCCCTGTTTTGTGTGAACACCAGTGTACTGAAACTCCAGTTTCTTCATACATAAAGTGGGGCTAGTATACACTATCTATTTCACAGAATTATCGTGAGAAAAGTGCTTCTTCTATCTTAAAACCTTGAATAAATAGAAGCTGTTATTGTTAAATCAAGCAGTGACAAGATCCTACTTTTGGAAGAAAGGAGCCCCATTTTATTATAGGCATTTTCTACCTAAAAGAATTCAAATAGTGAATCTCTTTTGAAGAATGATCCCTTTTGTAAAGAGAATACTCTTGCACATATATTCACATATACCCAATACACATTCCCTTTTCTCTTTGGTCTAAATCTAGATTCTCATACTTCAGGTTTGTTTAAAGTAAGTCATATCAATGCAAAGTAAAACACCTCTGAGGTTTTAACTTCACACCTCTCAAATTGGCAAAGATTATAAAAAACATAAATAGTCGGTGCTGGAGGGCTTTGGGAAGATAAACACACTAATACACCATTGGTAGAGCTTTAAATCGGTCCAACTATTCTGGCAAGTTTTGAATTATAAAAGAAAGTACTAAACGACTCATATCTTTTGACCCATCAGTGCTGCTATAAATTATACATCCTAAGGAGATAACAGGCACAAAGAAAATCTCCTTTATATATCAAACATTCATAGCAACCCTTTTTGTGGGAGAGGGGGAAAAGTCAGACATAGACTAGGTGCCATGGATTGAAGTCTGAACTATTGGTATATGGAAAATCACCGTACCAAAGGGAACAGTGAATAGGAAGAATTGAGAGAAGTGTGGAAAGATTTCTAAGAACTGACATAGAGTAAAATAAGCAGAACTGATAGGTTATACATAAGGATTATAACAAAGGAAATAAAATAGCACTGAAAAGCAACCCAAACCATGATGAATTATGATGGGCAATTTTCACCCTGGAGAAGTGACATTGGCCAACTTGCTCTTCTCCACACAACTCCATCTCTCTCTCCACTCTGTTTCTTCTCTGGCTATCCACCATGTCAGGAATACTTTCCCCTCCTCATTGCCACCTCTGGGCTTCCATGACTTCCTTCAAGGCTCAACCCTCTTGCAAGAGGAGAGAAGTGTGTTTTATCATCTAGGCAGCTCTGTGCTGTGGTGGGTAGAAGGCCAGACCTTGAGCTGAGAAGACCTGCACTCAAATCTTGCCTTATCTACATTTATAGATAAGGATGTTAATAGAACCTTACTTCCCAATATCTTTACCAAGAAAACCTCAAAATGGAATCATGAAGAGTCTGACATAGCTGGAAATTACTAAACAACAAAGCCCCAGATTTGTCAAAATGACCAAATGAGATAATAGTTGTAAAGTGGTTAGCACAGGACCTGGTGCATAGTAAGATGCATTAATATTTATTAATATTTACTAATATTTTTACTAATATTTATTAGCTGTAGTTATTTTTAGCTCGTAGCCCAGCTTCTGCGAAAGGTATTTTCCAGTTCCCCTAGCTCCTAGTCTCTTTTTTTCTGAGATTTATTCCCATTTACACTATATGTTCCGAGTTGTTCCCACGTTGTGTTCCACATTAGAATGGAAGGTCTTTATGAAGCACAACTGTGTTTTTGCCTCTTTGTGTCCCCGGCACTTAGCACAGGACCTGGTGCATAGTAAGATGTATTAATATTTATTAATATTTACTAATATTTTTACTAATATTTATTAGCTGTAGTTATTTTTAGCTCGTAGCCCACCTTCTGTGAAAGGTATTTTCCAGTTCCCCTAGCTCCCAGTCTCTTTTTTCTGAGATTTATTCTCATTTACACTATATGTTCCGAGTTGTTCCCACGTTGTGTTCCACATTAGAATGGAAGGTCTTCATGAAGCACAACTGTGTTTTTGCCTCTTTGTGTCCCCGGCACTTAGCACAGTGACTGACGCTTGACAAATGATAATGAGAGCTAGCGTTTACATAACACCTTAAGGTTTGCAATATGTTTTACATATGTTTTATTTTAAAAAATAAAATGAAGAGGTGAGAGAAGAACATATTGGGAGGAGAAAGGGAGAAAAGAAATGGGGTAAATTATCTCTCATAAAAGAGGCAAGAAAAAGCTTTTTCAATAGAGGAGAAAAGGGGGAATGTGAGAGGGGAAAAAGTAAAACTTACTCTCTTTCCATGTGGCTCAAGGTGGGAATAACATGCTCACTCAATTGGGTATGAAAATCTACCTTACATTAGAGGAAAGTAGGGGAGAAGGGGACAAGTGGGGGGAGGGATATAGAAAGGAGGGCAGATGAGAGGAGGGAGTAATTAGAAGTAAACACTCTTGGGGAGGGACAAGGCCAAAAGAGAGAATAGAAAAAATGGGGTGGGGCAGGATAGGATGGAGGAAAATATAGTCAGTCTTTCACAACATGGCTGTTATGGAAGTCTTTTGCAAAATGACACAGATATAGCCTTATTGAATTGCTTGCCTTCTCAGTGGGGATGGGTGGAGAGAGAGGAAGGGAGAGAAGTTGAAACTCAAAGTTTTAGCAACCAATGTTGAGAATTGTTTTTGCGTACAACGGGGAAATAAGAAACACAGATAATGGGGTGTAGAAACCTATCTTGCCCTACAAGAAAAGCGAGAAGATGGGGATAAAGGAAGGGAGGAATGTGATGGAAGGGAGGGCATATTGAGGGAAGGGGTAATCAAAAAGCAAGGCATTATGGGGTAGGGGGAGGGGAGATGTGGGAGAAAATTTGGAACTCAAAATTTTGTGGAAATGAATATTGAAAATTAAAATACATGTGTTACCTCACGTGATTCTCACTGTAGCTGTCTGAGGTAATTGCTATCATTATCCCTACTTTACAAATGAGGAAAACAGAGACGGAAAAATGTTAATTTGCCCGTGGTCACAAAGCTGGTAAGGGACTGAAGGATGCAACCTTCGGTCTTCATGACTTCAGGGTAAGACTGTGTTCACTATGTCATCTAGCTGCCTAGATGATGAAACATGCTTTTCTCCTTTTGGCAGAGATATTCATGACTACAGATGTCAAAAGTTGTATGCTATGTCAGATGCTTCCTTTTTTTTAAATTTAGTTTTTATTCATGCCTTTTTTCACATCATTATAATTCCCCCCTGCCCCCAGCATTCCTTCTCCTTCCCCTCTCATTGAGTCATCACATATAGAAAATAGTATTTTTATATAAAAGGACAAGCAAAAAATAATTAGCATAACTGATCAATACATCAAAAAAATCTGAATATGTGTGTGATACTCATTGATTTTCCACCTTCATGAAGGGTGAGATGGGTCAAGGTTGCCTTCTGATATTTCTTCTTTTGAGCCGTGCTTATTCTTTATACTTTTTCATATTAACTTCTGAATGTTTTGTGTATGTGGTTTATTCCACTTATATTTTTGTAGTCATTGTGTCTACATTTTCTTGGCTTTGCTTGCTTTCCTCTGCCTTAGTTCATACAGATCTTTCCACATTTCTTTCCATTCATCACCAACACAATTTCTTTCACACACATTTCTTTCAGCATAGTAGTATTCCATTACTTTCATGTATCACAATTTGTTTAGCCATTTCCCAATTGATGGGTATCTACTTTGTTTCCAATTCTTTGTGACCACAAAAAGTGTTGCTACAAATATTTTGATGAATATGGGAACTTTCTTCTTTTTGATGGCCTCCTTGGGGAACAAGCCTATTTCTTAAAGTATGCAAAACATAATTAAAGGAAGTAGCTAGGTGGCTCATTGGATAGAATTAACTTTTCAGATTCATTCTCTGTTATTCTACCTGTCCAACACTTTACTCCAGCTACTATTTGCTTACTGTCTTCTGAATATGATCTGTGTTTTCCTACCTCCCAGACATAGTTCATGCTATTTTCCCCAGAATAGCCTACCTATTCTCCATGGCATCTAGATGGTACAATGGATAGAATACCAGGTCTTACAGGAAGACCTGAGTTCAAATTCAGAGCTGTGTGACCTTGGGCAAGTCACTTAACCCTGTTTCCTCACCTGTAAAATGAGCTACAGAATGAAATGATAAACCACGTCAGTATCTTTACCAAGAAAACCCCAAATGAGATCACAAAGAGTGGGACACACCTGAAAACAACTTTAGGACAATAAAAAATTTCCCCTTCTCTGTTTAGTTAAGCTCTTCTCTTTATAAAAACCGAAGTCAAGATCTGCTCCCTTCATCTCAACTACCTAACCTATCAATGATAACTCCTTTTCTGAGTTCCTGTAGCAGGTATCGTCACTTGAGTGACTTAGGACTTATATGGTATTTTGATTTATACTTATAGTGCTTTCCAATTGTTTGTGCTTCCCCCAATAAGGTGGTAATATATCTACTTTGCATCTTGTAAATTCCTGGTTAGCCATGTGTTTTCTCCTTCATTAGAAGGTAAGTTTATTGGGGGCATAGAGAATTTTCTATTTTTCTTTGTATCCCAAGTACTCACTTAGCACAGCACCTGGTACATAGAAAGTACTTAACAGATCCTTGTTGATTGATGGATTGATGTGTAGCTGTCTTTTTTAATTGTTTTGCTTAATTATTTTTCTATATTAAAATGGAGAATTTTATGGTGAGGAAGGTTTATTGTTTTTTTTTTATCAGATGAAGAGTATAGTTCAATAAATCAAACAAAACAAAATCAGCAACTGTAAAATGAATCCAAAATTTTATATCAGCCAATTTTGCTTCTCAGGATCAAGACTGATATAACTATAACTCAATATTAATAATGGACATGTCCAGGGAGCAGCATTTCCTAATCACTAGTACATAGCCCTTTGAAAATTACACATTAACCCTGTTTTTAGACAATGCATTTTTTAAACAAAATCAAATTTTTTTCAATTAACAAAAAATCTATTTTTTCTCCTTTCCACTCACTTCTACCCCCAGCCTTTCCATGGAGGAGGTTTATCAGGAAACAACTGTGATATAAAGACAACAGACATCAATAAAGTAAGTTATATCTCAACAGATGGTCTGTTTATTTTGAGCGATATTCAACAATGAAGTTCCAAAATGGGTTAGACCTTTAAAGAGCATGAAAGCATTTTCCATAATTATGTCTTTCTTTGTTTAGGAAAACTTGCATGCGAGATTTATCCCTATCATGCTGAATTCTGAAAAGTTGATTAAAATGAATGGTCAGTCTGGAAAGAATGATGAGGCATATATTTCACAACAAAGTCTGCCACCCAGTGGTAACAACAATGCTGAGGGCTTATAATCTCTTCTGTGGAGAGTTGTGTCACAGTTTCCAGAGCAAAGCTCTAAAAGGTGTCTGTACCAGGAATACTAACAGGCATCCTGCAGGCACCACAGGCCCGGGCCTTTTTTGTCTTCTCACACTGTGTAATCACTTGCCCATTGGGGGAGCTTTGTAGGGGGTCAACTACCCCCAAGAAAAATGAATGCTGTATTTAAGGGAATCCTGCAAACCCCTAATAATCTCTTCCAGCATGCCTTGCTGCCTTTGAACAAACTGAACTGGCTGTTGTGTGAGAATTACAAAAGCAGTAGGGAGTCTGACAGTATGAAGGAAGGGGAAATCACCCTTAAACCAAGAGAGAACTTGTACTTTATTCTATCTTTGACCCAGGGAGCAATATTCTTATGAAAACAGAATCATTTTTAAATTATGTGGGCACCTTTGGTCAACTCAGTGGGAAATTCTTTTTTCATGTTAAAAGTCTGAGTTCTAATCTTATGCCTGCATGGAAACCACATACAAATTGCTATGCTAGCTACGTGTCCTCTCTCTAGAACTACAGTTAGGTCTGGACAAATGGAGCTGTATTCCAGTATCCCTGACATTCAGGGTACCCTTTCTCCTCTCATGGGCTCAATTTGTGCCTTGAGATCCTCTGCACTTTTCCATAGCTCCCTTTATTACCCTGATCCCTCCATGACTGCTTCCACTCCAAGTTTTCAGGTCACTCCCTATCCCATTTCCAATGGTGCCATTACTGTTGCATTTCTCTACTGGTACCTGGATTTTTTTTTATATGGGGGTCAAGTAAGACCACTTCTGCCACATCTTCCTCTACCTGCCATCTCCCAACCATTTTTCCTTTTTTAATGGTGACACAGATGGAACTTAGATGGAACTGTAAGTCAGGGCTCTGGTCATCTTCCATGGTGTTGACAAGATCTCATGGAGCTCAGTTACCAATGGGGGCTGGAATCAGGTAGGAAAGAAAGATCAGCAGTGAGGCTGTCTGAGTTTATGCAGAGTAAGAGACAGACAGATTAGACACACATTGAATGAAATTGCAGAATCAGATTTTAAATTCGAAGAAACCTGAGAGATTAACTAATCAGGGGTCCTTAAACTGGACTCCATGAACTTTTTAAAAAGATTTTTGTAACTGTTTCAATATAACTGTTTTCCTTTATACTATGTATTTTATTTTGTGTGTGTAAAAAAATCATTCTGATAAGGGGTCTGCAGACTTCATCAGAATGCCAAAATGGGGTCCATGAAACACAAGAAGTTAAGAACCCTCAGTCTGATCCAAAATTTCATGTAATTGATAAGGAAAGTGGTCCAAAGAAGGTGAAGTGGCTTACAGTTATACATGTAAGAAATAACAGAGCCAGGATTTAAACTCAGTTTTTCTGATCCACCTCATGATTTAAGATGCCACCTTTCATATACTCACCTTCCAAACAGGTCTTTTAGCCATTTCCAGTCTCTAAATCTTTGCACAGTCAGAAATGTACTTTCCTACCTCTGCTTCACCTCTATCTCCCAAGTTTTCTTCAAAAAACACAACTCAGATGCCCCTTCTTCTCTGAATCTATTCCTGATCTCTCAGTTGTTAGCATTCTCTTTTTTAAAATTATTTTGTACACATCACATCACATCCCTTGTTCTGTAGCTCTCCCTACTTTCCTTTTTGAAATTTTTGAGGTGAAATTATGATAGGAAGAAAAAAATATATTGCTGCAAGAGTAGAGAGGTACCCTTTTCAAGGCTGGACAGAGAGACCTCAAGGTAGTATAGTGGTAGTATACCTACCTCCTTGGCAGGGCTGACTGCTGAATTCACGCATCCTGCTTTGGAATGTACAAGTTAGCTGAGACCAAAGTAGTTAGAGGTTCATATCAGTAAGGGGGCAGTCAAGACCAGAAAAATCACCAAATTTCATGAGTGTCATTTGGAAGTGAATTCCACATCCTGGGCATCTGGATTCTCTATCATCAGATGACTAATCTAGCTCCATATCTGTTGAACATCCTATGGAAACTGTGTTGTTTGTCTGTTCACATTGGGTATAGACATAGGGATGAAAATAGCCTCAAATTATACATTTCTTAGAACTCTTGGGACTGAAGAAGCTTCAGACCCAGGGTTAATACATATTTAATTATGCCTGTGTTCATTATTTTTTATTATCTATTTACTTATTAGTTCTATCCTTGAAAAAACTAGTATGCACTATCTAAGCATATTTGCTTCCTTCCCTAGGGACCCAATGTCACTACACTGAGGTCAAGAGTCATTAGAGGTCATTGAACTATATGGAGTGCTAGCATACAGCAGGCACTTAATAAATGCTTACTTGCTGATTTTTTTTTAAGCATCAGCTATGGTAGAGAATGCCTGCAACCCCAGCTACTAGAGATGCTGAGGGGAGTGGATCTCTTGAGCTTGAACTTCTGAGTTGTAGTGGGCTAAGCTGATAGGTAATCTGCATCTAATTTAACATTAATATGGAGAACCCCTAGGAGTTGGAGGACACCAATTTGCCTAAGGAAAGAAGATTCAACTCAGGTCAGAAATGGATTCTAACCAGTCACTAGTGAGTTCTGTCCATGAGTAGCTCTTGAACTTCCAGTCTTGGTGAGATCAGATCTAGTCTTAAAAAAAAAAAAAAAGCTTATGAAACAGGTTTAGCTAGAACATAGATCTCTGAGCTGATTTTGATTAGGTAAACCCACAAATCCACACAGCTCTTTCTGGTAAGCCGGCATTGCTCAAAAAGGTAGGAAATGTACTCAAGACATACTTATAAATTTAATCACCATTATTAACATTCTATCAATTTATTCCCAATCAATAATAAATCAAATCCTAATTTATGTCATTTGTCTGTCTCCAAAGTATAAATGCTCACCCTAAAAATTGAACATAAACTTATCTGGAGAGCCAGTTCAAGCTGGATCCTGAATGCCACTGCCAAGATCCAGAGTCTTTTTCTTTCTTTTTTTTCTTTTCTTCTTTTTTTTATATTTTATACTCAAACACCAAAACACAAATACAAAATACAGAAAAGAAACAAAAAACATCATATACTTAAATATTGGAACTTAAATACAAAGTTAAAAAGATAAAAAACAGCATATCATATGCATAGCAGAACATGAAAAGATTCAAATTACCTAACAATATATTTTCATTTCAAGAAAACTTATATGATAAATAATACTTGCTGTGTTGAAATTTGTCCCTCTTTGCTTTCTTGTGAGTTCTTTTGTTCTCTGCTGCACACAATTTTACTTTGTTTTTCCCCTTCCCCCAATCCCGCAGAAGGCTACAATAAAGTTTAGGTATGTTTCTCTATAGCTATAGATATATACATACACATATACATATATATATATATATAGACATACACTTTCCCAAACCTATTCTACACCTAATCTTTGGTTTTTATGTTTGTGTATATCTTGTTTCCTATCCCTACTGCTTCCTTACTTTACTACTGTGCTCTCCTTTTACTTACCTACCCTCCTCCAAGAAACCCTCCCCTATGCTCCCATTCCCATAAATCTAAACACCTTCTATACCCGCTTTTACCTACTGCCTCACCCTTGTTCTGTAGATCCCTCCCTTGTCATTCCCCCTTCCCTATGACCCTACCATTTTATTTTCTGTAATTTAGAAGATCTTTATATTCTTCTAAATATATATATGTATTGTTCCCTCTTAAACCCATTTCTGATGAAAGTAGGTTACCGGAACTACCAGCTCTCCTCCCCCATCTAATTTATCTGTATCAATTCTTCCTCTTGCACCTCATTTGTGTAAAATAATTACTCTTTTTAGCTGTTCCTAAATGGTTTTACTTTTTAAATTCATATCATAGCCAGGTTTATCCCAATCTTTGTTATTAGCTACCCAATTATTAATGAGAATTTTAGACATACATTTTTACATTTTACATATATAAAAGGTTAACAGTCTATCCTTATGAATCTCTTATAATCAGTCGTTGGTATATACCTCATATTTCTCTTGGCTCTTGTATGTCAGATCCTCTATTAAGTTTAGGATTTTTTTTAACAAAGTCTTAAAAGTCTGAGAGTTTATCAAATGTTCATTTTTTATCATTCTGAATAATATTTAACTTTGCACGGTATGATATTTTTGGGCCGACCCCCAGTTCTTTCACTCTTTGATATATTATGTTCCAAGACCTGTGGTCCTTTAATGTCTCTGCTGGTAGGTCTTGTGTAATTCTAATTGTAGCTCCATCATTTTGATATTTTACTATTTTATCCTTGAGCTGGGGGCTTCAAAATTTGATTATGATATTCCTATGAGTTTTCCTCATAGGCTCTCTTTTAAGTGGTGATTGATGGATTTTTTTTTCTATTTCTACTTCCCCCCACCACCACCCTTGTTTTTAATGCTTCAGGACAATTTTCTTTAACTATTTCTTGTATTATTGAAGCAAGAGTTTTTTAATTATAACTTTCCATTAGTCCAATTATTTTTATATTTTTTCTTCTTGATCTGTTCTCCAAATCTGTTGTTTTTCTTATAAGATGTTTCACTTTCTCTTCTATATTTTCATTATTCACATTTTGTTTAATTATTTCTCAATCTCTTATAATTTCACTGGCTTCACTTTGCCAGTTCTGATTTTCGAGAGATCATTTTCTTCCTCAGGTTTCTAGATCTCCTTTTCTAATTGATTGACTTTCCTTTCATAATCTTCTTGTTTTTCTTGGATTATCCATTTTTGTTTTTGTGTATATTTTAGTTTTTCCTCCATCTCTATCATTTGATTTTTAAAGTCTTTTTAAAGATCTTTTATAAATTCTTTTCTGACAGGTGACCATATTACATTTGAGGCTTTCTTTGTTTCAATATCTTCCTCTGAAGATGAACCTCAGTCATAGCTTAATTTTTGTAATGACATCTAGCCTTGGGGTATAGGAAATGGTGCCTCTTGCCCCAGCTCTTCAGTTTTCCCCTCCTGCCTGGAACCAAAGCCAAACCTCCCACCTCTTGTAAATGCCCATTCCAGAGACTTTCAGCCCCTCTGCTGCTTCTACACTAACTGAGCATGTGCTGGTTCCTTTTTACCCCCTCTGCTCTTCACAGCACAACTGGATCTGGATTCCTTATCAGCAGAGGTTCCCTCAATCTTCCCAGGCTCTAACACTCAACTCCCCCCACTATCTGAGGGTGAAAGTTCCTGTTGCTGGGGCTGATGCAGCCTCCCAAACCAAACACCAGGGCTTACCACTTGTTGGAAGAAAACCTAGCCTGAAGGTGTTTACTCTTCACAGAGACCAAAAGCTGTCCTGGGATTTTTCTTCCAATCTTCTTGAATTGTCCCAGGAAGACCCTTGTTGTGCCCCTATTCTTATTTATCTCCACATACATTTTGTTAGCCCTAAGGTGCTATTATAACTCTTCGGTGGGGGAAAATCTTGATAGCTTGGAATTTTCTGAGCTACTTAGCCATCTTCCCAGAATCCTCTCTCCAGATCCTTTTTAACTGAATTATGAGGATGGCTATTAATGCTACCTGGTGATTGGATTTTATTTTGTATTTATTTATATGTGTACATGTTGCATTTCCCCCAGTAGAGTGTAATCTCCTTGAGGGTAGGGGTGTTTCATCATTATCTTTATACCCCTAGGAAAAAACAGCTTATTTTCAAACATAGTGTCTGGGAATTGCTAGAAGGGGACAATCCCAAAGGGAAATGCCTGCAGATTGTGTTGATGTTGTTAGCAACAGTGAGTCAATGAAATCAGCCATCTAACACCAAAGTAAAAATCTGTGAGACTGCATAATGGGCATTTATGGGTTGAAGCAATGAGCTTTCACAATTGGTCACACTCAGATTGCTGAGCAAGCAGACAGTCCTTTAGGAGGAGATGTTGTAGATTAATCCAGAGCAAAGGTCACCTATAGGGAGCTAAGTTGTGTGGTGGGCAGGGTACAGGACATGGAATCAGGAAGACTTGAGTTCAAGAGCTGTCTAAGGGAGTGTGGCATAAGCCTGGGCAAGTCACTTACACTCACTCTTGGTTTTCTTATCTATAAAATGAGAGGGTTAGATGTAATGGTCTTTTCCATCTCTGTACCTATTATCCTATGGATTCTGTTCTTTCAGATGAGACAGCTCCCATTCATTTCTCTAAATTCAGAATTTTTGAATGCAAGCAACTGAGGGGATTGGGGTCTGTCTCAAGAAAGGTTCTAGAACCATTCAAGCTTCTTGGGTTTCCTGTGGATGTGGGAGAAATTGGGACTGCACTGGACTTAATAACCAAAAACAGAATTAACATGGGGAAAATGAGACTCTGCCCAAGGCTGCCAACATTCTGGCCAAGAGGAGGAGTCTCCTTCCTACGCCAAAGTAGGTTTTCCCCTCTCACTCACCTGTGAGAATGAGGACTAGGACTCTTTGACCTTCCAGGGAATGGAACAACCCTTGACACCACTATGTCCACAAAAGGAATGTCCTCTATGTCACCACTCACCTCTGCCCATCCCCACATAAATACTGATTTGTTTCGGGTGCAGCTCCCAGATATTAGGGGAGTTTAAAAAGCTGGTTTCTGACATGTCTGTTTTCAATTCCTTTTTGAAAGAGGGGAAAAGCTTGGACATTGGGCATATTATTTTCATTATCTTATTGGGTAGTCTAGTAACACACATAATTATATTATTTTCTTGTGAATTTTTTTGAGCTTAATTTTTAAAATTTAGCTAATATTTTCTTTTGAATTATTCCTATTTCAATGGAAACAGTTGACAATTACAATTGGACCAAGACTATATTAACTGATTGACTTCTCTTTCTTTTGTTGGAAATCAGACAAAACATTAGCCTTATTTTGATGTGGCCCCATGTACAAAAGTCTTATTATGGTCACAGGAAGGGGAAAGTTCAATAATCTGCTCCTTTCTCCAAGTCTTTTGTTTTGAGGCAGACTTAATTGAGACATCAATCAAACCACAGCTGTCAGTCAACATATCAAGCCAGTTGATTTGGTAAGTGAGAAAAAAAACAATGTCCCCTATCAGGAAAGGCATATGAGAGACAATAAGGTATAGTGGATAGTATCAGGGAAGATTCAATGCAAAATTTAAGTCAAAGGGAGTTTTTATAGAGAAGGTGAGATCCTCCAGATACGTCCATTGCAGATTACATTGTACTATTTATACTCAACCCTTAGGAATTGCAACCTTTTTGCAAGAGATCTTTAACCACTCAAAAAGGAAATTAGCCTGATCATCCACACAGCAAAAACCAAGTGGATGAGGATATCTATTGCAGAGTGTAAGGTATGCATTTACTGAGAAAGTTAGTCTATAAGTGCACACATCTGGGATATATGGTTCAGATAAGCAACCAATTGGATGTGGAGTTGAAAAGGAGAAGGGAAGGCTGACTTCTCATCATTACTACCAATTACAAAACTCTTTAATGGTCCTATGCTTTCATATAACCAATGTGGCTGTATGGCCAAAAGAGATAGAATACAACAATATGTAAAAACAATTTAAAAATATCCCACAGAATGCAAAGGAAGAGATGATAGGTGTTATAGAGCTGTTAGCATTTTTAAAAATTTATTTTATTTTTAATTTATGGAATAAAGCAAGCAATTCTATAGCATAAAAAATGATGATTTCACATGAAATTGCAAATCTACTATGTATAACTTGCTATTTCTTTTAAAGAAACAAGTTATCACATACATTTCTATTTTCCTTTTATTCTTCTCTCACCCAAACTTGCCCTAGGGATGGCTACCATCAGACATAAATAAACTATATAAATGTATGTGTGTGTGCGTGTGTGTATATATGTATGTATATATATACACATATATGAGTGTGCATACACACATATGATATATATATACACAGTAATACATACATATATATGTAAAATTATTCCATGTATTTTTCTATTTGTCAGTTCCTTCTCTGAATGCAGATAACATCTATCTTCATGTGTCTTTTATAGTTAATTTGGGTATTTGTAAATTCTAAATGGATAAACCCACAGTGATCACAAATTCCTTTACCAACAAGGTGAACAGTTGCAAATTGCAGCAAGAAAAAGGTAGAAATATAAATAGTAGCTCTCTTAGAACCCTGGAGCAACCTTCATTCTCTTGAACAGACCTGTGGCATTGGGTGTTACACACAACCATTAGGGCCCCTTTTTTTTAGCAGAAAAAAGAATAAAAATTGACCAGCTCTGTCTTCCTTCTATATATTTTTTTGTTATCATTGTTTCGTGCCCTTGGGTGTCAGTTTCCTTATCAGAAGTCCTCATCTGAAGAGTCTCTGAATCCCTTCCATATCTAGACCTATGATCCTATGATCCAGGCTGTTAACAAGCATTTTTTAAGGACTTACTGTGTACCAGGAACTGCTCCAAAGTCCCTGCCCTCAAGGAACTCACATTCTAGTGAGGGAGACAACATGCAAACAACTGTATACATACATGTGCTAAATCAGAAGTAATCTCAGAAAGCTCATAGAAGCAAGACACCCAGGTGCAGAGGGAAACTGGGTAGTTCTTCTGCAGAAGGCAGAATTTGAGGTGAATTTTAAAGAAGCCAGGAAGCAGGTGAGGAAAGAGAGCATTTCAGGTGTGGTGACCCGTCAATGAAGAGGCACAGAAGGGATCTCCGTCTTATAAATGGGGAATCTGAAACTCAGTGAGGAGATAGAGTGTCACGTTGAGGAATAGACCAGTGTAGCTGAATTAGAGAGTGCATGAAGGTGAGTAAAGTCTAAGAAGACTGAAAGGATGGGAAGAGGTTAGCTTGTGAAGAGCTTGAAAAAATTAATGGGAGGTTCTCGAGTTGATCCTGGAGGTAACAGAGAGCCACAGGAGTGAATTGAATAGGATGGCATGGTCAGATCTGTGCTTTTTAAAGGTCACTTTGGTAGCTGAATGGATGTTGAACTAGAGTGGAAAGAGAGAGACTAAGGTGACAGTAATTGAAAGAATGGAAAAGAGAAACCTGATAACTATCAAGAAAACTTTGCAATTGATTAATATAGGAAATAAAGAAAAGAAAAACCAAACATTCAAGCTTGTGGCTCCTCAGCAAAGAAGTGATAGTTGAAGTTATAGAAACTAATCTCCAAGTCTGGGAGGTTTGTATTCTAGGCATTATTATTCCAATTTTATAGATAAGGAATCTGAAACTCAGGTCTGTGTTCCTTTAACATCTTTGGTCTAGCGGTAATTGTGAGAAACAGTCTTAAAACCCATATCTTCCAGACTTCAAGACTAGTATTCTCTCTGCTATCTCATGCAGAGAGTCATTGGAAATGGACAGATTTAAGATACTGGAGTGATAAGGGATAAACCTGAGAACAAGGTATGTCAGAAGGGGATGGATCTCTATCACAGGTGGAAAGGTTATCATCATAGAGGATTAAGGAAGCTCTTCCTCAGAGACTGGAGAAGAAAATAAAGGGTAAGATATAGCAACAGAGAGAGTCTCAGGTGAAGATTAGGGTGACTGAGAGAGCTTATGCCATATAGCCTCCATCTCAAGTGAAATAGACAGTCATGTCCTCTGGAGTGTAGGACTCAGGATACAAGAAGAGAGAACAGCCACTGTAAGACATATGCCAGAAATTTGTTGAGGAATGAATAGTAGAAATGTTAGTTAGTGGAAATAGTTTGATGGACATTGAACATTACAAGTTTATAGTGGATCTTTTTTCACTGGTTCTACAATGCATTGAAAGCCTTGAAACATGGTAGAAGAAGCAAACAGTGGAATAGGTGCTTATCCAGGTTTAGGATGTTACACACACACACACACACATACATGCACACACATGCATGTGTATGTTTCCGTATGTGTTAATTCCGTCACTTTAAGTTCCCATTGATGTGTACTTTTCCTCAAGACTATCAACTAAGAAATATTTAGTCAGTTGATCTTAAGTAGCTTTTAAAAGGGGATATTTTCTAAGGGAGTATAATGACAGCAGTTAGTATAAAATATCTGCTCCAAAGGTATGTGATGCTCTCCCACAAATGCATATAGAGTCTAGGGGAAAGGGAGTTTAGAGACCAATCAGTAGCAAGGGGTGGGTCTCTCCATCCCTGGCTGCTAAAAGATCTTTTCTCCCATTCATGTGGATGTGCCCAATGAGGTCCCCTTCATCATGATGGAATCTCTTTTCTAGACTGACTTCTGATGATGCAGACACTACTCCAAGGACACCACTTAAGCCAATGAGGGAAGGTGAAAGGTCCAACATCTTCCAGATTCTTTGAAAGTAGAAGAGCAGCTTCTTTTTTAGGGATGTGCTGGAAAGTAACATTTGCTCCATTTTCTGGAAAAGCTAGTACTCCAGTTTTGATACAATTCTCAGAAAGTGTCAGAGAATAAAACAACCTCTTGTTTCTGGACGGCATAATTTCATTAAATGACTTTTTCACACTTTGATATGCATTGTCACCCAATTAAGGGAGAAGGTAAAATGGCTGAGATAATTTTATACATGAATATGTGTGTATGCATAAATATGAAACACATGTACAATAGGCATGCCCATTTACACATATGTGTATGTACACATACACAAACACATATACACATGCTTCCCTGGGAAGCGTCCCTCTGGGATGATGACTCCTCCATCTGTGATATTGTATTAGCAAGGACCCCAACATACACAAGAGGGTCTGCTGTACAGGTTCTTAGACCAGCTTTTCTAAAAGGAAAGCAACTTTTTGAGGGGTCAACAATCTACTTTAATCAAGCACATCTATCATTTACTTAGTTCAGGGGAAGAAGTCAGTACCTGAACTTCAGGGAAAATACAGAGAAAATAAAGCTCAACAGACAGGGCTTCCAACTGCCTGACCATGAGCAATACATACATCACAGATCAACAGATCATTACATAGTACATTGTTACCAGAAAGAGAAACATCTGCATCTGTGTTTTGAAAGCTGGGGAGAAGAGGGGCAGAGTCTCATCTGTGACACAAAGCTTCTTTCAAAAACTAAGCCCTAAAACAAAACCTCACTTCAGAGTGTTTATAGACTTTTCAGATCTGGAGGGCATGACCCTCTGACACAGTGCCTCAAGAGAAATTAATAAAAGGTATTGAGGCCTATTAATAGGTGGGGAAGATCTTTAACTCTTCCCCTCCACCCCACCTATCATTAACCTTAAATTACCATTACAGATATATATCCATCTCCTCATAATTTCTTCATGGAACTTGGACTGCATTTAAGACAAACAAGATGTGAACACAAAACCCTTAAGATATTTCATCACTTTGCCCTTTGGTTGAGGACATTTTGTAACTTGGTTAAAGGTCTGTAATAACTATGAGACTACAACCACAGACTGGTTCTCACTGCTATGAGAAGGAATTGGGGGGAGTGGTTGAAGTCTTAAAAGTGATTTTCTTTACAATAATCTCCCTACAACTCTCCTTTCTTTCTCTCCAATAGTGTGCATAGAGTTTTGACTTCAGGGCATCTGTAGCTCTTAGCAACCCTCAATACACTTTCTTTCACTTCAGATTCTCTTTCTACAAAGCACAATAAAAAGCTCCTCTGAACAAGGATCTGTGAAGTCCCAAATGGAAGGGGCTGAATTGGGAACAGGATACAGAAATTTGCCAAACTATTTGATTCAATATGCATTTACAAACCACCTAAGCATTTATAAAATATAACTGTTACAATGAGAGGAAGTGGGATATAACAGATAGAAAGCCAGCCTTAAATTCAAAAAGATCAGAATTCAAATCCTGCTTCTCACATTTACCAGTTGTGTGACCCTAGACAAATCACTTAACCAACTCTCTTCTCAACCTATAAAAGGAAGATGAGTTGTGAAACTGCAACATAGTGAAATCATAGATCTGGAACAAAAAACTTTACATCAGGCCTTTGTAAGGCATTGGAATTGCAAAAACAAAGATCACTATTCCTTACATTCAAATAAAGTACATGCTATTGAGGGAGAGAAGTGTCACAGATATGTCATATGCATGAAAAAATAAGTAACTAACTTCAGGATTGCACAGATAATACAAATTAATTTCATAAGATTTAAAGTACTAACAGCTTGCCGGGGAGAGGGGGTGTTAGAAACAGGAAATATCTTGTGCCATGCCCGTTGCTAGGAAGATGAGAGCGCTTGTATCCAAGAATTATTAATCCAAAGGTTTAAAGGCCTCAACTGATCCCTAGGTCCAAACTGAGAGAAAGAAGGAATCCTCAATGTTTATGACCTACTTAGGTGTATTCTGTGCTGGCTGCCAGCCAGCACAGATTTCATTTTTATTTTTTCCAGGGTGAGAAAAAAAAGGTTCCAGGCATAAATTATGAAAGGCACCTGACCTGATAATAGAGACATACTTGTTTTCATAGATGCAAATAGTTTCTCTTGTAATTAGTAAAACACCTTCACTGACTGCTACAGTGTCTTTCACACTCTCTGCTCATAAAATGTTAGAGCTGGAAGAGCTCTTTGAGGTCATGTACAGTTTTCTTATTTTATAGATTAGAAAACAGAGAGAAATGAAGACATTTATCCAGTCACAAAATGATGGAGATGTTCAATCCATTCATCTGCGCTGTGATCCTAGAAGGACAACATGGTAGAAAGGACTTGGAGACTTGGACCTTTTAGTTCCAGTTCTTCTTCTGATGCTCAGTTATTGTCATTGCGGTTAATTCCCTCTGACAAATGTAATTCCCTTCTCCCCTCCCCCCACCCCATTATCTCTTGCTTTTTTGTGTGTTCAAGGATTTATATAAGATATTCCTGTTTTAAAATCCTGCTTACCTCTTCTCAAGCCAAATAATCATTAAAAAAAAAACCCTTTTCAAATTTAATTCCCTCTGCCTAGCACAAAGTTGGGGAACTATGAGGACAGAACTTTGCATAGAAGAGAAGGTTCAATACTGAGGTGGAGGTAAGGCATGAGTATGCTAGTATATGTTTAACAACAAACTCTCTGGGAAAAAAGAAATATATGTACCTATGGCACACTTTTAAATTTAAACTGCATTATCAACTTTTTTCCCATCATTTTAAGTCTAAACAACCAACAAAAGGGTAAATCAAGCCTTGATCTGTAGTTTGGTAATTTCTAAGGTATAATTACTCACACTGAAAATATAGCGATTGACTCTCTGAGTGGGTAGGATCTGGCTCCAGCATACCCTCCCAACAGTCCATCTGGAAATGACAGTGATATAAAACAAAAGACAAAAACCCAGACTCAACTTGTTTCATAGCATTCTTTGGTACCATGGTGTTGGAAGCTTCTCCTGAATATAAGGGTCTGGGTTCACTTTTGTAGAGTTCTAATTTTTCTGTCTTATTATTCAAATCCAGTCAATCTGGGAGGCTTTAAAATCTGAAATTCTAGTGTTCAAACCCATGCATAATCACCAGTTCACTTCCCAAGCACTTGGACTGAGAAAACACAAAACACTAACAGGTTCCTCTAAGGGTTCAGGGAAACAAGTAGGATTCTTCAGAACCCACAGAAAATAACAATATTCGCCAGTTAGCCACCCTCATCAATTGATATCATGTTTGAAAAGCACTTAGCACAGTCCTTGGCACATAGTGGGCACTTAAAAAATGTCTCCAGGGGCCTGTATTGCCTCAGGCCCCAATTGTATTGCCTTAGGTAGGAACATGTCAGCGAGAAAGAAGGGGTCATTCCCCTATATAACCCCATGAATGCTAGTGGTCACTGGTCCTTCTCTCTGGTCTTAATTGTTCTTCAATTCATCTTCCTGCCATCCCTCTTCCTGAAGTTCTCACCAGCCCCCAGTAGATGGTGTTCACTCCTTGTAGGAGAAGTAAACTCTAACACTCCAGGCCAGGGTCTGTCTAGAGCAAGGATGAGGAACCTTCTGCCTCGAGGCCACATGTAGCCCTCTAGGTCCTCAAGTGCAGCTGCATTTGAGGACCCAGAGGGCTACAGGTGACCTGGAGGTCACAGGTTCCCCACCCCTGGTCTAGAACTAGAGGGTGTTTAGAACAAATGGGCTCTTCTTGTTCTGTGACCATCTTTGGTGTATGTTCATCATATGTTGCCGAAGAAGACCATGCCATCAGAGAAATGATGACATGACTTGCACTTGACTTTGTTTTGAGTGAGGGAGGGCTGTGCAGATCACCAGCCTCACTTGTCCTCCAGAGCCATCTGAATCCAGTGACCAGATATTCATCAGGATAACTGGACATGACACAGGATGAGACAATTGGGGTTAAGTGACTTGCCCAAGGTCACACAGCTACTGAGTGTCAAGTGTCTGAGGTGACACTTGAACTCAGGTCCTCCTGACTTCTGCACTGGTGCTCTATCCACAGCAACACCTAGCTGCCCCCCATCTTTGATATGCTAATTCTCATAACACTAGTCCTGACATACAAAAGGTAGCTCAGGAGATAGAAGGAATCCTCCGTGGTCTGTCTACCTAATTCCAGGTTGACTCGTGGTGGCTTGTCATAGTTACTCTCTGAACCTGGCTCTTTTGACTGGCTTTGTTTGACCATAGAGATTTGGCATTGGTGGCTAACATATTTCTCTCCCTAATTGTCTCCTAGGCCATCACTGTTTTCCAAGACAGCTGTGTGGAGTGATTCAAATTCCCCAGGGGCTGCTTCCTAAAACATCTAGGAGTGGGAAGGAAGAGGATCCTCCCAATACTTGCTTGTCTGTCAGACAGAGGCCCAGAGAAGACTTGCTCTTAATCACAAAGCTAGTATAAAAGAGAGGATTTGAATCCAGGACTTTCTTATTCCAGGTCTATAACTTTATCCATTATACCATACTACCTTAACATAAATTAAAAAATACATATACTGAAATGAAAATTCTCTACACAGGACCCTTGTTTTAGGAAATTACATTAGAAAGCGTTCTTTAACTCATTTACTCATTCAGTTTTTCAACTAACATTTATTTATGAAGCCATAGTGTACCTTTACTAGTGCTTGTTATTAAAATCATTAGAGGACAAAATTATACTAGTACCAAAGCCCTTCTTTTTTTATGAGTGAGCAAATACATAAAAAATTTTGACAGAGCTACTGGCTTCTTAATCACACAACCCAGATTTGTGGGCAATTTGGATGTGAAATTTTCATGATTATTTTTACTGAGTTTCCAATGAGGTGATTTGACACACTGACCTATAAAAATATGAATTTCCCTGGGATTAAGAGGAGGTTTCTACAGTAATTGAGTGTGCCTGAAGATTAATTTCTTCTTTTCACATTTCTTTGCATTCATCTTGGTCTCTTGCGTCCCACTCTCAGGATTGTCGGATGTAATGAATTTCCCTCCTTGTACTCCAGGGAGCATCATTATCCTGTGGAACTCTAAGTGTGAGGGGGTTTAGTGATCTTGGGGTATTTCAAGGCACTATAAGACCTCAATTTTCAGGAATGCTTAGGGAATGGGGGTGTTAATGGATTTTTCTAGGTAGCTGAGGGTTAACCAGAAAACCATTTCTTTTCCAGCCCTTGTTGAAAATCTTTATAAAATATTAGTTCACCTTCCTACCTAACAAGTAGAATGTACTAAAAAGAGTTTTGATGGATTAAAACTTTGTAGGGCCTTTGAATTCCTCCCCACATTCTCCCTCTATAGACACTAAGCTCCTTGAGGAGCTTATCTTGGTATCTCCCAATTTTCATTACGTCACCTGATACATAATAGTATATTATATCTTATATATATTATATTATGATAATAAATATTAATTGAATTGGATTGAAGCAAATTTTCATTTTAAACATTTCTTCTCCTTATTTAGCATTGCATTCCTAAGAGGTATAGGAGATCAGGCCAAATCTGTCTTCACTGCTGGAAGATTCTTGTCATTGCCTTAGAATCACAGTTGGAACTTTAGCCACTTTCTAGTCCAGTCTATACCTGAAAAGGAATTCTCTTTACAGCTCTTCAGATGAGTGATCACCCAGACTCCTCCTGAAGGCCTCTAGTTTAAGAAAATCCATTACTTCCTGAGGCAGCTCATTCCACTTTTTGACAGCCCTAATTGTGAAGAAGCCCTACCTTACATTGAACTGAAAACTGCCTCTCTGCAACTTTCACCTATTATTTCTTGTTTAGTTTCTTGTTCCAAGCAGAACAAGTTTAATCTTTCTTCCATGTGAGGACATTTCGAATAATTGAAGATAGCTCTCTTGTCTTCTCTAAGTGGCTTTCTTTTTCAGACTAAATTTACCCAGTTCCTTTGACTAATTTTGGTATGGCATGATTTCAAGGCAGTGAATTAAGCACTGGACTTGGAATCAGGAATCAAATCAAATCAAATTTGACCTCACACACTTAGTAGCTATGTGATCCTAGGCAAGTCCCTTAGCCTGTCTGCCTTAGTTTCTTCTTATGGAAAATGGAAATAATAAATGTGTTTACCTTTCAGGGTTGTTGTTATGAAAATCAAATGAGATGATATTTGTCAAGTGTCTGGTAAACCTTGAACTGATTACACACACACATAGCTGAGCACATAAACTACTCCTATCACACCTGTCTCTGACCTAACCCTACTCTGTCTTGAACACTACGGTGCCTTAATTCATCCATTATACATACTCTCCCAGCTCTCCTAGATACAGGCTCACCAGCCTTGTCCATGTGTGGAGATGAACCAGAGACCCTCTGCATGTGTGTGTGTGTGCCAGTCTTTGAAATCCTTTGGTGTGTGTCTAAGAGTGAGATACTCTATGGGGTGAAGAATTAAAAATCTCAAGAGACAGAGTTTCTGAGTAATTAACAATCAATTTATTAATTAGATTAGCCAGTAATCCACAAATTGATGGTCTATTGTTTCAGTAAGAAAAGATGACCCATGGAGAGCCTTAAATACTTTTTAAACGGGAATTCTCCTGGCAAGGGACAATCAATCTACTGGTTTTAGTAAGGAGGTGAACTAGAAGTCTTCAGCTCTGCCAGATGATGACATGACTTGATCCTGCCTCCAGCAATGGAACAGGGAAATCCATCTCCATCCAAATCATTCTGATTGCTTTTCTCTTTTATGAGCTGGGTCACCCTAAACTAATGGAGAGGTATGAGGATTGGGGGTCTTCTCCCCAGGGAAAGAACTTTCCCAGACTGGATTCTCTTTATACACTAAACAGAAATTAGATCTCCCGATTGGATGGGGTCCTGTCCAAGATTGAAGAGCATGTTCCTTGAGAGTAGGTGCAATCTTATCAATCAGTTATGTCCTTCAGAGAATGACCTTTTACAGGAGCTGAGACTTAATGAGGAAATTGAGGAGAAAAGCTTGGATTCCAATTGAATAATTGGTTAATAATACAATATAAAAATAAGAATTTCTCTCAATGGAAAAGTATAAAATATTTAGAGACTTTTCTTACACAATTCCAAATTGTTTTCCAGAAGAAGTAGATCAATTCACATCTCTGAAGGTGAAAATTCAGAGTTGTTTTAGTTTGTATTTGGCTTATTAGTTTGAAGCCCTTTTTTCCCATGACAGTTTGCAGTTCTTTTGAAAATTGTTTATATCTTATAACCACTTATCTTTTGGAGAATGTCTTTTGGTTGTACAGTGTGTATTTCCATCAATTTCTTTTTTGTTTTGTGATTGTCTTGCACATCGCAGTCACTTAATGAATGTTTGTTGAATTAAATGACAGTAATTTTAAAAAATAAAAAACTTACAGGTGGAATACAAGTATCTATTTCTGTGCCTTATGTCTGTAAATGCTCGACAAGTCAAGCATCCTCAGACCCATTCTACGTTCTTACCTAGAAAGGCAGGCAAATATGAGACTGGGGTTAGGGTTAGATATGAGGAAGAAGTATAGAGAATTTTTAAAATAGATTTTTTAAAATAGATTTTTTCTGTAGAAAACACCTATGAAGGATTGTATGAACATGAGAAGAAACATTATATATTAGAAAGAACACTGGGTCTGGAGTCAGGGAAGTTTGGTCCAAATACTGACTGACTCTTCTATTTATGAATGATGTAGCCTTAGGCAAACCACCTTACTTTTCTGTAATTCTGTTTAATCATCTGGAAAATAAAGTTAGGCTAGATGATTTCTAAGGTTCCTTTCAAAACAATGATCCCATGAAAAGAAATTTCTTCCTCAATCCCATATCCTACCTTGATCCTAAAGAGGAAAGCAATGTGGTAGAGTAGAAAAGCATTCAATCTGAATGCTTGGGTTTGGGTCCAAACTCTGGCTCTTCTACTTACCGAATGGATTTAGTCAAGTTTTCTGGGCCTTGGTTTCCTTTTGTATAAAGTGTGACAAATGGATCAGATGACCTCCAAGGTTTTTTCCAGCTCTACATCTGTGAAGTCATTTTATCCTGGGCAAGTACCTCTAAGGTTTGCAAAATGTTTTTTTTTCTTATAACAAAACCCTAAAGTAAATAGTACAAATAATATCACAAATAACATCACTAGACATAGGTAAATTGAAGATTGAAGTGACTTCCTATGGTCACACAAACAGCATACATAGGAGGCAAAATTCAAATCCAGACCCCATGACTCAACTGACCCTTTACATTGTACTACAGTTGCCTGGCAGCAAAGCCAGTTCAATGGTGGAAATGATGGGGTTGGACTGAAATGTAGTAGATCCAAGAACTTCCAGCTCCACCCAGATGCAAGCTATTCTCAGCTTATGAATAATTCAGCAAGAATCATAGCAGCCTACCAAGTTTATTTGGTATATGGTGAGTCAGCCTTGGAATCCTGGCCAAACTCCAGTGCAGCCCCTTGAAATTTCAACAGAATATGAAATGACTTATTACTTCCTGATAGAAATGACTGGGTGGGATTATGACTAGTCACATTGCTGAGAAGCTACATGTTTTATCTCTGCCCAGAAATGACTCCTAAGCACACAGCTGAACATCCAGATGATGGATTTTTAGTTTTGTTTTTGTTTTCCTTTCCTTTTGGGAAAGCACTCTTTTTATTAATCTCTCAAGACATTAGTACAAAAGTCCAAAACAACTATATGCTTAGAAGTAATTACAACCTTGGAACATCCTACTCTGGTCCATGAATCTGTGTGAATTAGAGGAGGGTGTGAGTTTTTTACTTTCAGTGAACTTTTGCTGTTCAGTCATTCTTCAGTTGTGTCCAACTCTTATAACCTCATTTGAAGATTTCTTGGCAAAGACAATTGAGTGGTTTGCATTTCCTTCTCCAGTTCATTTTATAAATGAGGAAACTGAGGCAAAAAGAGTTAAGTGACTTGTCTAGGGTCACACAGCTACTAAGTATCTGAGGTCAGATTTGAACTCAGAAAAATGAGTCTTCCTGACTCTAGGCATGGTACTCTATCTACTTCACTGCTTAGCTGCCCTTTCAATGAATACTGAGGTCTAACTACAATTGTTTTATCTGTTGAATCCTTGTATTTGATGGACATTTCAAATCAAGAGAGAGCTTGTATGTTAATGGCTTACCTACTTAGCCATCCTTGTCAATCTTATAACAGAAAGAGAACTGTCTCTAGAGTCATGGACCTGAGTTCAAATTTCACCTTTGATATTTGTTAACTGTGAGCTCATCTAGTAAATAGTTGGTAGTGTGGGACTAGAACTCAGTAGAAAGAATGGGTATGAAAATATAAATCTTGAAGTCTTCAGCATAGAAATGATAATGAAACCTACATGAACGGATATCTGGAATGGGACTTGGATAATACTTACCACTCCTACCCTCTCCTTTAGTCAAAATACCCCCTTCCCTATCATAGGTCTATATGCAGTAGTTATTAGGGGAGCAGGACTCCCCTGATTCAAAACTGAATTCTCACTTGACAAGGGATACTCACTGACCTTTAAAACTGGCTTTGTGGGGATACTGAGTTGCCTCCAATACTCAAGGAAAAAGATCTAAGCAGAACTGAGAATTTGGCTTATAACCTGCTTAGAACAGAGGGAGGCATCAGGCTTAAACACCCTGGCCTTCTGAGGTTTCTTCCTTTTACCTGTTCTCTCTTTACCAGGCAGATGAAAAACATACTGTTTCACTGCATTCTCTTTTTCCTAAATGATATAATAGGAAACTCTATTTTCTTCTTGGTTGACAAGTAGACACTCTTGCCCTCCGTTCTTTAAAGGCAGGAGTGAATGGAAAATTGTCCCTCTGGTACAGCAGTAACCAGTGTTTAAAGCAGTTTCCCTTCCCTTCCCTCCTCTTTCCTTCTCCTTCTGTTTTCATTGTATTGGAATTATTTTTTGATAAATTTTCCTGTGTGTACTGAGGAAGGAATTTCTTCTATAACTCTCTCTCTCTCTCTCTCTCTCTCTCTCTCTCTCTCTCTCTCTCTCTCTCTCCCTTTATCCTCATCATCTCCCATAGAAATGTTTCATTCTACATGGAGATGATCATACCATAGCCTTTGGTCATATCTTTATCCTCAGAGATACATCCAAGATCTACAGAAGAAAAAAACTATTGTGCTCCCTAGTGCCACATGTTGTCAACAGATTGGAGAACCCAACTCTAAATACTTCAGCCATAGTATAGCATCCTTAGTGTGATGAATAGATTTATGAAATATAAAAAAGTCTCCTTTTGCAGTCTCAGTATATAGTACAAGTAAGAATTATCAATACATGCTGCCGATCTCAAAGCCCGAGTTATATAATGAGAAGACTTTCCTAATTCCTCCACTTGTTAACTAATGCATTCCAACCCACATTACTTTAGCATATGTTCCGTATTTACGAACTTTTGAATATGTTGTTTCTCACCAGGAGAATATGTTACTTGAAGGCAAGCAACATTGGAGAACAAGGAAGACCTGAATTCAAATCCAGACTCATACACTTACTAGCTATGTGACCCTAAGCAAATCATTTCACTTCTGTTCACTTCAGTTTCCTCAACTGTCAAATGATAATAGTTACGGTATCTATCTACAGGGTTGTTGTGAAAATCAAATGACAATATTTATAAAGCCCTTAGCATAGTGGCTGGAATACAGCAGGCACCATATAAATGTTTATTTACTTCCCTTTTGCCTCGATATACCTAGACCCTAATATGATGCCTGGCATACAATAGCGTCTTACCGAATGAATGAATGAATGAAAACGTGCATATGTACGTGACAATGTTTAGCACTGAAGGAAATCTCAGAGATCACCAAAACAACTTATCACTCATTAATACTGAATTTTGCTTTCAGATATACTGTTACAGATAATACTGCTATTGTTTTCAGATATACTGCCAAAAAGTGAGGACTTTCTTTTAGTAATCTGCTTTTTAACATCCTATGTGGACGCTGAGTTTTATAAACTATTGCTTCCCCATTCTAGACTAGAAACTCTGAGATTAAGTTCTCTCAGATCTCTAAAAATAACCCTTTTCCTAGAGTCAGATTAGATTATCATGGCATCATGAGATTTAGACCTGCAAGGGTCATTAGAGTCCATCTAATCCAAACCCTTCATCGTGTAGATGAGGAAACAGAGGCCCAGAGAATTTCAGTGACTTGTCTGAGCATAAGTGACAAGACCCGCATCATCAGACTCCAGGATTTGAACCCAGGTTCTGATATTACAAACCCAGCAATATTGCCATTGCACCATCCACCTTCCTGGGGGGCCTACTCATTCTTCTTCTGACTGGCTTATTTAGGTCACCTGATCCTGTCCTAAAGGGTAGACTCTGTCTTGTTAGAGCCTGCTATGTAACTAAGTTCCAGAGGTGGCTTAGATCCCCTGGCATTATTAGAGTATGTCAAAGAGGATGCACAATCTGTCTCATTTCTCAGGGACAAAATGGAAAACTCTGTTTGTCATATGCATTCAGCATCAATTTTCAGTCTTTGGCTGCAGACAGATCTTTGACTGTTATTGCAAATGAACACAATGAAATCTCACAATTAAAAAGGAAAATCATACATTTGTCTGGAATGAAGCACCCCAGGTTTCAGAATGAAATATTTTAAAATCATAATGAAGTATCATCTTTATGGCATCTAAATGTTAATGGTTTCCCCTTTACTTATCTCCCAAGGCCTGTTGTCAGAGCCCTCATTTCCATTGCCAGAATTGAAGATGTCATTAGAAAAGGAAGTTACAAAGGTTTTTTGTCCCCATTGCCAAGAGAGATGTCAGCAGTCACTTCAGGATAAGATTCTTAGAATTGGGTTTTGGCCATCAACTAAAGAAGACTGGTGATTTTGGGGTTTTGTTTTGTTTTTTGCTGCTTTCTTTTTTGAACCACAAACATCGAAAAAGAAACTTCGAAGGTCCTTGAAGTATAATGCTGATCAAATTTAAACTTACCTCTTTTTGCAGATATCATAAGATCATAATATTTTACAATCAGGTGGGACCTTAGCCATCTAGTTCAACTCATATAGGAAAGGAATCCCCACCATAACACACCTGACAAATGCTTGTGCAGATTCTTCTTGAAGACTTTTGGTGATGGGGAACCCATCCCTTCTGAGGCTAGCAGCCCATCCCACTCTGGATAGCTCTGATTATGACGTTTGCCCTGACAATAAGCCTAAATGTATTACTTTGAAGCTACTGTCCATTAGTCCTAGTTCTGTCCTCTGGAGGCAAGCAGGAATAAGGCTGTTCCCATGACAGACTTGTACACTCTTGATAAAAACTTTAATGTCCCTTCCCCTCTTAGCCCTGCCTCCAGAATTCTCCCAGCTTAAACATCCACACTTCCTTCAACAGATCTACATATTGCCTAAACTTGAGCCCCTTTACTATCCTGATGGCCCTCCTGTCAATATGACCCAGCTTCTCAATCCCCTTCCTACAATGTGATGCTCAGAACTGAAAATGATACTCCACAATATTACAGATATTATCTGACCAGGACAGAGTACATTGAGATGATAATAGCCTAATTCCTTGACAGTATCAACAATATTTTGCTCTGATGATTTAGGAACATGTCCCAAAAAATGCTTCTTCTTTCACAACCTGTTCTTGATGGAACCTGATCATTCATTGTAATCATGTCTTCTTTTTCTCTTTTTAGTTATTTTTAAATTTTATTTTTAATTTGTTTTAACTTATAGGGGGAAAAGGAAACATTTCCATACCATAGTATAATAAAAAAGATGGATTGCACATGAAACTGCAAATCTATTATATGCAACTTCCTATTCTTTTTAAATATATAATAGTCATCATGTAAATGTTTTTCTCAATATTCATTGGCTATTCCTTTAATAATTTATTCTAGAATTTTGCGAGGAATCAAAAGCCAAGTTTACTCACCCAATAATAAAAAGCAGATTTATTCTTATTGAAACAATGAAAGAAATAAGAATGAACCCGAAAGCATTTGGAAAGCGAACAGGTAAGAAGTCTTCACTAATGATGAATTTTTCTCTTAGGTTCACTGTTATTGAGCTGCTAATAAGGGAGAAGTTTTCTTTAGTAATCAGCTTTTTAGCATCCTATGTGTGCGGAGTTTTATAAACTATTGCTTCCTCATTCTAGACTAGAAACTCTAAGATTAAGCTCTCTCAAATCTCTAAAACTAACCCTTTTCCTAGAGGCAGCATAACACAATGGTTGGAAAGTCAGTCTCTGAGTCACAAACACCTGAGTCATATTTCTGACACATGCTGGCATTGTTAACTTGACCAAGCCATTTAACCCAGGCAGGACCTCAGTAACTCTCAAAGAGTCTAAGTTTTAGAGCAGGTACAGCCTTGAATTTGTAGAGGGAGCTTCTTGTCAAGAGTTCTCTCTACCAGTAAAATCACGGATCTCATCCCTCAAAGTCAACGCCTGCCTTGCACATGGCTTAGGGCCCAATTCCATGTAAGCTTCAGTATTCTCATAGTGTTATATTTTGCTCATCTATTCAATAAATTTGTTTGCAGAGCACACTCTATGTAAAACACTAAACTTGGGTTGGGAAAGTTGGTTTGAGGAACTTGCTTAGATATTTGATGAACCTAGGGTCTCATAGAAGTAGAACTTTTCTTTAAGCATATAGATTGCACCTCATCTATGCCTTCTCCTCTTGAGAAGGATTTTTTTATATCTCTCTGTTGAAACTTATCACAAAAGGGTCCACACAACATTCCGAGACCTCCAGATTTTGTGACTTGGATTTTCTTTTCACTTTATTTTTTCAGATGAATATCAACAGAGTACATAAGCCATACTTTGATTATGTCTTAATCTTGCTATAGGATTGGTCCATTTTTTCCCTGACATACGCATATCTGATAACATCCTTTGTAAGAGGAGTTTTTTTTTAAACCAGATCTGCGATTTTATTGGTATGAGGCATTTCTAGGGGGAAACTTCAGCTACCTATGTAAGAAGGTACCTAGCATGCAATATAAAATATTAGGGAGTTGTCTGGAACTCAAACAACTTTTCCAAGATCACATAAGAATATGTCAGAGATGGGGCATGTCCTGCTTCTGAATCTACTGTGCCATACTGCCTCTGTATAAGATATTCAAAGATAGCAATGGATTACATTTGTATAATGTTATTTTATTAGAAAAGATTTTATAAATGTCATTTCATTTGACCCTCAAAACAGTTCTTTGAAGTAGGTAGTGCAAGTTTCAATATCCCTATATGACCAATGAGGAAACTTGAGACTTCGGTTAAAAACTTGCCCCCAAATAAGACAATAAGTTTGTATGAACATAGCTAGAGTTTGAATTCAGTCTTCTAAGTCCAACACACTTTCCACTACTTCAAGTTGCCCTCATAAAGTTTCCAATCCAGTGAAGATTAGATATGTACATGTATAAATTCAATAGGAGACAAAATATATTCCTTTAATAGAAGTTCAGAATGCTATGTGAATTCTGAGAAAGGGGAAACCCCTTTATGAAAATGCAGTAAGTTAAATATGAGGTTAAGGACTTCTCTCTTCACATCTTATTCTCTGCTGATGATTGACAAGGATTCTTCATAGTTAGTGAGATTTTGTTTTGTTTTTCTATTCTGGAAAATTCGATGTCTTCCCTAACATAACTGATTAGTGGGAGCTCAGGTCAGGCAACAGTATTTAGAAATGCTTTTGGGGAAAACATTTACAAGGACCATAGAGTAATAAAGAAGACCATTTCCTAGGGACTATAATGACTTTGCCCCTAGTGTTATTTAATTAATAAGTTGATGTTCCATTAGCAGGCAACTTTTCCAGTATGACAGGCCACATAATCCCTTGTACAAGCAATGATCTGACCCTTGGCTCTCCAAAGCCAGTTGTCCTTAGTCTGCCCTATTGACTTAGAATCATTAACAATGCTTTCACAGGTTGTTAAAGATTTATTTCCAACAGGAAGGCATATTGTTAATATATTTTTTGCTTAATTTGAAGATCTTCCCTACCCATTAATAGGCCAATATGACCTTATGACCTGCTTGAATTACTTGGAAGCCTAAGACACATGTGGTGGGAGAAGTTTGCTGAACAGGTGGAACAGGAAGGGTGGAGCAGAGCTGGGAGGAAGTTGGTGAAAGCAGTTAACGAGGAGGAGAGAGAACACAGGCAGGCTGGCACAGCCAGTCTTGTGAGTGTTTGCTTGTGGGAAGGCTCCTGCAGGGGATGGGGAGGGAGTGGGGGGAATGCCTGGTAATGGCTTTGTCCCCTGCAGCTAATGTGTATTGACTTCTTTGTTACTATGATGGATTTGGTTTTCTGGTGTTGGGAGCTGGCTTTCTGGTATCTGAATAAATGTTTTTCTTCTGCCTTACCTATGGAAACTCTGTTATACTTTGTGATTCAGAGCTATACCAGTCTATTCATAGTCCCCATGTGTGCTGTGAATATTGCCTTAGTGATACATAAAGTTACCATGTAACACAGGTAAACCATATCTGATGAGAAGATCTGTCCTAATTGGCTTGCCCCTTGTATATGTAGGTGGATTATCTACTCCACACAAAATCATAGTGAAAAATTCTTCCTGCTTTCTGTCTTGGAAGGTTTTGAAGTGACCCTGAGATATGGGGAAATAAAATCTTTAGCTTTCAAACTACCTTAACTTTGACAAATAGAATTGCTAGAAGTATTTGAGAATTTCTGCAGGACAGCAGACTATTAATGGATTTTGTAATTTTTCCTTCCTTTAAACCATATTTGTTATGAGACGTGGTTAGATATTTTTGTAACATATTCTTTCTTTTAATTGATTGTGTTAGTGTAAATGGTGGTTTCCTCATATATGAAAAGGAATTTGTTTTTGTTTTTTAATTTATGGAATAAAACAAGAATTTCCATAATATAGTATAGTAAAAAGAGATGATTATAAACCAAACTGCAAATCTACTATGCACAACTTATTATTCCTTTCAAATATGCAACAAAATTATCATGTAAATTTATTTTTTCTTTTTTTCTTCCTTTTTCCCTCTCTCCTCCCTGAAATGGCGATCATTAGACACACACACACAAACACATGCATACACACATATGTATTATATTTAAACACATACACACATCAATACATATAGATATGTGTGTACATATGCACAAATATATGTATACATGTAATATTGTTCTATACATACTTCTATTTCTTTGAAACTTTAGAATTTTCCAAGAACATCATCATGTCATCTGCAAAAAGAGGTAGTGAAAAGGAATTTGTAAAAACAAAACCAAAAAAAAAAACCTTAGCCTCAGTATTCACACAGGAAAAACCGAGTGGATAAAAATTAAAGAATGCTTATAATCTAGATTATCATGTTTAGTTAGTTGGGCAACCCACAATACTGGTTCTTATTGGGTCTCAGAGAAAAATACCACAGATATGCACTAGATCTATAATTGACCTGAAAGAAGAAAGTAGGCTAGCTTACTCTTAATGACCTAAGGGTTTTTTTTAAATGACCTAAGCTTCTTCCTGAAAGGGCTGAGTTTTTCTTTAACCTTCATTTTGTTTTTGTTTCCAAATGAAAAAACATTGATTTTCTCTCTCTCCCACCTCCACTCTTCCAAAATAGAAAAAATAAAAAAGATCCTTGTGACAAATATGTGTAATCAATTTTTTAAAATCCCAGATTGGCCATATTCAAAAATGTGTGTCTCATTCTGCCTCTTCAGTCTATCATGTTTCTATTGATTCTCCCAAATCATGACTGAACATCAACATTTTTTCTGGTGATGCTGTTGGTTGCAAGTCACAGAATTCCAAAAATCTTTAAAGGTTTCAAGTTGAGGGTCATCCAAAGGGCAATGGGAGAGGATTTTCAGTGGTCATGAGCATGTCATAATACCTTATTAAGGAAGAATTGTACAAAAGAAGTGTAAAGCAAGTCATTGGAAAGCTTAAGGAATGAAACAAGGGATAGCTAACTGATAGAAATCCATTCTGCGTACTCCATTGGCACCACACAACATTAAGAGAGCTAGACCATGTTGGGTGAACCACTGTGGAAGATTTACCATAAAGACATGGACAAGACTAGAGCAGAGTAAGATAACATGGAATGGAAAGATTACCATTTGGAATACCATACAGCAATATGCGTATTCACATTGACACAATCCTGTATCTATGAAAATATTGAAATAAAGGGCAAACTAGATATTCTCTAGTGTCTCTTTCAGCCTTACAAATTCTGGGATTCTAAGTCATTAACATGTACCTTGTCCTTGGTATTCATGGGTGGTGGTTTACTTACTTTAGTCAAAACCAAGTGAAAAGATTTTTCTTATTCTATATCTTAAAAGAAGAATAGTTTGATTCCATGATTGGATCTCCTGATATGTAACAGTAACTACCTCAGAGGGGTTTATGTAAATGCTGGGTACTATTGTTTATTAAGTTGGGGAGTCATTGATATCATATGAAATGATCCTTGGGAATCTGAGGACCTGGATTTGAATGCTGGTTCTTTTGTTTACTGCTCATGTGACCTTGGACAAGTCATTTCACCTTTTTTGGCTTCAGTTTTCTCATTTATGAAATATGGATATTGAATGAGATGGCCTGTAAGGTCCCTTTCAACTCTAAATCTATCATATGATCTTATAACAAATATTTTGCATTGCATTGGTTTCTTCAGTGAAATTCCCTTGACTCAATAAATTGACTTTATATGCTCAAGAAAATGACTGGGAAATGCCAGGTTCTTTGAAATGTGGACAAGAGGCAATTGAGTAAAACCCTACTCAAAAAGCAAAAGCAAACTTGTGAGATGATTTATGTTCTAGCAGGGATGAAGGGACTTGGATTAATAGCCAGTGAGAAGTGCCCTGAAACATGGAAGGCACTGAAAAATGTCTAGAAATCATTTCTCTCTTCCCTATGTGGCATGTGTAGGAATAGAAGGGAAGCAAACTTTATTCAGAATGGAAAAATGTACGGCTGCATATCAGGGTACCCAGGGCAACAGAGATATTTTCATCCCCAGACGCCAGAGTCAAGAGAGTTACAGATGACAAAACAGGCTACGGGAAGTTAAGTGACTTGCTCAGGGTCACACAACTGAAGCAGGATTCAAACTCAGGTCTTCTTGATTCCGAGTCCAACATTCTATCTGCCTTTATAGTAGTATTAATAGTTATCCAAAGTCCACCTCAGGTGCAGGATTTATTGTGATGTGGAATGAGCCTGAATCTCTGAATTCTGCTAACAGGAGTAGAATCCGAAGCAGCTAGTTGGTGCATGCAGTGCTAGATCTGGAGTCAGGAAAACCTGAGTTCAAATCCAGCCTCAGAAATTCATGAAATTGGTCAAGTCACTTTTTTTGCCTCACTTTCCTCATCTATAAAATGGGTATAATAACTTCTACCTCTCAGGATTATTCTGAGGATCAAATGAGACATGCAAAGTGTCATATAAATGCCAATTTACTAGTCTTATTATTAGCTGTAGGTAGAAGTCAACTTCCTGGTAACGAACCACTCTATGCTTAGCTAGACTGCTCCTCAAGACAGCAGACATATTTATCAATAGTGTTGTACAATCCACATTTAGGAGCCCAGTCAATGTGTGTTGGGCACCTTGGACAAATCATTTAATCTCCTTGGACCTCTGTTTCTTCAACTATCAAGTCCATTTTGAAAAAGGCGGCTTCTGACAGCCCTCTCAGATCTAAAGCTACCATTCAATGACTAAATGGAGTTTGGTGTCTCCTTTAGTTCTCCAGCTATGGTTCTACAATCCGGAGACATTCACCAGCTTACAGGAAGGAGAGGTTTTGTTTAGAACCTTGCCTCTTTCAATAGCTACCCACAGTTTAAGGCACAATGAGAACCTACGAGTAACTCCAACATTCTCTGCCAAACTCTCTTTGCCCTAGAGGTCAGACTTCAAGATCATGGGCACACGTATATGTTACAAAAATGTAAACCTGTGTCAGGGTTCTTAACCTTGGATTGATGAACTTGTTTTCAAAAATATTTTGTTAACAATGTAATTGTTTTTCTTTATAATCCTGGGTATTTTATTATATGCATTTTAAAACATGATTTTATGAAGGGATCTACTAGGCTGCCAGAGGGGTCCATTAGGCCAAAAAGGTTAACACCCTCTTTGTGGTGTATATCACCTTTTTTCCTTCCCATTGAAGCAACAGGGATTAAGTGACTTGCCCGGGGTTATGTAACTAGGAAGTGTCTGAGACTGAATTTGAACTGAGGTCCTCCTAACTAGGGCCAGTGTTCATGCACCACTTAGCTGCCACATGTGGTATACATCATCTTAATTCCAAAGAAGCCTTCATTCTCTTTTCGCATGTCCATGTTTATGAGCTATGGTATTCCCTTCCTTATTACTATCTATTATCTTACTACCTCTTGTTCTGCCTTTCCATCTCCAACTCTGTTCTTAATCTCACTGCAATCTCCAATTCCTGCATTCCTCCATTCTTTCCCATGTCATCACACCTGCACTGGCTTCACTCTCCTCCTTTCTCCATCTCTATCTCTTGCTGAACTAGTTTAACTCTATAGGTCTTCTTTAAGTCTTGGATTCCTTATCCCATCAACAAACCAGCCCTGCTAAGCCTTAGCCCCCACCATCACTCCCACTATCCACTGCTTTTGTCCCATTCATGTACTGCTGAATGAAGCTGGAGAAATTCACAGAATTACACTGATTGAATCCACTATGAATTTATGTTAAAAAATCTCAATTGGGTCCCCAGTTCAGCAAGGCAAATACACCTCCCTACTCAAGTCACTTCTACTTAAAATAAAGCAGCTTTCTCAAACCTTTTCATCCCTGCTCAAACCTTTCCATCTCTCTCTATTGTCTCAACTGAGAATCTTTCCTCACATTTCGTTGAAAAAAAAAGAAGACATTTTCTGAGAGCTCCCTGTTATCCTTTCCTCACCTCACATCACTCACATTCTTTTTGCCATCTTTTCCTTCTCCTTTGTCTCACATGAAGAGGCAGGGGCAGCCAGGTGGTACAGTGGGTACAGCACCAGTACAGGAGTCAGGAGGACCTGAGTTCAAATCTCACCTCAAACACTTGACACTCACTAGCTGAGTGACCTTGGACAAGTCACTTAACTTCAATTGCCTCATCCTGGGTCATCTCCAGCCATCCTGATGAATATCTGGTCACTGGATTCAGATGGCTCTGGAGGAGAAGTGAGGCTGGTGACCTGCACAGCCCTCCCTCACAAAACAAAGTCAAGTGCAAGTCATGTCATCATTTCTCTGATGGCATGGTCTTCTTCAGCAAGGAAGAATGAACACACACACTTGAAGAGGTGGCTTTCCTTGCTAAGGCTAACCCTTCTACATACACAAGTGATTCCACTTCAACCCATCTCTTCTAGCAGATTGCCCCCTTAATCTCACTAATTTTCAATCTCTGTCTACTGGTTGCATGGACCACACATATATTCATGTTTCCTCCAATCTCAAAAAAAATTTCACTTATCTTTCCATTCCTACTACCTACCATCCCATATCTCTCTTGCTTTTTGTAGCTGAACTCCTCCTGCTTCCATTTCCTTTCTTCTCCCTCTTTTCTTAATTCTCTGTTGTCTAACTTCCTACCTCTTCTTGCAAGTGAAAGGACTCTCTCCAAAGTTACCAGTGATCTCTTAATTGCCCACTCTAATGACCTGTTCTTAATCTTCATTCTTCTTTGATCACTCTGCAGTCTTTGGCACTGATGATTACCTTGTTCTCTTTGATAAATCTCTTCTCTCTAAGTTTTTATGACATTATCCTCACCTGGTTCTCCTCCCACCTGCTCACCATGCCTTCTCAGTCTCTTCAGCTGGATCTCTAACCAAGTCACACACACTATCTGTGTGTCCCCCAAGATTCTATCCTCAGCCCTCTTCTCTTTATATTCTGTTTTGCTTGCTGATGTCATTATTTCCCATGGATTCAATTATCATCTCTATCCTGATAGTTCCCAGATCTACTCATCCAGCCCTTTCTCCTTACCACCAGTCTCATATTTCCAACTGCTCATTGGACATTTTGAAATGGATTTTATGTAGACATCTTAAATTCAACATGTTCCAAACACTGCATGATCTCTCCCTACTACTGTCAGGGGTACCACCATCCTCCCAGTCACCCATACTTGCCATCTAATTGCTGGAATCCTCAGTTTCTCTCTTTCCCACACCCCACATACAATATCTGTTGCCAAATTATGTCAATTTTACTTTCATTAGCATCTCTCATATACACTCCCCTCTGACAAAACCAGCACCCTGGTACGTGATTGAGTCATCTCAAGCTTGCACTATTGCAGTAGGCAAATTGCTGATCTCTTTAAGCCTCAAGTCTTCCCCCACTACAGTTAATCCTCCACTTAAATGTCAAATGGGTCTTCCTGATGTGAGGGTCTGATCATATCACTAAGCTATTCAAGAAACTCCAATGGGTCAATGGATCCTATGAAATCCTCTATTAGTCATTCAAAACTCTTCATAACTTGACTGCTTCCTACATTTTCAGTCTTCTTGCACCTTACCGTTTACTCTCTTCTCCACCTCAAAGAATATTTGCTCCAGTGACATTGACCTTCTTGCTGTTCCTTGAACCTGGTAAAGCACGTGACACTCTCCATCTCCTAGGTGTACTTTTTTACTTATTTACTTCCATACCTAGGTTGCTCTCACTCCTTGCTCCCCCACCTCCTGGTTTCATTCAAGTTTCAGCTAAAAGCCCACCTCTGCAGGAAGCCTTTCCCCATCCCTCTTAATCTTAATGAAATTTCCCTCTGAAACTATCTCCAATTTATCCTGTTTCTGTCTTGTTTGTACATACTTGTTTGAATGTTTTCTCTACGTTAGACTGTGAAGTCCCTGAGGACAGGGATTTTTTTTTTTGTCTTTCTTTTTATCCCCATCCTTTAGTACAGTATCCAACACATAAAGGGCAGCGAGGTGGTGCAGTGGATAGAGCACCAATGCAAGAGTCAGGAGGACCTGAGTTCAAATCTCACCTCAGACACTTGACACTCACTAGCTGTGTGACCTTGGGCAAGTCATTTAAACTCAATTGTCTCATCCTGGGACAACTTCAGTCATCCTCATGAATATCTGCTCACTAGGTTTCATATGGCTCTCAGAGAAAGAAGTGAGGCTGGTGACCAGCACAGCCCTCCCTCTCTCAAAACAAAGTCAAGTGCAAGTCATGTCGTTAGTTCTCACATGGCAAGGTCTTCTTCAGTAACGAAGGATGAACACACACATCCAACACTTAATAGGCACTTAACTGCTTGTTGACTAAACTGAGGGGATCTGAAGGGCATGGATGTGGGACATAATAAATATAGATTATTTTTTAATGTTCAAAGAAAAACGAAGGAAGGAATGAAGTAATAACATCACTTTAGCAATCATAGATTTTTAAAAAGGGAAAATTTCCATGATTAGATTGTGAGCTCTGTGAGAGTAGAGACAATTTTCATTTTATTACATTTTTTGTTTTTCTTTGTATTCGCAGTGCTTATTAGCACAGCACTTGGCACATAGTGGATGTTTAATAAATCCTTATTGACTGACTGGAATTACGTGAGGGATACATGAAGATCTAGCCTCATGCTTTGGGGTAGCAGTCAAATGCTTTTAGAATGCTACTGAAAAGCATATCCTCAGTACATCTAATGTATTCCATGCAGAGAATCTAAAAGCTTTCACTGACTCTTCAGGATAATGCAGTTGGCTGCTTTACACGCTGCAGGAATTCTAGGTCATTTAAAGAATGATTGGAGACCTTCCACCTTCCAACTTTCCAGTGTGAATTGATTCTTGGAGTGCCAAGTTAGAGCTAGAGTCCTTTCTCAGTGTGAAAATCACACTTGAGGGAGAAGAGTGGCAGCATGGTACAGCGGAAAAAATGCTGGACATGGAGTCACAGGACCTGGGTTCAAATCTCACCTCTGCCACTTTCTTATCTAGCACTTCCATCAATCACTTTAACCTCCTGAGGTTTCATCTTATTCGCTCTCTCTCTTTTTTATTTTAAATAAGGAGCGGGGGGGTGGGGGGGGCGGGTGAGACAACAAGACCTGTAAGTTCTATTTTAGTACTAAATCCATGGTAGTAAATAAATACATGAAGGTGGAAGGGAGGGAGGGAGCGGGCGGGAGTGGAGGAGGAACCGCCGCGGGAGCGCTGGAATCAAATAAATACTTTCCTGGAGGAGGACTGATCATTTTTCATGAAAGCGCATTTCTTTTGTTTAGCCCCGTCTCATCAGACATCGTCTGTCTAGCGCAGAGGCATTCTGAGAAGCCTCTGTCTAAACTAGGTTAAGAACTGCATCCAAATCTCTTTCAATTACACGGAGCAGGAGGCTTAGGATGTAAATTGCTTTTCTCCTCTTGCTCAGCGGCTAAAAGCTCCCCCACCCCCCACTCTGCCGTTAAGCACCTGAATTGTGTGCTTTCATTCTGTCCCTAGGGGAAAAAGAGGCTCCCATGACACAATTCCATAATCTGGGTTTTGAGGAAAGTCAAAGGGACTGAAAATTTGATGGTAGCTTGCTCTGCTCGCTAGAATGCCCAAGAAACCAGACCCCTTAAATGTCAGGGGCAAAAAGCCTGGGTCACTGATAGCAACAAGTAAATTTTAAAATTTGCATTTGTTTATGTATATATTCATTTATATGTGTATATATGTATTTATATATGTATATAGTTATCTATATATGTGTATACATACACATGTGTGTACATATATATGTATGTATATAGGTATGTGTGGATGTAGATATAGACATAGATAGATATGGATATAGATAGATGCCTTTGGCTTTAATAGCACACATTGATTTCTTAATATGCACTCCACCCACCCCGGTGCAATGACCCTCCATTTGGAATAAGATTTTTTTAAAACCATACAGTTCAGAAGATCAACTGACACCTAGACTGTCTTTAATAGTTATATGTGACATTTCCATACTATGGTTCCCCACTTCTCAAATAAAAGAGAGGGAAGAGTCTTTTTAAAAAAAAAAAATCTATTCCCGGACAAGCTTGATCAGTATAACTACACAGCATTCAGTTTTATTGCTACCCTTGCCACTCACATTGTGATTAGCTTTATTTTTCTAGTACTGTTCCCTTCAAAATTCCTAGGATCATGTATTTCAACCTGGAAAGGGTCTTCGAGAACATCTAATCCTCCTCTGTAATTTCACTGAGGAGGAAACTAACTTGCAGAGAAGATAAATGACTCAGGAAAGATGATACTGGTGGAAATAGAGTGAAAAACTGAACCTGAGTTCTCAACTCCAGAGTCAATGATCTTTCCACTATACCAACTTTCCTCCCTTGGCCTTAATTTATTATTTTTGTAATTCCTTTCAGTGCAATAAAATTCTATGGTATTCTTATAAGTAAAAATGCTTCCATTTTTTTTTTTAAGGCAATTGTGGTTAAGTGACTTGCCCAGGGTCACATAGCAAGCAAGTGACTGAAGCCAGGTTTGAACTCAGGTTCTCCTGAATCCACAGCCTGTGCTTTATTCATTGAGCAATATAGCTGCACAGGATACTTGATTTCTTAATGTGGGCTCAAAAGACTTGTGCATTTATACGACTTTGAATATATGAGGGGAAAGGATATACTTTCCAGTCATTTGGTAGCTTACTAGGGTGTATAATAATTTAGCAAATAGGGCTGAGCTTTATGTCCCTCTGTAAGAACCAGTGGGCTTGATTCAGTGTGATGAAACTGAATAAAGAAATGTAAAGTCCTATACTTGAGTTCAAATATATCATACAAGTTCAAACATGGTGGAAATGTGATTAGATCTTTATTTAAGAGAAGGAGGAGGAGGAGAAATCTGGGTTTGTTGGTTTGTTTGTCTGTTTGTTGTTTGGAGGAAGGAACAGAAAATTCAATCTATCATGGTTGTGATGTAGCAACAAATAAATAAAAATAAACAAAAACCTAAAGTCATCTTAAATTCCATCGAGAGGCACATCCAGAATAAGGGATGGGATCAATCTGTTGTTCTTTGCCCTGGACAGACAAAATATGGGATATTATGTTAAATTTAGAATGTTGAGAGGACTGGAGATCATATGAATGGAGAAGCGTTTTTTTTAAGGGCTGACGTGTTAAATGCTTTACTACATGTAGAGTATATGCACACAAAAGCGAAAGTCACGGCACTCATGAACTTTACATTCTAATAAGGGGAGACATCATATTTGAGGGGAGGTGTGGCCTGGGTTGGAAAGTCACAGCAATGTGGAGTGAGATCCATTCTTTCTGAGAGGTTATTGTGTAGGTGACTTGATTGTAATTCTGAGTACTGGTGGGAGGGATGACAGGGAGAGAATGACCAGGGCAAAAATGGAAACACCTGAGGTGGGAAGTGCCCAGTTGAGTGGCTTAGGTGTTCCCAGGTATGACCCATCTTTAATGGTCTGGTTTACAAGATGGAACAGTGCAGCATCATCAGGGTAGACCATAACTGGGGGGAAGATGAGGATGCACAAGCTAGGGAGTGAAGAGCATATTAAGATTGGTTGGAGGAACCGAGAATATTTAGCCTCAAAAGAGAAGATAGGGAATAACTCTCTTCAAGTGCTGGAAAAAGCTTTTCCTATGGAAGGGGGTTTAGATATATTCCACTTGGAGGAGAGGGAGGAAGGGGCAGAATTTAATTCAAGATATATTTGCTAATTACCTACTAAGTAGAGCAAGTATGGTGTGGAATAATGGCAAGAGTGCTGCCTCTAGCACTTACTGAATGTATGATCCAAGGTAAGTTATTTAAACTCTCAGTACTTCCAGTAAAACAATAGGTCAGCAAACGAACTGCCCCACCTACATCATGGAAGGAGCTCCTATAATGGGAGAGCCCAACCTTGCTGAAGTTTCAAGTCCAGATTGCAAGAGACTTGAGAACAATGACAAAAATAAAAGTTTCTAGTATTAAAGAGCAGAGTCTACTGTGTGAAGTAGGGATAGAGTAGAAAGAGAAACCAAAACCATATAAATATTTAAAATATTTTTAATTAATGTTTTTAAACCCAGTTGTATTACAAGTGACACTTTGTAAGGAGTACTTTTTCTCCAGAGAACTCAAAGTTTTGTACAGTGAACTGAAATTTGGGGTATTTGATATCGTATTGTTGAAAATAAGAACATTACATTGTTCATAAGAACTGCAGATTTACTAATAAGAATTTATAGAGCACTTGGAAGGTACCAGGCATGGGAGAGACATTATACATAGCAGAAAGTAGGAAATCATGGGAACAAAGGAGAAACCCAAACAAAATGGTCTAAGAATATTTGAGGAAGAGGAGAAAGCTTTCAACTGAGGGCAAAAAAAGAGGTTATACAGAGGAAGTAGCACCTGATCTGAGCCCTGAAGAGAGCTATAGATGTTAAAAATAAAAAAAATAAAATAAACCCCTAGAGATCAGAAGGGATTGCATTGCAAGTATGAAAGGATGGCTTTTGCAAGTACACAAAGGAAGGTTATAGTGCATCAAGTTCAAAGAAGAAATAGTAGTACACTTTGGCTGAACAGAGGAAACATGGTGGGGAATAATGTGAAACAAGGCTGGGAAGGTAGGTTGGAGCCAGATTTAATTCAAGTCAATAGATACTTATTAAGTACCTACAATATATTGTGCTTGACTAGATTTTAGGAGGAATCTTAATGTCAGGCTAAGGAATTTGTATTTTATTCTAGAGGTAATAGGGAGCCACTGAAGGATTTTGAGCACCAGAATGATGTAGTCAAGCCTTTAGTAGCTTTGTAACAAATGGATGGATAATAGATGGCTCGATGGGTGGTGGATGGATTAGACAGAAAAACGTCATGGTCTAACGCAGAAGTGCATTTTTCATGGATGTTCTAAAGAGGATTTTTATTAAAATATAGCACAGGATAAGATGCCAATGAAGGAAATTCTTACTGTGTAATTTTGTGATTCTAGTCAGAAAAAAAAGAAAAAAGAAACACTGGTAATGAGACTGTGGTAGACACTCCAGGCTCAGGTAGGTATAGACAAGGCCAAAACAGAAAATGGCTCAGTAGGAGAGAGATTTCAGAGTGTTTTTGAGTTAGAATGGGGGAAAAATACATCTTTATTTTCACTACCTTCTAACTGAAATTTAACTTTTCTTCAATTATGATTTAAAAATATATATATATCATTGAGAATGAGGGAAGTACCATGGAATTGGAGGACAGGTGGACTGACCTTCAGGGGAAAATATCATCTCTAACTCTCAGGCAAGTGAGCTTGATTTCAGTTACTGCAATTTTCTAGAACATATAAAAGAGCTGGATAGCAAAAGTTTAGAAAGAGAAACAGTGATCATAAAAAGCCAATATAGTTTCATCCAGAACAAGGTTATGTCAAATGAAACTCATCCTTTTTTTGGACAGGTTGATTATATTGGCATATCAGATAAATGTAGCTATGGTTTACTTACATTTTTACCAACTCTTTTAACTTTTTAATAAAAATTTACTAGTACCCTAGGCAGTGCTTCCTGAAAAGATAATTTCTACTTTCAAAACTCATTGGAAATTTACCACAAAGGATAGCAGCTGATTTATTGGTTCAAATAGCCTACACTGCAATTGTTATGGAAGACTTATTATTATTCATCCTAGATTTCTTCCTTCCCCCTGAAAACAGTCACATCTTAAGTTTTGCTTTTTTCCTTAAGCTTATGTTTCTATTTTTTAATCTAGTTTAAACTTGTTTTTCAATTAACAAGCATTTATTTTCTCTTCTGTCACCTCCATCATGGGAAGGGGTAAGGGAGAGAGAAAAAAGAAAAGCAAAACCCTTATAACAAATATGCATAATCAAGCAAAAACAAGTCCTCAAATTAATAATGTCCAAAAATATACGTCTCTAAAGTGAGATCCCATAAACAAATTAGGAGAGCAAGAAATAGTTTACCTGTCAGATCTATGGAGAAGGGAAGAATTTCTGACCAAATAAGAGATAGAGAGTTGTTAATACAGATAATATGGTTAATTTTGGTTATATTAAATGGAAAAGTTTTGCACAAACAAAACAAATGCAACCAAGATGCGAAGGAAAGCAGAAAGCTGAGTAATTTTTTTTTTTTACAACAAATGTCACTTCTGAAATATTAGAGACCTGAGTCAGATTTATAAGAACACAAATTATTCCCCAATTGGTAAATAGTCAAAGGATATGAACAGACAGTTTTCAGACAAAGGAATCAAAGCTATCTATAGCAATAAGAAAAAATGTCTTAATTCATTATTGATTAGAGAAATGAAAATTAATACAACTCTGAGGTACCACCTCATACCTATAAGATTGGCTAATATGACAGAAAAAGAAAATGATAAGTGTTGTAGGAGATGTGGAAAAATTGAGAAACTAATGTGAATGTGAATGAATCCAACCATTCTGGAGAGAATTTGGAACTAGGCCTGAAGGGCCGAACTTGCATGCATGGGAGTTCTACTTCCTGGAGCCAAGATGGCAGAAGAAGTAAGTCACTATCACCCTTCCTTACCGACCTCTGAAAGCCCAGAACATATTGCACCAAGAAAAATGCTAGAACAGCTGAGCCAGCAGAAAGACAGGATGCAGCAGTCTTGTAGCCCAGGAAGCTTGGGAGTTTAATGTGAAAGACCCCCTCTTACTCTGGGGGAAGAGGAGTAGAAAAGGATAGGAGGCATCCCAGCAAAGGGAAGGATCCTGAGACCTAGGGTGGTAGAGCAGGCAAGTGCCAACACCGGGACCCCCAAACTTCCTTAGCCCAGTCAGGGGAACTAGTAGACACCAGATTGGAAAACCACCACATGCACCCACATTCTCCAGCAGCCAAATCTCCCAGTGCTTCAGTACAACTCCAGGAAGCACAACTCTAGGAGCACAGTTTCAGGCTAGTAAATATTCTCTAGCAGTCAAACATTGGAGTGCAAGGCCTGGGTAAGCAGACATCCTTCAGGGGCCAGACTCCCAACTACCTTCTCAAGAGTTCTAGTGTTGCTGACCCTCTCTCAGCAACAGGTAAACTGCCAGACCCCTACAGCCTCTGGCTTCCAGCACCCGAGATCCCAGCACACAAAGCCAGTGACCAGGTCTTGGGCTCCTAGCACAAGAAACCTGGGTCAGTGCAGGAATTAGGGAAACACCATAAAGTAAAAGCAGGAATAGAAAATGACAATAGAGTCTTAATATGGGGACTGGGAAGATCAAGGCATAAATTCAGAACAGGACAATATTGTCAATATATCCACATCCAAAACCTCAAAGGGGAATACGAACCAGTCTCAGTCCCAAAAAGCCTTCTTGGAAGAGCTCAAGAAGGATTTTAAAAATCAAATAAGAGAGGTAGAAGAAAAATGAGAAAAACAAATAAGAAGTATGCAAGAGAGGCAATAGCTTGGAAAAGGAAAGACAAAGATTGACTGTAGAAAACAAGTCCTTAAAAAGTAAAATTGGTCAAATGGAAAAGGAGGCACAAAAACTCAACATAGATAACTCCTTAAAAGGTCAAATGGGTCAAATAGAAAAGGAGGTACAAAATCTAGTAGAAGAAAACAACTTGTTAAAAATTAGAATTGGGTAACTGGATATTAATGACTCTATGAGATATCAAGCATCAGTCAAACAGAAACAAAAGAATGAAAACATAGAAGAAAATGTAAAATACTTTATTAGTAAAACAACTGGACTGGAAAATATATCCATGAGAGATAATTTTAAAATTATTTGTCTACTTGAAAACCATGATAAAAGAGAGGTATCTTTCAGGAAATCATCAAGGAAAACTGCCCTGAGGTAAAATAGCCATAGAAAGAATCTACACATCACCTCCCAAAAGGATCCCAAATTGAAAATAAAGGAATATTGTAGCCAAATTCCATAATAATCAGGCCAAAGAGAAGATACTGTAAGCAGCCAAAAAGAAACAATCTAAATATCATGAAACCACAGTCTGAATTACACAGGACTTTGCAGCTTCAACATTAAAAGATCAGAGGGTGTGGAATATAATATTCCATAAGGCAAAGGACCTTGGACTACAACCAAGGATCAACTACCCAGTAAAAGTGAGCATAATCTTTCAGGGTAAGAGATGGATATTCAATGCAATAGACTTCCAAATCTTCCTGATGAAAAAGAGCGGGATGCGACAGAAAAAATTTGATCTTCAAATACAAGACTCAGGAGAGGCATAAAAAGGTAAACAGGAAAGAAGAATAACAACATGTTATTAATAAGGGCAAACTGTTTACATCCCTACAAGGGAAAATGACACTTGTAAGTCTTGAGAACTGTATTGTTATTATGCCATTTAAAAGGCATAATACATAGACAAAGGACATGGGTGTAAGTTGGCTCTGATGTGATGATAAAAAATCTAATTAAGTGGTGAAGAGTTATTGTATTGGGAGAAGAGGAAGGGAGGAGGCAGACAAGGGTAAATTATATCATGTGAAAGGCACAGAACCCTAATACAGTAGAGGGGAAGATGGGAGGTAGATGAGCATTATTTGAACTTTACTCTCATCAGATTTGGCTCAAAGAGGGAATAACATAATCAGCTGGGTATAGAAATCTAACTTACCCTATAGGAAGTAAGAGGAGAAAAGGGAAAGACAAGTGAAAAGATGGATAGGAAGGAGGAAAGAAGTAGTAAGGGTGAATGAGAAGAAAAAGGAAGGGGGAGGTAGATGGGAGGGCAGACTAAAGGAGGCAGTGGTCAAAAATTAAACTCTAATGAGGAAGGAAAAGAAGAAAGGAGAGAGAAAAGTATAAACAGGGAAAAATATGGGACAGAAAGACAGATAGTAATCATAAATGGGAATGGGAATGGGATGAACTCTCCCACAAAACAGAAGCAGATAGCAGAGTAGATCAAGAACTATAATGCTACAATATGTTACTTACAGGTTGTTGTTGTGTTTGTCCTTCACTCTCAAAGAGCACCATGACATCAAGATGAGGACATGACTTGCATTTGACTTCGATTTGAGTGAGGGAGGGCTGTGCAAGGTCACCAACCTCACTTTCTTCTCCTGAGCCATCTCATGTTGCTTACAAGAAACACATTTGAAGCAGAGGTACACATACAGGTAAAAGGTAAAAGGCTGAAGCAGAATATATTATGCTTCACTTGAAGCAAAAAAAAAAAAAAGCAGGACTAGCAATCCTGATCTCAGACAAAGCAAAAGCAAAAATAGATCTAATTAAAAGAGATAAAGAAGAAAATTATATCATGCTAAAAGGCAACATAGATAAAATTGTACATGCCCTTTGACCCAGCAATACCACTTCTAGGTCTGTATCATAAAGAGATCATAAAAATGAGAAATATGTGCATAAATATTTATAGCAGCTCTTTCTATGGTGGCAAAGAACTGGAAATCAAGAGAATGCCCATCAATTGAGGAATGGCTGAACAAGTTGTGGTGTATGAACGTAATAGAATACTCTTTTGCTATAATAAATGATGAGCAGGCAGAGTTCAGAAAAACCTGGAAAGATTTATATGAAATGATGCTGAGTAAAATAAGCAGAACCAGGAGAATATTGTACATGGTAACAGCCACACTGTGCAATGATTGACCATGATAAACTTAGCTCTTCTTGGCAAAGCAAGGATCTAAGACAATTCCTAAAGAATCGTGATGGAAAATACTAACCACATCCAGAGAAAGAATTTTGGAGTCTGAATGCAGATGGAAGCAGACTATTTGCTCTCCTTTTCTTTTGTGTTTTTGTTTCTTCTTTCCCTTAGTTCCTCCTGTTAATTCTAATTTTTCTTTATATCATGACTAGTGGGAAATTATGTTAAATATGAATGTATAAATAGAGCCTATATCAGATTGCATACCATCTTAGGGAGGGGGAGAAAGGGGTGAGGGAGAGAATTCAAAACTTCAAATCTTATGGAAGTGAATATTGAAAATTAAAAGTAAACAAATTAATTGTATATAAAAAAAAATGTACATACTCTTTGATCCAGCAATACCACTACAAAATCTGTATCCCAAAGAGATTTTTTTAAAAGGGAAAAGGACCTATTTGGACAAAAATATTTATAGCAGTTCTTTTTGTGGTGGCAAAGAATTGGAAATTAAGATGTCCCTCAGTTAGGGAAAGAACATGTTGTGATATATGATTGTAATGGAATATGATTGTGCTATAAGAAATGATGAGTAGTATGCTTTCAGGAAAACCTGGAAAAACTTGCATAAAATGATGCAAAGTGAAGTGAGCAGAACCAGAACACTGGATACTGTAACAACAATATTATATGATGATCAACCATGAATGACTTAACTATTCTCAGAAACAGAATGATTCAAGACAATTCCAAAGGACTCAATGAAAAATGCTAACCACAATCAGAGCAAGAACTGAATTCAGATTGAATCATACCTATTTTTTCACTATTTTTTCATTTTTTTGTCTTACTGTTTCACAACATGATTAATATGGAAATATGTTTGCATGACTATGTGTATGTATAACCTGCACAAAATTACTTACTGTCTCATACAGGGATAAAAGAAGGGAAGGAAGGAGAGAATTTGGAATTCAAAATTTTTTAAATTGTTTAATATGTAAATGGGGGAAATAAAATATTATTGAAAAAGTTGTAAATGTATGTCTCATTTTTTATCTTGAATCCAACACCTTTCTGTCAAGAAGTGAGCAGCAAGCTTTATTCCCAGTGCTCTGGAACCTTGATTGGTCATACTTGGATCCGAACTCTTAACCTTTAAAAGTGGCTTGTCTTTACAATGCTGTTATTTTAGAAATTTTTCTTCTGGTTCTGCTCACTTCACTCTGAATTGGTTCATAAAAGTCTTCCCAGTTTTCTCTGAAACAATTTCTTTTACCATTTCGTGAAATAAAATAGTTCTATGATATAATCATATAATTTTATTTGTTCAGCCATTCCCCAATAGATCTGTATCTCCCTAGTTTTCAGTTCTGCACCATTATAAAAAAGAGCCACTGCAATAAATATTTTTGAACATAGGAATCCTTTTCCTTTTTCTTTGATCTCTTTGGGGATATAAGCCTAGTAGTGGTATCACTAGGTTAAACTTGTTTCCAAGGGATTAATTTTTCTCAGCTCTTGACTTTTCTCCTAGAGAGAGTGCAAACATGTACCACTTGTCCTAAGCTCTCACCCCCTGCTCTTCGCTAATGCCGTGTTCAAAGCCAACTAGTGAGGATTTCATACTGAAAAACATTTTGCCCACTGTCATGGATCACCTTGTGTTCTTCCACCCTGAGGGAACTCCTTCAGTGAAAATAGCTAGTCCAGCACTTTTCTACCTAGCCCCAAAGGGATATATAACTTTATCTGTCCCAAAGAGCCTTTGAGTTCTTACTGTTTAGGGTAGTACTCACTCTTACTGCCACAAATTCCCACTTCTATGTTGATGAAACCTACCAGTGTTCCACCAAGCAGAAATCCTAAGTTGGAGGTCTAGGTGATCTGTGACTATTGGTTTGCCTGATCAAGTTGCTAGAGGTTCACAGATTGTCATGAACTACATTCTGTGCTGTTGTCTACATGTCTTCCTTACTTAGGATCCACGAAACAAATTTCAATTCAATTAGAGGCTCCTAGTTGGTACATTGGTTAGAGCAGTTGACCTTGAGTCAGGAAGACCTGAGTCAAACCTACCTCAGACACTTACAAGCTGTGTCACCGTTGGCAATACAATAAACATCTGTCTGCCTCATTTCCCTCATCTGTAAAATGAGGACAACCTCTTAGAGTAGTTATGAGAATTGAATGAGATAATGTATAATATTAAATATTAATTAATAATAAATAATAATAAAAGCACTTATAAAACACCAGGTGCTATATAAAGGTAGATATTAATTCACTTCATAAGTTTCTCTCATGTTATTTCCCACATTCTGTGATTCAAACTCCAGTAACAATCAAGCTAATACATTTATAGGAGGCATACTCATACTACACCTATTCCTAGGTATCAGGATTAGACTTGTGATTTCCTTGGCATAGGGAACTCCCAGATGAGGAAACTCTCTCTACCAGTGCAAGTTAGCACCTTTCAACTTAGACTCTTAGAAGAGCCACATAGTTTGCCTATATCAAAGGCCTTGAACAAAGCAGAGAGGTCAAACTCGGGCCTCACAACACCCAGGTGCACCCAAACTAGTTTAAAATGTAATTGGGGAATGTTTAACAAAATAAATAAAAATGCAATACAACATAGACATTAATTTTTCATTTTCTAAGTCAATATGTGATCTGATATATTTCAATTTTAATTTATACCACTGCTCTAATCCATACTGCCTCTCACCTATATTGTATATTAGTCCTAAATGACCAGTCTTTTTAGTAATCATAGATTCTTAGAATTGGAGACCCCATGCCCAGAAGAGTAATTCCTTCTACAATATCTCCCAACAGTGTGTTGTTCATCAGTTGTTTAAATATCTCTCATGAAGGAGAACTCAGAGACCGTTCCATTTTTTGGACAACTTCAATTGTTAGAAAGTTCTTACTTAGCTTGAACTGAAATTGGCTTCCCCATCACTTCCTTTCATTGGACTCCTACCTTGAGCTTTGTAAAATAAGACCTTAAAGCCTGGAGTATTCTATTTACAACCTCTTGAATTCAGATGTTTTTGAAGTGCTTAGCATTGTGTCATGCACCTAGCAGAAATTTAATAAAATGTTTTAATTGAATTGAGTTCTTGATGAAAGCAGGAACCAGAGTTGACATTCACTAATGACTTAGTCATTTAAACACATTTCTCAATGCCATCAACCTGACCACAGTTCTTTTTGACTTGCATTGATATGTTTTCATAATGATAGTCTAATATTTGTTGACAGTTTGTATTTATCATATCTTAACAGGGAATTTAGCAATAGAATATTTCTATGAAATAATATACAACTACAAGATTTTCCCAGTGCTATTTTGTGTAAGGAATATAGAAACATTCTCATTGATTGTTATTTATGGGGGAATACATAGATGTTAAAATTAGCTTAATATTATATTTGCTAATTTTGAATGATTCAATGAATACATTTTATCTTCAATTGACAAATATAAATATTCAACTACTTAAAAAGAAAAGAATAAGAAACATAAAGTGATTGGAAATAATTAAGTCACTGCGGACGTCAATTGTTTAAGATATATAGTTTTATCATTGTAATCACAGAAAACAGTTTTCTGCATCTATTGACATAATCATATGGCTTTTGTTACTATGATTTATCATGCTACTTGTTTTCATGATATGGAAAAATCTTTGAATTACTGGTAGGTATCCTAGTGATTTTAATAAATACCATTTTGATATGCTATTGTATTTCATTTATTATTTTAGTTATTATTTATTATTTATTGATAATCATTAGTGATTTTCATTTTTGGTTTTTATTCTCTGCCTTTTACTTACCTCTTTGTAGATTATGACCATAATAATTTCTTAAGGTTGGATAGAATGTCATTATTTTTGAATGTCATTAAGTTTGAATATATAATTTATTTATTTTTCAGTTCTTAACATTCACTTCCACAAGAATTTGAAATCAAAATTTTCTCCCCATCATTCCCTACCCACCAGCACAGGACAGCATGCACCCCATCACCCTTTCTTCCAGTCTGTCCTCCCTTCTATTACCCACCCTTCTCCCAACCCCTTTCCCCTCTATTTTCCTGCAGGGCAAAATAGAATTCTATACTTCATTACCTGTATAGCTTAATTTCCAGTTGCATGCTAAAACAATTTTTAGCATTCATTCTTAAAACTTTGAGTTCCATATTCTCCCCCTCCCTCCCCACCCAATCTCGTTGAGAAAACAAGCAATTCAATATAGGTCATAGCTGTGTAACAATGCAAAGCATTTACATAATATTGATATTGTAAAAGACTTACCACAAGGACTCTTCTGCCCAGGATCTATGAGTGATTCCCTCTCCAGAGCTTCCATCAGCTTTACCACACCAGTGCTCCTTCTCACCCCAGGACCACCAATCAGGATTGAGACCCAGATCAGCTGCTCGAATCCCCCCAGGGTCTTTAGGCCGAGGGCTTCAAAGTGGAAGCTGCTGCCACAGTGGCTGATGCTGCCCTGAAGCTTGGGTTTGGACCAGACCTAGCTCCCCTCTCACCCAGGTGAAAGAGATTTCTCACTGACCTTTGAAGCTATTTCTAGTGTTTTTGGTTTGAGAAATTTGGGAACCACAGCTACTACCCATAATCCTGAGCCCTGAAGCCTGCTCTAGTCCTGCCCATGCCATGCTGCATGACCAACACTGGGCTGCGCTCCCCTCCGAACCTGGTGCGATAGACATTTCCTGTCAATATTCCAGGTTGTCTTGGGCTGGAAATGTCTTTCACTCTGCAGTTTTGTGGCTTCTTTGGCTCTACAATTTGTTTAGAGTCATTTTTTTGCAGGTATTTTATGGGCTATGGAGGCAGAGGTAGAGCAGGTCTGTCTTTCTGCTCCACCATCTTGGCTCAGCCCCCCAGCTAGTGTCTTTCTACCATGTATACTATATTTTAAAAAAAAAAACTAGTTTATATTGCATAAAGATTATTCTGTAAATGTTGACTTGCTTTATTTTATGAATATCTGTAGTGTTGGTGTCTTTTTATAATAGCAATTCATTAATGCAATTCAATTTCTTTTCCTGGGGTTCATTTATTTAAGGATTCCATTTGCCATTATGCCATTTTTAGTATTTTATACTTTCGTAAGTACCCATACATTTCTTTTATAGTCTCACCTTGCTTAGCATTTAACTGTAATCATCATTGACAATTTTCTTTATTTTTCTCTATTCATTGTGATCTTTCTCTTTTCACTTTTGATTTTGGTAATTTGACTTCTCTTTCTCTTCTTTTTTAAAATTAAATTTGCCATTGATTAATCAATTTTATGGGTCTTTATTTAAAAACAGCTTTGTTTTACTTGTAATCCATTTCTTTTTTTATGTTCACTTCTCTAATTTTAAATTATTTTCCCTCATTATTTTGGTGTATGAACTTGTTAATTATCTAATTATTAAGAGCAAATGCAACTCATTAATCTTCTCTTTTTAAATCCTGTTAACATAAGTATTTGGAGATACAAATTTGCTTCTGAAAACTGCTTTAATTTCCTTGCACAGATTTCACTAAATGGATTTAGATTAGAGATAGGATGGCAAGATGGAGTGCATATTGAGCTTGGAGTCAAGAATAACTGGTTTCAAATTCTGCCTTTGATACTAGCCATGTGACCTTGTGTAAATCACTTTGCCTCTATATACTTTAGGCACCTCCCTAGGTACTTACTTATATGTTTGCTACAAGGAGTCTGATGATAAAATGACCTATTTTTTGGTGTATCTTTACTGTAACTTTTTATTGTTTCTGTAATTTGATCTCGGACCTAAGCATTATTTAAAATTCATTTTTAAAGTTTGCATCCAGGTCAGCATCATATTTCCTTTACTCATTAATGTTTATTTTTTTTATCATCTGTCAAGATAATATTTTAAATTCCATATTTTCTATAAGTCCTTTATACTCTAAAGTGGGATCAATTTTTATGAATGATATTTTTACACTTGAGTTAAAAAAAGAGCAAAGTTTTCACTTTTCCTATTTAATGTTCTCATATATCCATGAAATCTATTTTTCAGCATTTTATTCAAGTCTGTAATTTCAGAAACTCATACAGGATCCTAGGATCATAGATTTTAAGCTGGAAAAGAATTCAAAAGGACTCAAAAATTGAGTCCAACATTCTCATTTAGCAGATAAGAAAACTGAGTTCCTGGAAAGGTAAATGACTAACCCTAGAAACTGAACATGAGGCAGAATTTGAACCCAGGTCCGCTAACTTGCTGTTTTCTTTCATGTTAATATTCTTGTTTGATTTTATATAGACATTGTAGAACAGTGAAGTCTACAAATATTGTTGTTTTTCTGTTTAAATCATTTTTAATCCAGTAGTCTTCTCCTTTAATAATTAAGTTGCTATGTTATTAGAGCATTAGAGAGGCACAGTAGAATCAGTGATTAGAGAACTGACCTAAGAGCCTGGAAAAGCTGGGTTCAGCTACATATTGGAAGTGTGACTTGGGACTTTGACTCTGTAACCTCTCAATGCTTCAACAACTCTCTAAGATCATAAATTGCAAAGAAGGTGCTCATCTGCATTAGAAAAGGGAATTTCCTCACCATGTAGCTCCTGCTACCAATGAAATCACAGATATAGTCCCTATCCATATATTTAATGATGATATTCTTTCATTGCAAATGATACACATAATCATGCTAGAGCACCCATGTGTATATCTCTTAATACTTTCTAATGAGAATTAAGCTTTGTACAATTTCATGACTACAACTCATAATTCAATTGAGTCATTTGAAGCACAGCAAATTTTATCTCATCCTTTCATTTTAATACTGTATTAATCTCTGTTTTAGGTATATTTCCTATAGGTACTACATTTTTAATACATTAAATAAATGTTTTCCCTTAATACAGTAATTAAATCTATGTTCATAGTTACAATCAATGAATTTGATTTTTCCTCTAATACTGTTGTATAATTTGTTTTTCAGCAAGGTATATGATTTATCTACTTTATTCCATTGGATCTATTGTAATTTCAATCTTTCCGCATAGACCTATTATGTATGTGTATATAGATGGGTATCTACACTTATACATATGTATGTATATGCATGTACACATGTCTATCAACATATATATACATGCACATACACATATATAAACATACAACACTAGACACAGATAATAGAATTTTTACTATTGCCTTCATAGATTTGTCAAAATATTATCTCTTTTTTGAAGTGTCACCATAAGATTAGCTGTCATCCATTCCCCATGTCCATTTATTTTCTCCTTCTTTATATGTGGTTCCCACAATCAAATTATTTCTCTCCTCTGACCTTCATTTTTCTTTAAACAATTTTTAGAAAATTATTATTTATCATTCTACTTCTTTATCCCCTTTACATTTGTCAAACAGTCAAAAACAAAGAAACAAATAAACCCAAACCACTTGTTCAATGCCTACTATGCACTGGAACTATGCTAAGTACTGAAGATACAAAGACAAGACAAAAACATCCCCTGCCTTCATGGTTCTCATAATCTAACATGGTTGATGGCATGAAAATAATGTCAAAGCAACAGAGATACAGAATAAGTTCAAGATAGTCAGAAGAGGAAAGGGAATAGCACTAAGAAAGACAGGCAAAGTTTCTTGCAAAAAGTGGGCTTTTAGCTGAGATGAAGGAAGCAAAGTATGGAGGACACCAGTGAAAATTCGCAGTGGGAGCACTGAGTGATATATGTGCAAAGAACAGTAAGGAGGTAAGTGTCAGTAGATCATAGAGAATGAGAAAGGGGGTAAAGTAGAAGAAAATAGAAAATGTCTGAAGGAACCACGTACCGGAGGGTTTTATAAACCAAACAAAAGATTTTATATTTGATCCTGAAAGTAGAACAGAGAGCCACTGGATTTTATTGAATGGAAGGGGGAGAAGGACATGGTCAGACCTGTACTTTGGGAAAACCACTTTGACGAGTGAGTAGGAAATGAACCAGCATGGAGAGGAATATGGGGCACAGGCACCAGTTGCAACAGGCAAGGGGTGAGATGATGAGGTCTCATGTCAGAAAAGTGTCAGAGAGAAGGAAGTATATCCGAGAAATGCCACGTAGGTAAAATTGAAAGGACTTGGCAAAAGTTTGGCTACGGCATGTGAGAGAGTGAATAGTCAAGGATGTCACCTAGGTTGTGAGGAGGAATGAAAGGATGGTTGTGCCCTTGACAGTAATAGAGAAATTAGGAAGAATGAGAGTTTTAGGGGAAAGATAATGAATTCAGTTTGGAACATGCTGAGTTTTTATTATTCAAACTGCAGATAGATGGTGCTTAGTATAGTGCCTGGTACATAGAAGGCACTTACCAAATATTTATTGACCGGACTCCAACCCCTATGAATCTTATGTTAAAATAATTATTAATCCAGCCAAAGCTACTGTATGGCTTTGCCATCCCCTATATCATTTACATAGAATGGGAAAGACAAGAAATCTATCTCTTCCAAATTAGGATATCAAAGGAAAGTTTCATGCAAAAATGGGCATAATAAAAGACAAAATGATAAAGAGTTAGCAGAAGCTGAAAGATTAAGAAGAGGTGACAAGAATATACAGAAGAAATACACAAGAAATCCTAAAATCACCAATAACAATGATGCTGAGGTTACTGATCTAGAACCAGTCATCCTGTAGAATGAAGTCAAGGGGGCCTTAGGAATCATTGTTGACAATAACAGGGGATGGAATTCCAATTGATCTATTTAAAACCCTAAAAGATGATGTTGCTGAAGTGCTGCACTCCATATGCCATCAAATTTGTAAAACTCAATAATGGTCACTGGATCGGAAAAAATCAGTTTACATTACAATCTTAAAGGAGGGCAAAGCCAAAGAATATTCAAATTACCAAACAATTAGGATCATTTCACACATCAGTAAGTCTATACTTAAGATTCAGCAGGCTAAGCTTCAACAATACATGAACTGAATAATCCCAGAAAAGCAGGATAGTTTTTGAAGAAACAGAGGAACTAGAAATCAAATTGTCAACATTTTCTGGATTATGGAGAAAACAAGGGAGTTCCAGAAAAAAAACATCTACTATTTCATTGACTATACTAAAGCCTTTTACTGTGTGGAGTATAATAAAGTGTGGCAAGTCCTCAATGAGATGGAAGTACCAAATCATCTTACTTGTCTCCTGGGGAACTTGTATGCAGGTCAAGAAGCAACAGTTAGAATAGAACATAGAACTGATTGGTTTAAGATTGGAAAAGGAGGATGGCAAAGTTGAATATAGTCACCTTATTTACTTAACTTACATACAATGGATGTCATGTGAAATGCCAGGTTGGATGAATCAAAAGCTAAAATGAAGATTGCTGGGAGAAATATCAACAGTCTCAGATATGCAGACAATACTACTCTGATGGGAGAAAGTGAAGAGGAATTAAGGAGCCTCTTCATGAAGAGGAAAGAGGAAAGTGTAAAACCTGACTTGAAGTTTAACATTAGAAAAATCCCACTAAGATCTTGGCAACTTGGATTCTTGACAATAGAGGGAAAAGAAATAGAAGCAGTGTCAGATTTGATAGTTTTGATCTCAAAGATCACTGATGGCAACTGCAGCCATAAAACTGAAAAGCACTTACTCCTTGAAGGCAAAGTCATGGAAATCTGGACAGCCTATTAAAAAGCAGAGACATTGCCTTGCTGACAAATGTCCATATAGTCAAAGCTATGTTTTTTCCAGTAGTAATGGTGAGTATCCATGGGAGAGTTGGACCATAAGAAAAGCTGAGAGCCACAGAATCAATGCTTTAGAATTGTGGTGCTGGAGAAGACTTTTGAGAGAGCCTTGGACAGCAAAAAAATCAAATCAGTCAATACTTAAAAGAAATTAATTCAGGTTATTCACTGCAAGGTCAAATACTGAAGCTGAAGATAAGAGTCATTGGAAAAGACCAAGATGTTGGAGAAGATTGGAGGCAAAAGGAAAAGGGAATGGCAGAGGATGAGATAGATAGATGATGCCATGTAACTTAGACTTTGAGAAATGGTGGAGGAGTGAAGTGCTCTCATTCATGAGGGTCATGAAATGTCTGATGGGATTGAATGACAGAAGAAAACAAAATGTCACTTGCATAGTAACTAATCTCAACCAAATGAATATTTATTGTATTGTTCTCCCCTCCTCAAAATGATTACACTGTATTAGTTCTTAGCAAAACAATACTTCTATTGTTTCCCATTCCTTTACATAACTTACACTCGGTCAGTAACTAGTAATTCCTAGCTGTAAATTGCTAGTAAATAGTTGCTTTAGATTTACCTTATATTTGTATAGCAAAATCCATCCTAGAGCTTGATTTTGTTTTTGTGAATTCCTGAAAATCTTGTATTTTTCTAAATAGTCATCTTTAGGTTCAAAAAGTATGCTGGGTTTAGCTTGTTAGTTGATTTAAGGGTGCAGTCCAATATCTCTTAAGTTTTGAGATGTATTCTCTTTCTGTCCAGGTGTTCAGGGAAAATTTTTGTTGGTGTTTGGTAATTTCAGTTGTATCGAACAATTCATGACCCCATTGGGGTTTTCTTGACAAAGATACTAGAGAGGGTTTGCCATTTCCATCTCCTGCTCATTTTACAGATGAGGAACTGTGGTAAACAGAATTAAGTGACTTATCCAGGGTCACATAGCTAATAAGTGACTGAGGTCAGATTTGAACTCAGGAAGATGAATCTTCTTGATCCTATGCTAGGCATTCTATCCACTGTGACATTTAGCTGCCTGATCAGTGAAAAAAATTTTGTGCAATTCAGATCTTTTAAATATAGTATTTTTATTTTGGGGCACCTGTAAATTCGTCTCTTTGTCACTAGGGATGTGGAGTTGATGATAATGTATCAGGATGAGTTGATTCTTGGGTTCATCCCTATGGTTCTATGACTTCTGTCAAACTGTAATCTATTCTTTGATTTCAGCAAATCTGAGAAATTTTTTCATATAATTTTCTGAAATGTGTTGACCATGTTATTATAACTTACATTTTTTAGGGTATCTGATAATTCTCAGATTATGTCTCCATCTTCTAGTTCTGTTACGTTTGCTTATAATGTTATCAAACATTCTTTTAATTGTGTCAGTTTTTAACTTTTTAACTCATATTATTTGCCATGTTTCCTTCCAAAAGAATAATCATATTTTTCAGTGAATCCATAATTCTATTTTTCTAACAGATATTTCTGAGCTTTTAAGAATCTTTGTATTATCTTATTCCTTCTGTTTTGTATCTGTATTTTTAAAAAATTAATTCCAGTTCTTGCTTTCTCCTCTGCCCCCATTCATTTTGTTTGTTATCCATTTTTCTATGTCCTTTAGTGTTTCAAGCATTGGTTTTGGTTCCATTTTTATGTTAATTCATTTTTTTCCTGTAGTGTATTCACCACTTTCTTTTTTTCTATTATACTCATCCATCATGCTAGAGCTTTTGGTTGCTACTGTTCACACATTTATATGAGCATTTCCTTTCCCTTTCTGTGAACTATTTTGGTGGGGGAAGTTTTTGGATCATTGCTCCTTCCCTTCCCTCTCCTCTGGGGGTCATCTCTAGTCATCCTGATCTATAACTTGCCGCTGGACCCAGATGGCTCTGGAGGAGAAAGTGAGGCTGGTGACTTTGCACAGCCCTGCCTCACTTAAACCCAATTCATTTACAAGTTATGGCGTCACCTTCCTGAAGTCATGGTCCTCTTTGAGAACAAAGGGCAAGCAACAACAACCTTCTCCTCTATCATTATCATTTTCTTCTGCTTATCTTCTTTTCTTCTTCCTCTCCTTTTTCCTCTCCCCCTCCTCCTTCTCCTCCTCCTCCTCCTCCTCCTCCTCCTCCTCCTCTTTCTTCTTCTTCTTCTTCTTCTTCTTCTTCTTCTTCTTCTTCTTCTTCTTCTTCTTCTTCTTCTCCTTCTCCTTCTTCTTCTTCCACTCTTCACTCTCTCATTACATTTTGGTGGCTGTTTTGAAATGGATAAGCTGTCAGGAAGCTGGACTGTCTTGTAACTTCTTATGCTTCAGTCTTTCTAGAAGTTTACAAAGTTCTTTTAAACTATTTTTCATTATGAACTTAGCAACGAAACAATGGAAACAATGAGGAAGAAATATAATTCCTCAACATGACTATATAATCATAATTATTTATTCTTTGAACTGATATTAACAAAAACATTCCATTTTTTCTTTTAGTTATTGCTTTTCAATGAAACAGAGTAGCAAAAACTACATTTTATATAGAAGTGAATATAAATATTAGAAACACATGTCAGTTCTAAGCAAAATACCACATAAATTGAGCATTAAAGTTCTAAAGAAAGAATTATTGGATTTAATTTGCTCATCATCCTGGCAAACCTTTGTCCCTGTCTTTCAGATATGTTGACCATCCTCTGAAGAAATGATTCAGATCTTTATTCATGCTAACAGAGGAGTAATTTATGAAATGTAATAATAGTGTTATTTTGACTCCTGCCCAATTGTCCTCCTTACTCATGAGCGGGGCCACCTAAGCTAAATAATAACAACAACACTTAATTCCTCTTCCACATTGTCTTACTATATGATGGGCCTTCCATCATACTCCTTGACAAATGTGGAACATCGAGTATCTGGGTCTACATACAAGAATAAGATGACCCTGTAATGTCTATGCCAGTTCTTTAGGAAAAAAATTCAGAGTCTAGGATAGTGTTTAGGTGACACATTTACCACTTTCTTAAGGATCAGCACACATAATTGCTCTGATCATGTGGTTATCTGCATTGGTTATTAAGGGAGTTAGAACCCTCATATGTACAACTTTTACTAAAATGTACCCATTCCCATGCTCTAATTAGTCACACTGTAGTTTGGTTGCTAAACCTGAATGTCAACATATGAACAATGAAGAGAGGACAGTGATATTCTTTTCTGTGATGGAAATCACCATGATTGACTGTCTACATTGATCAATCATAAGATACAGGCTCATTTTATCCCAATTTATGTCTGGGCTCATAAGCTCAATTTTGCATAAGTTGTAGCAAATTAAAATAGACTGGAAGGAGCATAAGATATAGAATTAAAAGACTTAACTTCTAACTTCTGGCTCTATTGCTTCCTAGCTATGAGAATTGAAAGGTAAATTCACCATTTAAGCCTCAGTTTCCTCATTTGTAAAACCTTTCCTGCTACCTCACATTTTGTAGAGAGCCATACAAGTGTAAGGTATTAATAAAACTAATAATAAATGTTATGTTAAAATAATAATATTAAAGAATATCTCTAGTCTAGGGGTATGATTCTAAGAGTTCATAAGTAAAGTCACTTCCATGATGATTCTTAAGGGCAGGCAGTAGCCCTTAGCTTACCCTTGACTTTCAAGTTCTTAATTTACAAGAACTTTCATATTCTGTTCCTTTACTCATACAACTCTCACAGGATACTCAGTTTAAGTGTAAATATGATTGCTAACATTTAAATAATGTTTTAAGGTTTGTAAAGTGCTTTGCACTTCTGAACTCATTTAATTCTAACAACCTTAAAAGGTAGGGATTATTATGACTCCATTTTAGAGATTAAAAAAATGAGACTGAAAGGAATGAATGACTTGTCCAAAGTCACTTAGCTAATTAGTATCTGAAGCAAGACTCAGAACTAAGTTTTCCTAAATTCAGGTACAGTGGAATTCTCATGCAAATAATTTGGTTGTATTAGCCTCCAACAAGTTCATAAATGGAACCCAAGAAGCTGACAATGTGATTATTTAAGGACTGACAAGTTCCTTGTGCCTACTTCCTCTGTTTATGAAGGCTTCTGACTGTCTACATCATGTCCATTTTTTGGTAAATACCATTGTTATTGCTGTAACAGAAGGTGATAATAAACTAATGATGCTTCATAAGTTGCAAGCGTTTTGTTCCCTTGATAACAGAGCACGAGATGTGGATTTCATCTTGCAAGACCTCCATAAACAATATAATTCTCATTTAAGGAATCAGCTCTCTTCATCTAAGTTGGCAGACAATCAAATCTATCCCCTAAAAACCTTTCAGGTAGAACTAAGCTTAAAGAGAAATGCATGGCCTAGTGTGTCTTCCAATTAAGGAGTGCTTCCAGGAATGTGTAAATGGGGATGATCCATGCTCAGTGGAGTATAGGATAGTGAACATTTCAAAAGAGTGGTCTAATCTTAGGGGAATTTCTACGTTAATAAATGTAGTGTAAGATATTAGGAAGGTGCCAACCTTCAACATCTCTACTAATCTGTAATTTCCTTCCCAGGATATGCATCAGTAGTATTCATTTATATAGAATCAAGTCTCTAATTTTGGCATGGGTCATGGACTACTTTTGATGACTGGATTCCATGGGAAATATCTATTAATTAGAGAAAGACCTCTGGTGATCAAGGGAAAAGGTCCTGAATAGTGTCAACACATAGGAGATAATAAATATTTGTTGATTGATTGAACCATTCTTATCTATTAATAAGACAACTACATTTACCTATACAGATACACGGTTTGCAAATATAGATATACTAGTGTAGTATGTGTAACCGAAGGTTGACTAATTACATAGATATGTGACTCATGGAGGGTACAGATAGAGATGAACTCTAGACTGGACCACCTTTGCAGAAAGCAAGTAGAAGATTGTGCCAGCAGCAGCTGCCTAGTTGAGGGAGGGGAGTATTTGGAATCCAAATCTACCAAGACTGAGTGATGGCTCTTATTACCAAAAGCAATATGAAGTCAAAATTATTTTTCTCAGATACCATTCAAATATCTATAGTCTAGAGGCATGATTTTAGAGACTCAAAGAAATTCTCTTCCGTGATGATTCTTAAGGGTGGATGGTAGCTCTTAGTTTACATTTAACAGTTTAGACCCTTCCCTCCACATGCTGGTTACACAAAGACCATCACAAATACTGAAGTGTTAGTAAACCTATTTATCTAAGCAAAAAAGCAAACAGAAATCAGGTAAGTTCTACAGACTAGGTTCTAACTAAGAATGCACAAGAATAAATAAGCTCTTTAACTGTGTCAGTATAAAGTATCAACTCAAACAGGAGAGAGATTGCTTTTGCCTAGTGAAATCCCACTTTTAGTAGTCTAGATTTGTAATCCCTAGAGGTCAAAGAACATGACAGATCCAGCTTTCCATATACTTCCAGGGATCTGTGGGTTCTAACCTGCCATTCAAAAATCTTTCTCTTTCTGTCTCTGCCTCTGTGTCTCTGTCTCTGTCTCTGTCTCTCTCTTTCCCTCTCCCTCTCTCTGTCTCTCTGTCTCTCTCTCTCTTTCTGTCTCTCTGTCTCTCTCTCTCCTCCATGTGTATTTTTCCAACCAACTGAAATAATTCCCTCATGTCAGATATTTGGCGTCACACTCAGCATTCTCAGTCACTCAGATGTCCTACCTGCCTCTTTACGTACAGTACACAGTACAAGTCTGTGTCTCCAGGCACTATCCAAAGGGGTACAATACAAGACTATACAATCCTATACACTCCAGATTACCTTTCACTTTTTCTCACCTCCCTCAGTCTCAGCTGCTTATTATCCAGATCACACCTTGAGTTAGTGAAAAATTCAGGAATTAAAATTTAATTTTAATAAACTGAGTTCCAAGATCCGTTACTTGGTGTTTTAATTACCAGCTCAATCTTGATAACTACCAAATTTTCATTTATTTGGCACCTACGATGTGCAAAGCACTTGTGTAGGTGCTGGGGAAGAAAAAGGGATAAATAAAACTTTGTCCCTACCCTGATAAGAGTCAAATCTATTAGGCTTATAATTCTAGATACCTGAAAGAAGGATTGTCCTATACTAGATACGCATTATTATGCTGCGGGCTGAGATGGGAATTAGGGCCTTTTACCTCTATCTTTAAATGTTTAGAAATGAGTGATAGTCTGATGTTACCAGAATTAACAATGCATGGGAGCACAGTTCCCCAAGACTGAGTCCTGTCCATAGAAACCCAGAGTTTTGGGTTGTAGGCTCTAGGTTATATATCTTCAATCCTTCCTTATCCTTCAGTGCCCAGATAAAATTGGGCACACAGTCCTAATAATTTTTCCTTTGCAATGTCTTTCATTTTCATCCTTTCTTTTTCTTGACATAACATTTCATGGCATAACAGTTTCTCCCCCAGGGTCTCAGCCCCTCACACCTTACCGCGTTATTGCAGGACACTTCTCACTTGTCTTCCTGATGCTGCTTTCCTCTTGCACCATTCTAGCCTGTCCATATATAGCCACTAGGTAATATTGTCAAGGTCCCACATATATCACATAGCCCCAAGGCTTAAACACTTTCTGTGGTTTTCTGACTGTAGGATCATGGGTTTGAACTGGAGCTAGAAAGGAAAGTAGAACTCAAGAGCTACTTGTCCAGATCCCTTCCCCCCATTTTACAGATGAGAAAACTGAAGACTTACAGAGGTTCAGTGATTTTCCCATTGTTAAATTGGTAGTAAAAACCAAAAGTACAATTTGAACCAAGATCCTCTGACCCCAGAGACAGAACTCTTCTCACTGTTGAGGAAAAAACCCAAACACCTTGATACCCTACTTTTCTTCCACTTCCACGATGTACTCCTGCTCTTTTCCCCATCTGGAATACCTTCTCTTCCCTTCACCTAAACATATAAGATTATAGATTTAAATTGGGAAAGGACCTTAGGAGTCAGAGAATCCAAACCCATTATTTTACAGATGAGGAAACTAAGTCCTGGGGATATTAAGGGACTTGCCCAAGGTTATCGAGTTGAAAGTTCCTAAAGAGAGATTCAATCCCAAGTCTTCCTGACTCCAAGTTCAGTGCTCCACTCACCACCACCAAGCTCACCTGTCCCCAAGACAAATTTCACAACCAACCCTTTCACTAACTCCAATTCGCAACATTTATTAATCCTCAACTATGTACCATGTAGCCTGAAATAATGTCGTGGTAGAGAAAGGACTTAGCAGTTAGGAAGACCTGGGTTCAAGTTCAGTCTCTGACATATACTGACTCTGTGACCTTGGATAAATCACTTAATTTCTTAGTGCCCCAGGGAAGTCTAATACTATAAATGTAAAACAGATACAAATCTGTGTTGGAAAGGCAGTTTTTTCAAGAGCAGGAGTAGGGAATCTGCAGCCTTGAGGTCATATGTGGCAAAGGCCACACTTGAGGACCTACAGGGTCACATGTGGCCTTGAGGTTGCAATGTCCTATGCCATTGTAATAAGAGGTTCATTTAAGAAAAATGTGCCAGGCTTGGTAGCAGGTTATCTGAATGAAACAGCCCCTCCCCCTGAAGACCTTCCATCTATTATGGGGAAAGGAGCAGCATGGACACAGGTAAGTCTAACACAGGGAAAACTCAGGAGGGAGAGAGCATTAAGTGTTTGCTCTCATTTCTCTCAGCACATTTCCAGCACTTAGTCTGACCCAGAATAAAATTCTGACATTCAATCACACTGTGTCTAGTATTGTTATTAAAACGGTGTGTGTGTACATGGCTTATCTATTCAAGGAGACTATTATCACCTCATGGGAAATGACTGCCAGCCTTTTCTTACCACTCATTGCCTCTGAGCATTTAGCAGGTGCTGAGTCTCATTTGCTAAGTTTAATTGAAGAAAAGAAAGACTTATTTTTCTCCTTCTGGTGGAAAGAACCCTGGGCTTGGGCTCAGAAAGACCTAAGTTCAAATCCAGCTTCAGACATTTCCTGGCTACATGACCCTGAGCAAGTCACTTAATCTCTGATCACCTAAGTTTCTTCAACTGTAAAATGGGAATAAATAGTACCTACCCCCTAGGGCTGTTGTAAGGATTAAATGAGATAACAGTTACAAGAAGTGCTTAGCACAATGCCCGGCATACAACTATTGTTGTTGTTGATCCTTCATTTCTGAAGAGGAAATGTCTTGGCTTGCACTCAAATTGGATTTAAGTGATGCAGAGTTGTATAGTCATCAACCTCACTCACTCTCTGTTCCAAATCATTGAAGTCCAGTGGTAAGACAAAGGTTAGGAGTATCAGAGATGTCCTGGGATGCAGAGGATGACCCTGGCGTCTTTGATGTCTGACCAAGCTCTCAGTATTCCACGGTGCCTGCTTTAGCCACCTCCAAAAAATGACTCATTCTACCAGAGGAAGTATTCCAATGCTTGGAGTAGATATCCTCCTAACTTACTGACAGGTTTGAAGTCTGTCAATTACTCCCTTAATCTGGTTTAGCCCATCTCCTGTAATGGTTTTACTGGGGTGTGGCCACTGTACAGGTTACAGCTTCTTGGAGCAGTAGATGAGAGTTGGGTGACAGGTAGACACCAAAGGTGGATGAGCAGCCCTGAAAAGGGTAAATATTCAGAGGAGTTGCTGCATGTGAATGTTAATTCTTTACCCTTGGCTTTTGGGAACCTTGCATACCTGATATTCTTTGCACCAGAAGAAAGACACGTGGTGAGGAAGCCCATGGGCCATCTAACATGGCTATATGAAGCAGCTAAGGTATGATGGATACAGCTCCAGATATAGGATCAGGAAATCTGGTTTCAAATCCTGATTTAGAGATTCATTAACTGCGTAATTATGAGACAGGAACTTAACCCTTCTGTGCCTCAGTTTCCTTATCGATGAATAAAATAGCATTTATAAATATAATTAACCACCTCCTTCTGAGGAAAACAACTTATGAAGATAAATTTTTACTATTAGGTCCCAAGGCCTGATAGGGGTTGGATATGGGGAAAAGGAAAGAACTTTCTTCTAGTGAGACCTATTCTTCTGTGGAGTAGCATTAGTTAGTGAAAATTCACAATATGGTAAGAACCACATGCTTTGGGGCAAATTCCCTAGGGGAAGAATGGTTGCTTCTCTGACCTGGAACTAGGAATGTTTAGCCAGTAGAAGAGAAGACTAAAAGAGAACATGATAGTTGTCTTCATGCCTGAATGAATGAAAAATCATAATTAAAACATAATTTATTAAGCACTTATTGTGTGCTTGGTGCTGCACTAAGTGCCAAGCAAGCAAGATAATGGTTGTCCTTCGAGTAGCTTATATTTCAATAGGGGTACTTAAATTTAGAAAGGAGGTGGAGAAAGGAAAAATGGAGTTATCCAGGAAGTGGTATGGTTCCTAGCAAGATGAAAGTAAAAGTTCATCTATTAAAAATTCATCCTGAGCTTTAGGGACAGAAGTGTGAGATCCATCAGGGAGAGGGGCAGGGGCAGAGTAGGAAACATGATGTGGAGCTGCCTGGGAAGTGTTATAATGGCCAGGTTCATATTCACCCTAAGAATGCTTAGTGGCTCATGATGTTTTTCTTTTATTGGAAAAGTTGGTGGTTGGCACTCTACTGATGGAGCATTCAAATGGAGCTTTCTTTGAGTCCATGGAGGTGGTGTCTTGAAGCTTCCTGATGAGAGAGGATTTATAGCCCATCTTCCAGGGAGGTTGAAGATGTGACAATAGGCATATCACTAGCAATTCAGAGTCAGGATAAACAAAGCAAGGAGCATTTCTCATTCTCCCTCTCTCCCTCTCTTTGTCTCTCTCTGTTTCTTTGTCTCTTTCTCTCTCTCTCTATCTCTGTCTCTGTCTCTGTCTCTGTGATGGCCAAGAAAACTAGATGTGGTGGGAAGGACATGAAAGGAGGTGACTATCTATCTTACCTTCTCTTTTTTGTTAGGCCAAACTCATCAAAGTTCTTTGCAGTTTACAAAGCATTTTATTCACAATAACCCTGAGAAGCAGACAGTATAATTATTTCTTTTGGGGGGTTTATTTATTTTCAGTTTTCAACATTCATACACTTCCACAAAATTTTGAATTGTAAATTTTCTCTCCATCTCCTCCCTCTCCCCACCCCAGGATAGCATGTATTCTGGTTACCCTTTCTTCCAATTTGTCCTCCTTTCTATCACCTTTATCCCTTTCCCTTCTATTTTCCTGTAGAGCAAGTTAGATTTCTATAGCCCATTGCCTATATATCATATTTCCTAGTTGCATGTAAGAGCAATTTTTAAGACTTTGAGTTCCATTTTCTCTCTCATCCCCGCTCCCTACCCACTCTCATTGAGAAGAAAAGCTATTCAATATAGGTTATACATATGTAGTCATGTAAAACACTTCCATAACAGTCATGTTGTAAAAGACAAACTCTATTTCCCTCTCTCATGTCCTGCCCTCCTATTCTATTCCCTCCTTTGACCTGTCCTTCTACTAAAGTACTTGCTTCCAATTATCAGTTCCCCCAATCTGCTGTCCCTTCTATTGTCCCCCTCTCTTATCCCTTTCCCCACTGCTTTTTTGTAGGGGAAGGTAAACTTCCATACTCAATTGAAGTTTATTCAAAATGTATGTTATTCCCTCCTAAAGCCAAATCCGATGTAAGGAAGGCTCACTTTTTCCCCCTTACCTTCCCCTTCCCCTCCATTAAAAGCTCTTCCTTGCTTTTTTTATGTGAGATGATTTACTACATCCTTTCTCCCTTTCTCTTTCTCCTAGTACATTCCTCTCAACACTTAATTTTATTTTTTTAGATATCATCCCTTCATATTCAGTTCATCCTGTACCCTCTCTCTTGCTATACACACACACACATACATACATACATACATACATTATACATATAAATATATACACATATAAATATTCCTTGCAACTATCCTAAAGTTGAGTAAGGTCTCATGAGTTGCAAATATCATTTTTCCATGTAGGAATGTAAACAGTTCTACTTTAACAAGTCCCTTATGGCTTCTCTTTCCTATTTACCTTTTCATGTTTCTCTTAATTCTTATACTTCAAAGTCAAATTATCTATTCAGTTCTGGTCTTCTCAACAAGAATGCTTGGAAGTCCTCTTTTATTGAAGTTCCATTTTTTCCTGTGAAGTATTATACACAGTTTTACTGGGTAAGTGATTCTTGGTTTTAATCCTATCTCCTTTGACCTCTGGAATATCATATTCCAAACCCTCCAATCCTGTAGTGTAGAAGTTGCTAAATTTTGTGTTATCCTGATTGTGTTTTCACATTACTTGAATTGTTTCTCTCTGGCTGCTTGTAATATTTTCTACTTGACCTTGGGAACTCTGAAATTTGGCTACAATATTCCTAGGAGCTTTCCTTTGGGGATCTCTTTCAGGAGGTGATTGGTGGATTCTTTCCATTTCTATTTTACACAAAGGTTCTAGAATATCTGAGCAGTTTTCCTCGATAATTTCTTGGAAGATGATATAGGCTCTTTTTTTGATCATGATTTTCAGGTAGTCCAATAATTTTTTAATTATCTCTTCTAGATCCATTTTCCAGGTCAGTTGTTTTTCAATGAGATATTTCACATTGTTTTCTATTTTTCTTCATTCTTTTGGTTTTGTTTTATAATTTCTTGATTTTTCATCAAATCATTAACTTCCTTTGCTCCATTCTAATTTTTAAGGAATTATTTTCTTCAGTGAGCTTTTGAACCTCTTTTTCCATTTGGCTCATTCTGTTTTTTAAGGCATTCTTTTCCTCATTGACTTTTTGAACCTCTTTTGTCATTTTAGTTAATCTAATTTTAAAGCTGGTATTCTCTTCAGCATTTTGGGGGAGTTTCCTTTAGTAAGCTGTTGACTCATTTTTCATGATTTTCTTGCATCGTTCTCATTTCTTTTCTCAATTTTTCCTCTACTTCTATTACTTGATCTTCAACATCCTTTTCTAGCTCTTCCATGACCTGAGACTAATTCATATTTTTCTTGGAAGCTTTGGATGCAGGAGCTTTGACTTTGTTATCTTCTTTGGGGTGTATGTTTTGATCTTCCTCGTCACTGATGACATAACAAAATTTCTCTTCACTGAGAAAGTAAGAATCTATAGTTTGTTTCTTTTTCCCCTGTCTGCTCATTTTCCCAGTCAATAACTTGACTTTTGGGCTCTTTCCTAAGAGTGCTCCAGAAGCAGCTTCAGTGGCTCCTGCTGTCCTGAGTCTGGGGCTGGGTCAGACCAAGGCTGGGTCTAGACCATGCTCCCTTCTCAGTCAGGTGAGAGACCCTTCCCAATGACCTTTGAAGCTCTCTTTGGTTTTTGTGGGTTGAGAAGTCTGGAAACTGTAGCAGTTGCCAGTGATTCAGTTCCCTAAGGTTTGCTCCAGCTTTATCCAGGAAAGTATGGCCCATCTTGAACTACACTCAGCTTCTAGTTCAGAGTGATAGACCCTTCCCTTAGAACTTCCAGACTATCTTGGGCTAGAAATTTGCTTCAGTCCATCATTTTTTACAGGTTTTTTGAGGGATTTAGGGAAAGAGCACTACCAGGTCCCTGCTTCTATTGTACCTTCTTGGCTCTGTTCCCAGCATAATTATTTCTAATCTAAGGTGTTTGCATTTTATCTTAGAGAGTGGAGTAAAGGAGGAGTGAATGGGGAGTAATCTTTTGCATCAGAGAGAAAAATGACTTGATTCTTTCAAGTGATCTTGAACTTTTATTTTTTTTCTCTTCCCCTCTTCTACCTTTTTCTGTAGGGGGTGGACTCAAGGTAATATTAGAAGTCTGAAATAATATAGAGGAAGGGTGCTGGGGCAGGGGGAAATAGAGAACAGGATGGGAAGATGTAGGCAATTCCTTGTCATCTATGCTCTCCAACAATTCTCTTACCCTGTCAGCAAAAAAAGAAAGAAAAACAGAGAGAGACCAGGACTGGACATTGGTCTAGCAAATAGTTTCCCTTTCATCTCACTTGCTGCCAGACAGAATTGGAATATATTTAAACCCATTCATGTGTCCAAAGAATGGTGTGAGTAATAGGTTGTACATTTGTTTCTAATGATCAGCTTAGCTAAATTCAGACAGATTTGGTTGCAGGTAGATGACTTTCAGCCACAGCAATGCTGGAGTGCCATGTATTAAGTTATAGAAGGGTGTCCACCACATTTCATGAAAGGAAGGCCCAAATCAATAAAATCACAAATCCTTAGAATAGTGAAATAAATGTTCCCAAAGAAAAAAACCTCAGGTGAAGGCTTCAATTTGAAGCCCAACCTGGAGGACAAGGGTGATGAAATGTAGTAGAAAAAGTGTTTGAAGATGTGAATTAGAGTTCTGGTTCTGGTTCTGGGTCTGCCTCAGAATTGAAGTTTAACTTACATACTTCTACAGAGGAACAGATAGTGATCAGGGAAACAGGTCAGACACTGTCCAAGAGGTAGGAAGAATTAATTGGGGTTCTGGGAAAGCTATAAGGAACAAAGACTGCAATGTCTGTTTAGTCCTTCCTTTCTTCCTCCATTCCATTAAGAAGTCCCTAAACTGTCCCTTCCCATCCCCTTCCCAGGGCTGCTTCTTCCCAGCATCCTTTCTCTGCCAACAAGCTCTTCTTCCACCCTCTTTCTACAATCAGCACCATCCCTCCGCATCTAGCTCTCTGTCCCTCTCCCACATAAAGGGCAAGCAATAATCTCAGTGCTAGTATGCAGCATTGGTAAGGCCTCTCTGATTAAACTAAAAAAGCATAGGACCCTAATCGCACAGGTTGGATTAGATGTCCTCTGAGTTCTTTTCTAATTGGGATGTTAAGGTACATAATACACTCTAACCTTGTTTTAATTAGTTTCACATTACAAGTAACAAAGTGGATTTTGAGGAAATCTTTCTTACCTGGGCAATGATTCCCTCACCCAGATACCAAAATTGCCTGTCATAACAAATTATATTTCTCAGCTCAATGTGAAAAATGGAGAGATCATAATCTTTGCTTAGCTTCCTTTGTTGAGCTGTTATGAAAGTTACACAAGAGGATGAACTCCAAAGCGCCTTGTAACCCTAAAGTGATACATAAATGTGAGCTCTTATCACTATCCCAGAAGACATTGTACTGATGGAGAAAAAGTGAAGGAAACAATTCAGTGACAAGCTCCTGCACGCCACACTCTGCCCTCCTCTTGCCCCCTTAATGATGTCCCACAGTAGGAGGTGGCCTGGGGTTGATGCCCTCAGTCAATTTAACAGGTTTTGAGAAGTGAGTACATTATGTATACTCTAGCTGAGAAAGGGCATCAGCATGAAGCCCTTTACTTTGGACTGACTAGTGAAATGTTCACCCCACCCAGATTTAAGATTTGCCCTTGGGCTAGAAACCTGTTCATTAATGACAAAATTTCCTAGAAGAAAAATTGTCAGAAGAGAAAAGAACAGGGGAGTCTGCTCAATGTGCTCTCAGAATCCAACACCAGGAGAGTCGATTGGAGGTGCCACCCATGAAGACAGCCTCCAAAAGGGGAAGAACAAGTAACTTCAGAAGTTAATGTGGGAGGGGGGAAACCAGCTCCCTTAAGATATGATTAGGCACATAGGGAGAGAGGAGAGTGCTTGGGAAGGAGACAGCCTGTAGAACATCTAGGTTTAGTGCCTTTTAGGATCTGCAGAATAAATCTCTTTGGGTGATGGGTTATTATGTTGAAATCAGGGCTCAAAATGGAAGACAGAGTCTGCAAAAATGAGACATTCCCTTGAAATCTGGAATGTAAAGGAGAACTGTCAGCTCTACTGGGCTCAGATAGCAAAGTGGAAGAAATCATTAGCAAGTCAGCTGAAGGCTTTAAGTACAGTGAGCTATACTCTCTTAGTTTAACCCTATTGAGAATGTAACTAAAAATAAACTAGACTAGGGTGGCCCAAGTTGGGGAAACTTAATTTAAAATAAAATTTAATAACATAATCAAAAATATAGCCAGGAGATGATATTCATGTTTTCAGGTCATAATCTGTGCTCTCTTTTGACAAACCAAAAGAATCACACCAACCCAGGGTTAACTGGCTAGCTGGTTAACTCCCCGTTTGATTCTAATATTTCTATCTTTAATCTTGCCCCAACCAAACATATTCACAAGTCCTTTGACAGCAAAGGTAGCTTAATGGAAATGTGTTGGCCTCTCAGAAACCCAACCAGCTGTGATACATCCCTCAGCCAGCCCAGGAAAGTGTGAACATCAAAGGCCATGGAGACTACTTTGCACTTTAAGGTTATTCAGCATTTGATCAGCATTCAACTAGGCTTGATAGCTTAAGATTGCTAAAATCCCTTGCCAGATGCTATTCCTAGACCACATGGCCCTCCATAGTGAAATGTGAAGATACCCCAAGCATGACCCCATCCTGAGACCTATTTGATGTTTGGTGAGTCCTTGCCTTAAGATGTCCTAGCCATCATGCCCCACACTTTACTTCTGGCTCACTGTCTGGTCTGCTCCACCTCTACACTGGCTACTTTGTCACCACCAGATGTCTCCCTCCCACTTCTCCTTTATGTTCTTATTTCCTCTATTAGAATGTAAACTCCTTGTGGGCAAGGATTGTCCGGTTTTCTTATAATTTGCAAAAATAAGAGCTCAGCATAGTGCCTGGGACATAATAAGCACTAAATAAAACTTTAATAAATACTTTTCATTCATTCATTCATCCTTCAAATAATGCTGCATCATTCCTTGAGGGTGATTAGAAAGCACCTGGATAGATGTATATTTGGGATTTTTTAGTCTTAGTCAAATAGAGTTCCCTCAGTCTTGTACAGGGTAATGATAACATTTCATTAAATCTAAGATCTATGAAATTGAAAAAAGGTATTTTGACATCTTTAGTAAAGTAGCTGGTGGCTCACTGTGGAGGGTCACATGGTCAGGAAGAACTGAATTCCAATCCAGCCTCAGATACTTTCTAGCTTGTCACTCTGAACAGGTCACTTAGCCTCAGTTTCCTCAACTGTAAAATGGAAATAATACCAGTACCTGCCTTTCAGGATTGTTGCAAGGAGCAAATGAGATAATTTTTGTAAAAAGTTCTCAGCACCATGCCTGGCATATAGTAGGCATTATATGACTGCTTATTTCCTTCTTCTTGTCTTTTATTTTAATTTTATTGCTTTTCTTTCTAATCTTATATGTTCCATGTATTTAAAAATATTATCTGAGAAGGAATTCATAGACTTTAACAGACCACCAAAAAGGACCTTGGCACGAAAAAGATTAATAACCTTCTAGAGACTTAGAGCAATGTTCTGAGATGATCAGGTGTAGGAAGGAGTTTTCTCACTAGGTCTTTCTTATAACAATGAAATTACAGATCTATTGGATGGAAAATCCTTGAAGAAAATATGAGTGTGATAGAAATGATAAAATAGTCATAGCAACTCAAGAGTCAGTATATGATGGAAAGACCACTGTTTCCCAGACTCAGAAGACAGATTCAGGAACTACTTAAAAAACTCATTCAACATCACAGTTATCTACATCTTTGTTAGACTCAATTTCCATATCAGTAAAAGGGAAATAATCATTTCAATACAACAACCATGTCTGTTATAGAACTAAATAAGAAAACACATGAAAAAGCACATTGGGAATTGATATATGAAGATTTTAAGGCTTTGACTCTCCAGTGGATGTGGGTGTTCATCAGTGTTAGAACTCCTCTCAGTGATATGTCTCACCCTATCCATGCCTTCCTGTCCTATGCAACTCTTGTTCATATTCTCCCATAAATCCTCTACCCAATATGCTCAGGGATTTCCTCTGAGATTCTAAACATTGAATGAATACCACTGGAGCATGTGGGCTGCCCATAGTTTATCCCTTACTCTTGCCACATGACCAACCTGCTTCCTTTTCTAGTCTTAAATGTTCCTCAAGGTATCCTTTATGTCTGCACAATTCGTTGTGTAATATGCTACATCCTACTCACCTCCTTCATATAATTCTCCACTGTTTTTCGTTCTTATGCCATGCATGATTCACACAGCAACACTAGGAGAATAAATGATGTTTAAAAAGTAAGCCTGTATATAAAAATAAGGCATCATGATGCTCCCAAGATCATCTCTTATACAAAAGCCTGTGACTTTAATACCTGTACTCTTTCAGTGATACTACATGGGTCTAAATCATGAAACATCACTTGACTTCAGAAGAATAAAAAAAAGAATTCAGGCAACTTGAATTAGTTACCTTTTAGCATGATCATTGGTTACATCACTATGGTTTTGTGTAGATTGTTCTTGCCCATGTTTATCTGAATTCTTTATGTTCGTCATTTCTTATGATGCAATAATGTGCCATTACTTTCATGTACCACACTTTGTTTAGTTATTCTCCAGTTGGTAGGCACTTACTTGTTTGTAATTTTTTTTTTACTAGCACATAAGTACACTGTTAAGAACATTTGGGCATACACAAAATTCCTTCTTTTTCTTACCTCCTTGGGCATATGTAGTAGGGTATGAACAATTTAGAGACGTTTCCCACAGGAGTGTCAGTTGTTTTCCTGATCAAGAAAGCTTTATTTTAAAAATTCAATTCTTTCCCATCCTTTGCATTATCTTTTAAGAATGACAATCCTCAGACCTTTTCTACTTTTCTTTCTCCATAGTGAAGTAAGAAGAGCCTAACCTGTTTCCACAGTTGTTCACAGTATGTGTGTGCTCTGCAGGCTTGTGAGATGCTATACTTAAAGCTGCTTTCTAACTACATTGCCAGTTCTTGTCACATCATTCCCCCTAATGAACAGAATAAATCTGAACTGCAAGAAAAAGAGAATCTGATCTATGTAATAGTAACAAAAACAGCAGCAAAAGTGATTAATAGTTTGTTTTAATGAAGTGACTAACATTTAATAAGTTATTGATCCCCTCTAGCATTGACTAAAACTGTTGGGTGGGGGGGGTATGGGACAAAAATAAATAAATAAAGACCCACCACACCAGCTCATATAACACAGTATTGATTAAGTATGAATTCATAAACTGAGCTTTTAGTATTCTACCATCTCAGGGCCAGAATGGATCTCCTGATTAGTATTGACTTCTCCAGTATCCATCCAAAGTCATTTCAAAGACAGTGTTTGAGATCAAGAAGAATGGATCCTTCAGTATGAGCCTGGAAAGTTCAGCGGCAAGGATCCTTGGGAGTGACATGCTCTCGGACAGGGAGTTGTGGAAGAGAAACACTCATTGAGAATTAATCATCTTTCTGCACTGCCTCCACTTCTCAATGGATGAGAATTGGAGTATTACCCTGCCACTGACTTGACAGGGTTCTACAGAAGACAATTTGGTGTCACTGTATGATGCTGGCATTAACATTAAGCACCATTTTCTGCTCCTAAAGCAAATTCAGTTGTGGATGGCTGAGTTGACCATGCAGAGGACAATCTTACCACTTGTCTCCAAAAGTCGTAGGCAGAGAGAGAATGGTTCAATGGTTCAATCTAAAAAGATTTTGTCATCATCCCTTTAAAGGAGGGCTCCTCTTTCCTTTACACACACACACACACACACACACACACACACACACACACACACACACATAAAGGAGAATCTTGGAGCCAAAAACCTGGGGATAGAAGCTAAGGGTATTGACATGAAGAGATTCATAAGGTATTGGTGTAGGGAGTGTAGTTGTTATGGAAAGGAAGCATTTTCCACTCCTGGGTTAACACCCTTCAGGACAAATTCTACAATACTGCCAAAACTGATATCTCCTTGCCTTTGGATCAGTTGTCCTTTATGCCTGGAATATCCTTCCCTATCACTTCTCTCAGAAGCCCAGTTTCCTTCAAGGCTTAGTTTAAATGCCACATAAAATATGGTATTTATTTACATTCCCTTCTCCAGTTCTAGTTCCTTTTTGGCATAGAGGATAAAGACATCCAAGTGAGACCACAGGGAGTCATGACCTCCTTCACCTTTATCCAGGCATTGTGGTTTTCTCAGGTTCAGTTCTGAGGAAGATTGACCTCCCTTTAGGGGAAGTAGGCTTCCTCAATCTCACACTCATTGACTGAACAAACCCTTGGTACAAACCTACTCATATTGATGCAACCATAACCCCCTGATATTTTGACTCACAAGATAATCTGCTACAGAAAATGAAATACAAAAAAAGAGAGTCAAGGTAGCCAGGTGCCCCTGAAGCAAGACTTGCCTTGCAGCAAGAGATGATGGGAGCAATATTGGATCAGGACAGAAAAGGGTCATTCTTATCTAGCCCCAAATGGAATTATATCTTGTCATTTGGAGAGCTACAGCCTAAGTGGAAGACAGTTGGAAACTTCATCCTCTTTCAAAAGGTCCCTTGAATGCTTTACCTTTTCAGCTCAGCAGCCAATTGTGTGGCTTGAAATAATGAGTACCAGTAGCTGTCCTTCATGGTCAACCAGAAAAGAACAGAAAATATTTGCACATGCTTTGTGTGACCTACCCACATATGTCCAAGTCTCTCCTGGATAGATTGTAAGTTCCTTGAAGATAGACATTGGATTTACTTTTTAATCCTTGTATCCCCAGTACTTAGCACAATGCCTGGCATGTAGGTGATATTTGATAAATGCTTGTTGCTTGGCTTATTGAGCTATAAATGGTGATTATTATTTTGAAAAGAAAGACTTCTATCTGAGAAGGAAAGGGTTTAGGGAGCAGACTGTGTTGACCTCAAGCTGTGCAGAGGAGATTTTTTTTTCAGTCTATCTGTGGTAGAAATAGACTTAACCATAGTATTGGTGGTAAACATCTATAACCTTTTCAAGGAATTACCTGAAAAAAATATTGTTCATTTTCTTTCAATTTGCAGACCACATCTTAGTGCAACTGTATAAAATCTGACATAGCACAGACATCAAAAAATAACACACAAGGTAATTGTCAAGAGTTCTTTCCCCTAAATATAGGTCTCTGTGTTTTACATACACTCACACATACATGCATATCCACACACATGACTTAGCATGTTCCTTCATTACACTGAGCCTCACGGGAGTGCCTTCCCCTAGATTTGGAATGTGCTTTCTAACATCCTCATCTGTTGCAATCCTAGCTTTCTTTTCAAGGACTAACTTAAATAGTGCCTTCTCCATCCCGGGTAACCTCCTTTGGAGTTGATTTCTCTGTCCTAGGCACTCTCCTACATGTCATACTATTAACAGCTCATATTCATCAATAACAAATTTGTCAAGTGTTTAACGTAGTCCATTATCTCATTTGTTCCTCATAATCCTTTGAGAAAGATTTAAAAGATAAGGAAACTGAGGTTCAGGAAGCTTAAGTGATTACCCATAGTCACAAAACTGGTAAGAAATGAGATTCAAACCCAGTTTTCTCCTTGCTCCAAGACCAATCCTCTTTCCACTATACCACAAGACTCATGGATTTGGAGTCAGAAGACCCAAGTTTAAATCCTGACTCTGCTACTTACTAGTTATGCCATATTAGACAAACCCCTTCAATGCTTGGGATTTCACTTCCTTCCTCTGTAAAGTATGGAAATTAAACTAGGTGATGTATGATAAATAAGTTTGGAAACTTGCAAGCGATGGCACTTTTTTGCTACCCAAACTTTGAAACAATTTATTGAAGAGATGAGTAGTGAATGCTTATAGGTAAGTGACGATGATGAAGAGTCAGCCCGGCTTTGTCCAAGAATAGATCATGCCAAACCATTCTTATTTCCTTTTTTGCCTAGATTTTAACTCACCTTTTGATAAAGTCTTCCATATTACTTTTTTTTTTAGGGCAGAAGGAGATACGGAGAAGTGTGGGCTAGATGTTAGACCAATTATATGGTTTCAGAGCTCAAAGAGTAGCAAGTAATGAATGACTCAACATCCACTTGGAAGACATCTCCATGGAATGCCCTAGGACACTGTGCTTGGCCACATACTGTACAGCTTCTTTTAATCAATGGCTTATTTAAAGGCTTAAGTGTCACACTCATCAAACTTGCAAATGACATAAAGCTGAGAGGGAGAGCTAATATATTGAATGACAAGAATGAGGATCCAAAAGGTTTTTACAGGATAGAAAATTATGTTGAATATAATAAGATGCAATTCAATAGGGACAAAGGTAGAGTCTTGCCCTTGAATTCAGGAAATCGATTTCAGAAGTGCATGATAGAGGAGGCATTGTTAAATGAGCGATTTTTCTGAAAATTATCTACTTACAGGGAGTGGTAAGTGAACTACAATTTCAATGTGCCACCATGGTGATATGTTCAAATACCTTGTATGTAATAGGTGCTTAATAATTTTTTATTGATTGAAATAAATAAAAGCTCCATTGAACTATGCTTTGCTCTGACCACATCTGGAATATTTTATTCAGTTTGGGGACCTGTATTTTAGGAAAGACATTGGTAAGATGCATGGTTAAACATCTGACGTATGTGCACTATGAGGTTTTCAGTTGAAGGGGCTAAGGATGTTTAGCTTGGAGAAAAAACAATCATAAGACATGAGAGTGGCTTTAAAGTACTGCCATATAGAACAAGGCTTGTATTTTTCTGCTTGATTCCAGATGACAGGCCTGGAAGAACTACTGTTGGTAGTTAGAAATTATTAAATTTGGATTTGATAGAAGGAAAAACTTCTTAATAATTAGAACTATCCCAAAATGGAATGGACTTCCTCAGGAGGTAGTGGTTTTCCCCTCAATAGAGGTCTTCAAGCCAAAGCTAGATGATCCCTACTTGGATGTGTTACAGTGGGGATTACTTTCTAGGTATGAATTGGACTGGGTGGACCATGAGGTCCCTTGCAGCTCTGAAGTTCTATGATTCCTAAGGTTCTTACTTTTACGAGGTCTTCTGGACATGACACTATTCATATCTTTTCGTTTGTAGCTAAAGGGCAGTCAGGTGTTATAGTGGATAGAGCATGGACCTGGAGTCAGAAAGACCAGATTTCAAATCCAGCCTCAGACACTTACTAGCTGTATGACCCTGGATAAGCCACTTAACTTCTATTTACTCCAATTTCTTCCCCTATACAAGGGGTTAATAACAATACTCACCTCCCAAGGTTGTTGTGATGATCCAATGAGATAACTATAAAATTCAGTGCCCGGCACATCATAATTTCCATATAAATGTTGGTTCTTATTATGTTTCTTCTCTAGATTTTAAGTTCCTTGAGTGAATTTTTAAAATTTCCTGCAATATTTATCATGGTAACCTATGTATGTATCCTATCGAATAAAGGTTGTTCAATGAATCCATGAATTTGACATCTTTGACTATGGATTAACAAGATAAAGTTTTATCCTTTAGAAGAAACAGTCTCATTATTGAGATGTCTCTGTCCTTTGGTCTAGACCTTTGATTTCATCTGGGTAGAAAACTGCCAATGGGGAAACTCCCTCCAATGATAGGCAGGAGCAAGTTTTCTGCAACTTGTGACCATAGGTGCTTTCCTGGAAAGACTGAGGTCTAGTGACTTTCCCACAGTCACACAGCTAGAATGTGTCATAGGCAGAACTTTAACCAAGACCTTTAGGACTCCAAGGACAGTTCTTTTTCCACCAAGCAAGTTGATTCAGGTAGTGTTTTCTCTTACACCTCTCTAATAGGCTCAATATTTCTATTGCTTTGTGCATCATAGCTAGCTGTTCATTTATCTAATCCTTCTAAATTAAGGCTCTAAGCGGGTAGGAACATTATCTCATCTAAACTTTTTTCTTTCTTCCTTCCTCACTCCCACTATCAAAATTCTATGTATTTGGTAAAAGCTTAATAAATGATGGTTGGGTTGTAAGGAGGGTTGCACTTTGGAAAGAAGATGTCAGATGCTTGAGAGCTCTACTCTATCCCACAGTCTAATTCCCCTGTATTGCGAGGTTGCCAGTGTCCATATGCAGGCTCTGTGTGAAGCAAAAGTGTATGTGTGTGTGCATGTGTGTGTATGGGTGAGGGTGGGGGGATGTATTTGTCAGTCTACATGACACAGAAAGACACAGAGGGAAGAGTGGTAGATGATTTAAGTCATAATACTGGCCTTCAGTCGTGGCCCTGCCACCTACTGTAACAAGTGGTGTGACCTTGGGCAAGCCAGAACAACTTTAGCCCTCTTTTCCCTTCTCTTTAAAATAAGAAGGGTAAGCTAGATTACTTCCAAGGTGTTTTGCAGCTCTATCTCTATCAATCTAGTATAGGACTTTGCCTTCACATTGGGTGTGAATAACAAAAATTACAAAACTGAGAGTTACAGATGCAGAAGTATCTGTGGGTAGAAAGTGTTTTGTTTGGTTTTAGTTTTGGGGGCCTTGGGGGACATGTTATATTATTGCCTTTTGTTTCTACTGTTATTTCCAGAAATAGCCATTCTCCCCTGTCCTTGCCCACAGGTTCCCATACTGTTAAAAGCGGTTAAGAAAAGTGCTTGAGCCTGATGACTTATGCGACATTGTACACCTATGACTGTCATAAAATCTGAAGGGCCTTGGGATAGTTTTCCTCATAACATGTGAAGATGAGTTCCTTTGAGTCTTGAAGCCTTCTCAACCCACCACAGGTCCCTTTTAAAACACATCCACTTCTAGGAGAGATTAACAACACCTTAACACTTAAAACTGTGATTAGTTGACAAGGAACTGAAAGGAAAGACTTTGGGAAAGGGATGTAGTGTGGACTCCTGAAGGAATGCAGGAAGGAGGAAAGCAGGCAGGGAAGGGTGCAGCCAATGAGGGCGTGGAGACAGGCTTTCTATTTGTCATGATTTTGCCCAAGCTGTATCAGTAGCACTTGCCCTGGGTAGTCTTTTAAAGGCCCTAACACGAAGAGCATAACCTTTTTTGTCATGAACTTTTTTGTCAATGTGGTAAAGTGTAAGGAAGTCTTTTTCAGAATCATATTTTACAATGTAAAAAAAATTACAGGAAATAAAGGAAATCAATTATATCAAAATACAGCTATCAAAAAGGGTTGTTTTTTAAAACAAGCGAGGCAAAGAATTGGAAATTGAAGGAATGCCCATCAATTGGGAAATGCTTGAACAAGTTGTGGTACACAATTGTGATAGAATACTATTGTGCTATATGAAATGACAAGTGGGATGCTTTCAAAAAAGAAAAACATGGTAATACTTACATGAACGGATTCAAAGTAAAGTGAGAAGAATAAGGAGAACATTGTACACAGTGACAGCAATATTGTACAATGATCAACTGTGAATGACTTAGCTTTTCCCAGCAATACCATTATCCAAGCCAATTCTGAAAGACTGATGATGAAAAATATTTTCCACCTCCAGAGAAAGAACTGATATAGTCTGAATGCAGATCAAAGCATATTTTTATGCTTTCTTTATTTTTCTTGTTTTTTGTTTGTTTTTGATGTGTTTTCTTTTGCAACTAGGCCAATATAGAAATATGTTTTACATGACTGTATAAGTATAATTTATAGCAAATTGCTTGCCTTCTCAAGGAAAGGGAAGAGACAGGAGAGAATTTGCAGGGCAAAAATTTTTTAATGAACATTAAAAATTGGTTTTACATGTAATTGAGAAAAATTAAAGAGCCCAGAACAAAACCAACCGAGCTCATGGATATGAGGTAAAGAACTCCTATAATCTAATCAACCATTAATCCAATGCTATATTCTTTTTACATTGACATAGACACGAGGATAGTAGTAACCTTGGCTACAACAGAGGTTAGTGGAAAGAGTACGGGATAGAAAGTCAGAAGAGATGCATTCAGATCCTACCATTGCCCCTTATTAGCTTCATTGGGGAAGCCACTGCTCTCTTTAAGCTTCAGAATATTCACTTATCAAATGAAAAGATTGGTCTTCTAGATGATCTGTAAATGAGTTCCCTTCCAGTTCTGTGATTTCATCCTCTTTGGCTATGGGAGCTATATACTTTCTAGGTTTCCTGGATTCTGCTAATTAAAAACAATGCATACTTTACCTGCACACTATACCTTGTTTATTTCTAGCCATATAAGCTCCTGATATTATTCCTCCTAAAGATGTTTCTGAATGCTTTTCTCTGCTTTCTACATACCTCACTGCTTTTACTCCTGCCTTGCTAAAGAGTCCCACATGCCTTCAATTCTTCATTTTAACTAGGAGAAGGGAGAGTCCATTTGCACCATAGTTAATGTACAAAATGTCTATGGCCCAATTGCTGAACACTTCAGATTTTTATTCCCTTTGAATTCAATCTTTTATTTTTTTAAATAAAGGTTCTATACTGACACAGTAGCCCACACATCTGAAGAGTGATATCTCTGGGCACGAAGCGCTGCTTCTTGTCAAGATATGAATCTAAATGTGCCTGTTGGGAGGTTTTATTTTTATTTTTATTTTTATTGTAGAGCCTCTAAAAACCATTGTTGCCTTATGCTATGTAACCACTACTTATCCTGGATTGATCCATTCTGTAAGAGGGAAGTGGGAGGTGGGAGGCTTTATGAAGACTGAGAGTCAGTCTTAGACTATGAGAAAGTAACCTTTTAATTATCTTTTCCATGCTGGCATCCTAAGCTTCTTTGTGGCAGCCTCATTTCACAGTGGCCTGCTCCACGGCTGTCATTTTCCCAGTGTCACTCAAGCGGGTATAAAAAATGATTGCTTTTATGGCTTGTATTTGGGAATTTGTCAAGGTTTCACATTTATAGAAGCCTCGGAGCATTGGCCTAATGGGCCATAATTTGGTGTTTAAAGGGATATCGATGGGCAACCCGCAGAGGCCCAGGGTGGCTTTTAGTGATTACATCCTTAGGCCTGCCAAAGAAATCACCCTCCTTTATCTCGGCTGCAGTAAACCTTGACTGTCAGAAAACTCCAGCCCAGGTTTCTGAGAACACTTTGCAACCTGAAATGGGAGGGGGAAAAAAAAACAACTGGTTAAGCCTTGCATGTCCACGGTCTTGGGAAGGGCAGAGAAAATGGTAGAATTTAAATCCTGTTCTAAAACACTTTAACAAACCTCCACTCACATTCTGGTTAAAAAAAAAATATCTAGATGTATGGACTTCTGTGATCTATGCCAGGCACTCACAATTATTAGAGATGCAGGAGCCAAAGCTGCCTTTAGATAATACAATGTGATGTAATACAAAGAGATGACTGGAAAGGGCTCGAAGAGTTTCTAATCTTTTGCTGCCAAATCAGGATGGAAAGTTGAATGAATTATTCTTGCATTTTTTAGTTTCCCTATCTGAAAAAAACAAGGCACTGGACAGATAATTCCTAGCATTCTATAAGTTTGAATTTTCTATGCTAATAGGATATCAAAGCACTTAATGGCTTAAATAACTTTGTTCTCAAGTAACAATCTTATGGGACAGTTAGACTACACACCTATAATCCAGTGACACCAGCCTCCTTGCTGTTCTTTGTACAAGACACTCAATCTTCAGACTCCAAACATTGTCACTGGTTGTCCTTCACACTTGGGGTGTTCTCTTTCCTCACCTCCACCTCCTGGATTCCTTCAAGTCTCAGCTAAAATTCCATCTTCTTCGAGAAACCTTTTCTTGACCCACTTAACATGAGTGTTTTCCCTCTGAGAGCATCTTTAGCTTAGTTCTGTATGTCTTGTTCATATGTAGTTGTTTGTATATTGTCTCTCCCATTAAACTGTGAACTTCTTAAAAGTGGTGATCATTTTTTGACTTTCCTTGTATCCCCAGTGCTTAGCACGGTGCCTGGCACTTAATTAATGCTGTTGTCTGACTGACACTTCACTGGGAGTCAGGGATTTTCCAACTGGAAGGGGAATTCAGAGATCACCAGCCTAGCTCCTTCATTTGACAGATAAGAAAACCAAGGTTGAGTAGGGAAATGACTTCCAAGATCATACAGCTTACAAGGACAGAGATGACTCAGATCTTCCTGCTGGAGGACTCAAACCTAGGTCTTCTGTAAATCCTGCAGTCTTTCCCACAAATGCCCACACATTCTGAGATCTCTTGATCCTAAAGCATCTAAGTGAAAGATGAGGAAAATAAGGCCTACAGAGGTAATGACTCGCTCAAGACCTTATACATTATATGCAGCTGAACCTGGATTTGAGCCCATGTCTGTCACCTGCAAATCTAGGACTCTACAACATCACACTTTGATTGCCCAAAACCTTTTTTTGGCATCCTGACCCTTTCTGTGTGCCCTTACAGTGTCATTAATCTGGACACTGCTAACCTGTATTACACCAGTAAGAAATTAGCCTGCTCCCTTTCTCAGATACAATGTATGATCTTGGTGATGATGTAGGAAGAACTATAACTTATGTGAGGACCTGACTGACTTTGTTCAGACTGTCCTGTGCGTCGGGGATGTGCTTCCTCCCTCTCTGTTAGGCTAGAGAATCCCCAACTTCCTTTGTGATCCAGCTCATGTGGCACATACCATGGGAAACCTTTTCCAGTTCATCAGTTTGTTCATTCTCTTTCCTTTTTAATTTTTCCTTAAGAGGCAATGTGGTGTAGTAGATAGGGAGATGCATGAAGAACAAGCTGGATTTGAATCTTGCCTCAGACACTTATTATCTCTGTAGCACTGGCCAAGGCTCTTCGTTTCTCTCAGTCTGAGTTTCCTCCTCTCTAAAGTGAAGGGGTTGGATTCAGTGTATTCACTTATCTGCTTACGTGTATTTCCACAGTGAAATATAAGCTCCTGGAGGGGAAGGATTATTTTTATTTTGTGTTTTTATCTCTAGTGCCTAGCTAATGCTAGGCATTATAGTAGTTGATTCATTGTCAAATAGGATTAGACTGATGAATGGGGCTTTGTCCTGGGTCACAAATATGGGGGCATACTTCCTTCCCATGCAGCTGCTGTCTTTGTTTCTTGCTTTTTGACCTGCACTCCCACCTCCACTGGCCCATCACCCTCCCCACACTACGGAGACAAGTAGCGCACTTTCTGGGCTGTGGACTGCTCCCTCTCCTGGCATCACTACCCTGGCATTGGATTGTCCTCTCTCCCTCTGCCCCCCGCCTCATCACCCCGAGCTGAAGTTGCCTCCGGTGCAGAGATGCCTAGTTACAGCTCTGGATGTGTGTTACATAAGCGTGCACCTTATCCTCAGCAGCTTTCCTTGTAAATTACCTGGTTTGGCCCTAGTCTCTGCGGACCTGCCGGTGTTTATTACAGCTGGTCTTTCTTCCCCCTCAGTGTGTCTCCGCTTAGCTGGTGTGTATTTGCTCAGCAGGCGATTTCTCTGAAGTGACCTCGGCAGCCCTGGAGATTTATGGTGGCTGGTACTTTCATTATGTCTCAGTGCTGCCTTGTGAGCTCACTGCATCTGTCAGAGGGAGCGCAGAATACTTCCCAGAATAAGCCTCCAGTCTTCTCTTTGAACATATGTTCTTGATTACACGAGAAGAGGAAAGTCTCTTCATTTTTCCCCATTTGGAGGTTAAAGTGGAGGGTTTGTCTAAAAACAGATTGCAGTAAATTGTGGGTTTATTTGAACAGTATGTCAACATTATTTACTTGGGGTGGGGGGTGGAGTCTCAAATTGATAGGTTTCTTTTAATTACCTCATCCTGAAAGCTGCTTTCAACTAACAGCAAATATTTCAGAAGCCATTTAAGATAAGTCTGGAAATGCTGAATTACTGGAAAGCAGCCGAGAATAATACCTTTGAAAATGTTTCCATAGTTCTGAATAGAAGAAACCTTGGTTCAGAAATAGCTTGTCTCTAACTAAATGGAGCAGTGCCTTCTGTAATCCAACTGGCCTCCTGGCTTCCCTGTAAGTAAGGGCTGGTAGGGCTTAGGGATGGGACTTAAAGCTGAATATCACCTTAGAGAAAAGGATCTTCTCTGGAGCAGGGCCCACACTCAGAGCATAATGGTTTCTTTGAGACATTCTAAAATTCACTTTCTTTTGACCCACAAAAACCAAAAGAAGGGTGGTTCAATAAGCTGGAAAATTGGGTGAGGCCAAAAAATGAATCTATATTATTCGAGACAAGATATATTGAGTTGATAAATGAACTAGCCCTAACCCCACTTAAATTCTCCCAGGATCATACATTTAAAACTTTAAGGAAATTTAGGGACCATAAAGTATAACCACCTCATTTTACAGATGAGGAAACTGAAGTTCAAAAAGATTAATGACTTTCCCAGTTCTCATAATAATTTGCCTAGATCAAGATTTGAACTCAGTTCTTTCTTGACTCCAAGTCTAGCAGGCTAATCACTGTACTTTCTAGTCACAAATCAGCTGCCACCTTCACGTAATGCCTTTCCAAATCACTTCCAGTCATTCTCACTGTTTCCCCTCAAAATTACAGCTTCTTTGTATCCCCCGAACCTAACCCAGTGCTTTGTACCTAGTAGGCACTCAAAAGGTTTTGAAATTGAATTGAATGACTTGCAATTTTATAGTATTTTAAAGTTACAAATACATATATATATATATATATATATATATATATATATATATATAGATATATATATTATTTCCCTTGATCTGCATAGTGAAGTGGTACCCATTTAAAGATAGGATAAATTAGGGCTCAGAGGAAAAGTGACTTGTCCAGCTAATAAGTAGTAAAAGCAGAATTCTGACCTGGATCTTCTGACTGAATTCATTGACTCAGTCTAAGTAGAAAAGATCATCTTTCAGGTAGAACAGCAGTCCTCAAAGTGCAGTCCAGGGACATGTGAGACTCCCTGACACCCTTTCAGGAGTTCCATGAGGTCAAAACTACTTTCAGTCTAATATGAATACGTTTTAATTTCTATATGTTAACCATGAGTAGATATAACCTACATAAACAAAAGCTTGGGGAGAGTACCTATAACAATTTTTAATAATGTAAGGCGATTCTGAGACCAAAAAGCTTGAGAACCACTGGTATAGAGCCATATCTAGGATACTAAATTGGGGCAACTAGCCTGAGTCTTAGGATTGGGGGAATTCTACCTTATTGTAGGAACCAGGTAGTTAGTTGTTCAGTGAGTTCAGGAGTTGACTGGGGAAAAGGGAAGGGGGATAATAGAGCTAGAAGGGTCTGTAGATGACATTTCCTTCTTTTTTATAGATAAAATGATTTTCAGGGCCTCAAAGCACTTTATGTTCCAAATAAGCAGGCTGAGAGGTTAAGAAGTACTTAATTCAGAGGTCCTGGGTTCAAATTTCACCTCTGTATGATCTTGGGCAAGTTGTGAACTAGTGTAGGCCTCTATTTCTTCATCTGTAAATAAGGGGGCCAATGAACCTCTGACTTCCTCAAGCTCACGAAGCTAGTAAGTGGTAAAGCCAGGCTTTGAACCCCATCTCTTTAACACCAAATCTAGCCCTCTTTCCTCTGCACTGCTGTCTAAAGTGGTGTTGCATCTTTCAAAAATACCCTAGTACTCACATATGAGCTATCAGCCCTTTCACACACCTGCCCATAGTCAGTAGTCCTTTTGTGTGACATCTTTTTCCTTTCAGTTTTACATGATGTTCATTTTAAACTCCTTTTGCCTTTCTAAAAGTAGTAGGGGAGAAAAGAGAAGAAGGGACCCCGAAAATGTGATTTTTACTAGACCTTAAATTCCAGTAGAGACTGGGTCTGCTTTATAGGTACCACCTTTATACCCCTAACCCTTTCCCCTTCCAAGATGAAAAATGCTACTGTTAGGGAATTTTAGAACAGAGAATGATTTTAGCATGTTCCAGTGAACAATTCCACTAGCATATAATGAGTGCCTACCCATGTGCTGAATTCTGGGGATACCAAGGCAAAGGAAGGCCTGGTTTTCAAAAAGCTTTAATTAAAAGTAGGTACTGTTTTGTTTTTATCTTGGTATCTCCAGTACCTTGCACATAATAGACTCTTAAATAGTAGGCTTATTGAATGAATAGACCAGTGAATCAATTAATTCTACTGGGGAAAAAGGGGTACAAAATGTATGCAAATGAGTATAGTACAGAAAAACTGAGCAATGAAAAAACACTAACCACTGAGGGAATCACTGGGAGGCTTCACAGAGGAAGGTTCTGAGCTACATCTAGAAAGAAGAGAGAAAAAGATTCTGAAAGGCAGAAAGAGAAGAGATTGTATCCCAAGCATGAGTGACAGCTTGTATGGATGGGTAGAGAAGGAAGATAGTGTCAGGTTTAGAGAATGGTAGGCAAGCCAGTTGAGCAGTCATATAGATTTCATGAAGAAGGAACTATCTAGGCAGGAAAATGGGAGCTAGATTTGAGAGGACCTTGAATTTCAGGCTAAGGTGTTTGGATGGGAAATATATGCCTATGCATTTCCTATGGGAAAAGAACAACAGAAAGTTCTTAAATAGGAAAAAAACATAGGACACGATGATATACAGTGGATAGCACATTATCTCTAGAGTTAAAGACTCTGGGTTCAAAATTGGCCCCCAACATTTACTATTTGTATAATTTGGGCAAGTTACGCTTCCTTGGATTTCTATTTCCTTCTCTGTGAAATAAAGAAGATATGAATAATGTCATCTTCTAGCCCACAATATATGACCCTATGATCAGGCCCATGTTTTAAGACTTTTTTGGCGGATTGTGGAGAATGGATTAGACTGAAATCAGGGACACAAGTTTGAAGGCTATTACAACAGCAGCTGAGAAGTGATGAGGGTTTGAACTTAAGTGATGGACCTGTGATTAGATGGAAGCAGATGGATCCACATTTTGGCCCCCAATGCCCTGACTGTCCCAGTAATAGTAACAGAGCCACAAGCACTGGACCATCCCTCAAATCATCCTACTGTGCCCACATGACCCAGACACTCTCTACAGGTGGTTAGCTCAATCAGGTGCCTGTCACTTCAGACTTTATTTCTTGGCCTCTCAGCAGCCATTCTCAGAGCCATAAGGCTCTGCTCTCCAGGGACTTCACAGGGAAGTCCCTCTCACTGAAACAAATTCATGTCACCTAGGGAGTAACCTAAATGGGGTTTACTCTTTTGACATTCAGACTGATTCACTTTTTGTCAAATGAAAGGCTGCCTGGAAACCCTACATGCCCATCAACACACTGACCTTTAATCACAGTACCAGTAGGCTGCAGAAAACAGAGAAATAGCATCTGATGGAGAGAGGTTTAGCACATCTCTGAGATCCATGACCACTAGGGAGACTAGGTTGAGGTGCCTAGGACCAGAAATGAGAAGCCTTATTGAATGATTCAATACCAAAATGACTGATTTCATAAGAAAATGTGTTTTTGATCTAGATATTTGTGTCCTTCCTCCACATGCTTCTGACATTTACTGGTTCTGTTACCTTGGGCAAGTTCTTTAACCTCTCAGTGTCCTAGGCAATGCTCTAAACTCTAAGATTCTTACTTGTATTGGTAGAATTAGTCTCCTTACCTGGAAGTCCCTTACGATACCAAGGAAATCATAGGTACAGTCCCTATCCCCAATCCTAATACTAGCTGACATTTACATAGCACGCTCAGGTTTGCGAAGAGCTTTGCATTCATTACCTCATTTGAGCTTCACAATAACTCTGTGAGGGTTATTGTGAAGGTACTGGCAAGAATTATTTTGCTCATTTTACAAATGAGAAAACTACCTCTTCAGTGAAGAAGGAGGGAGAGGAACCCCCTGTGCAGAACAGACCCATTATTCTTGCCATCACCGTCACCATCACCACCACTGACCAACTGCCATTGACAGGTAGATAAGTCCAAGAACCTGGGACTAGTAGCACCTCTTCCCCAGACCACTGGTCTAGCTTCCCCAGGGGAATGGCTATGCTATGGAGAAGAGGTCAGCCTTCTTCATTAGCCACCAACCAACTGCCATCCACATGAGTGGCAAGCCAGCCTTGTTAAAGCAACAAGGCACCCTGAGAAAGGAAGTGCCATATACTGGGGAAGTAAAACCACCAACACCAGCACCTTGACCACCATCTTCCTTCACACTTTGATAAGGACACTCCAGGACCATGAATGAGCCCAAAAGCCCTGGGAATAGCAGTGTCTCCCAGACCAACTTGTACTGCTTCTAGTCCAGTCTTGGCCAGGAATCAACCCTTATGGAGATGCAATCTGGAAACTGTCTTCACAGATGCTGCAATCCCCACACCTACTGATGACTCAGAAAAGAAAGTTTTTGCTCTCAAAGCCCTTGGCACTATAAAATGATTCAATACCATAAATAGATATGGTTTTATTAATGGAAATAACATTAAAGATGCCACCTGCTTTGCTGTTGTATCCTAAGGATCATGAGGCCTTTCCATCTCACTTGCAATTGAATTCTCCCATATGTGTTGTCTCCCCCATTAGAATGTGAGTTCCCTGATAGCAAGGACTATATTGATTTTCTATTTGTATCCTAGTGCTTATTACTTAATAAATGTATTATTTAATAAATTCATTCTCAACAATTATTTAACAAATGTTTTTTCACTCATTCATTCTTTCATTCACTTGGAGAAATGAAGTGACTCTAGTGAATGATTGAAGTGAGATTGGAAGTAAGGTTTCCTGACTTGGACTCCAGGGCTTTCTCCATTGCATCAGGCTATCATCAGTTCTTAGTGCCCCCAATTACTATATTATTACATATTTTGTATCAACCATGGACACTCTCTTTGATTAAGTTTCAGAGCAGGTGCCAATCTACGTTGAAAGAGGGAGATTCCTCATCAGGAATTCCCTATACCAGTGAAATTGCAGATCTAGAACAAACAAAGTATATTTACTTATTTATGTACATGATTCCCCACCCCAGTAGAATGAAAGGTCCTAGAAGGTAGAGATTCTTTCAGTATTTGTAGCTTGAGGCTGACTATAAACTTAGTAAGTTAACATCAGTACTTGTTGAGTGAATAAATGAACAGCTTCTATTACACCGGAGATACTTTCCTAATTTGTTCATTTAATTTCCAATTTTAGATACTTAAGCTGTTTCTAGACTTTGTTTCATGTTGTTGTTTTGTGGTCATAAATAATGTTCAAGAGGGTGATACTGAAGTCTGGTTTTCCAGATAATTAGAATGGGTGGAATTTTCTTTTACTGTACATATGGCAGAGAAAGAGAGATGTGGGCATTTAAGTCTCCTGGAAGAGAGGTAGTTGAAATGAACAAGGGGGTGGGAGTTCAGGATTTTAGATTATTTTTAATCCCCAGGCTCTCCACAGATGATTTTTTTAGTCAAAGTCTTGTGGGTTTGTTGTTTACCTACCCCCAAACTAGAGGAAAGTATTTTGCTATAAGCCTTGGATCACTGGGAAGCTACCACTTTAAAATACATCTTATTTCCTTTCCTTTTCTCCTAAGTACTCTCCATTTGCCAAGGGAAGAGTGAATACTTCAGCAAAGGATACTCAGACTTGCCCCCAGACCACTATGCAGACTGACATTTTTAAGACTGGCCTTATACTTTGCAGTGTTCTACAAAGACCAGAATATCTGATCCCACAGTTAAGACTTTTGGTGGTATGACTTGAAAATATAAAGTATTAATTATCCTGTAAGACAGGTCAATATCCAAATTACCTACCAGGTGAAAACCTACCTGAATCAACAACTCAATCATGTAAATTAATCCCTCTCTGGTAAGTACCCAAGATAATAAGATACATCTTTCCTAAAAAACGTGCAGTATCTTTACTGGTCACCAGAGGGTGTTCATCCTGAAGACATCATCCGTCATGACAAAGCATCTGCAATGTCTATGGTTCTAAAGTAGCTTTTATTAATGCTTTTTCATAAAGCTAAAATTAATCTAGGGCAGAATGTGACCAAATTTAAAAATATATATATTTTAATAACTATTTCAATATAATGTGATTCTTTTGTAATATTGTGTATTTTATTTTTGTATTCAAAAACACCGTTCTGAATCTATAGGCTTCACCAGTCTGCCAAAGGAGACCATGACACAAAAATCCCTCATGTGAGGAATGAAATTGGATATAGTTCAAAATATTAAGTCTATTGTCTGACCACCTCTTAACCCTCCACCTAACTGCGGTTCCAAATCTTTGAGTACGGCTGGCTCATGCATTCTGACAACATGCATTCTGGCTCATAGGAAAGGAAGGAAGAGGGCTTCTGGAGCTAAGATGGTGGAGTAAGAAGTAAATCACAGTAGCTCTCTCATATTTACCTCCAAACAACTATAAAATAGCACCCCAAAACAAATCCTGGAATAGCAGAAACTATCAAAAGGACGAGGTGAAACTATCTTTTAGCTTAAGAAACTTGGAAGATGAGAAAGAAAAGTCTATCTTACTCTGATAAAAATAATAGGAAGCATCCCCAGGAAGCCAGAAGCAAGACCCCAACTCAGCAAACCAGCAGAAGACCCGGAGCCCTAGTGAGGTGGACCAGGCAAACACCAACACAAGGACTCCCTCATGGTGCCTCAGCAGAGCCAAGGAAATGGCAGATTCTAGCCTTAAGAATCCACAAGGTACTTCAGCATAGCCCTGAGTAAGAAGGCAGCTTGGCTGGATCCACCACATACACAGCCCCAGGGAAACACGGAAACACCCCACAAGCACATGCCAGACACCAAGCTGGTTCAGGATCAGGTAAGCTGCCAGACTCCAATAACCTCCAGCAGCACCAGCCACTCCCTGCCTCACCCTCTCAGTGTAGTACTAGACACCAGGGTCCCCTATGGGCCTCCAGGCAACATCAATACAGCACTAGGTAAATAGACAGTGCATGCAGTCCCTGGCATAAGAAGCCTGAAACAATAGCCTGGGAGCAGAGATCAAATTTAAAAGAAAGGAAAAAGGTAAAAAAAAAAATGAGCAAAAAACAATTTAAAAAAGAACTTAGCCATAGAAAGTTATTATGGTGACAAAGAAGATTAAGAAACAAACTCAGAAGGAGGCAACAAGGTCAAAATACCTATGGTCAAAAAAAAGCAATACAGGAAATGTTCTCAAGACCAGAAATAACTCATGAAAGAACTCAAAAAGGAGTTTTAAGATCATATAAGAGAGGTAAATGGAAAAATGACAAAAAAAAAGTGATGCAAGAGAATAATGAAAAAAGGAGTCAACAGCTTTGAAAAAGAAAACAACTGCTTAAAAAGTAGAATTGACCAAATGAAAAAGGGAATACAAAAATTCATTGAAGAAAACAATTCTTTAAAAAATCACAATTGGTCAAATGGAAAAGGAAGCACAAAAGTTAACTGAGAAAAACAACTCCTTAAAAGTTAGAATTGGGCAAGTGGAAGCTAATGACCTTAGAAAACACCAAGAATCAATCAAACAAATTCAAAAGAATGAAAAATAGAAGAATAAAATATCTCACTGAAAAAAACAAATGACCTGGAAAACAGATCTAGGAGAGAGAATGACAGAATTATTGGACTATCTGAAAGCCAGAATCAAAAAGAGGACCTGGACAGCATCTTTCAAGAAATTTTTAAAGAAAACTGCCTGATATCCTAGAAAAGAGGGCAAAATATACACTGAAAGAGTCCACTGATTGCCTCAGTAAAAAGATGCCAAAATAAAATCTCCAAGGAACATTATAACTAAATTACTGAACTATCAGGTCAAGGGAAAAACACCACAAGTGTCCAGAAGAAAAAAATTCAAATATTGGGGAGCCACAATCAAGATAACACAGGAACTAGCAGTTGCAACATTAAAGGATGGAGGTCATGAAACACGATATTCTAGAAGGCAAAGGAGTTAGGATTACAACCAAGAATCACTGACCCAGTGTAATTAAGAATAATACTTCAAGGGAAAGAATTGTCATTCAGTGAAATAGAAGGATTCCAAGCTTTCTTAAGGAGCAGACCAGAATTGAACCGAAAATTTAATCTCTATTATCAAGATTCAAGAGAAGTCTAGAGCAGTAAAAAGAAAAAAGAAAACATAAGAGTTTCAATGAAGCTGTACTGTTTACAACTCGACATGGGAAAATGATACTTCTAATTCTTAAAAATGGTACCACTAATATTACAGCTAGAAAGAACATACATAGACAAAAGTTTGAGGTATAAGATGAATTCGAGGGAATGACAAAAAAAATTAAGGGAAGAGAAAGAGGAATATACTGGGTGCAGAAGGAAGGGAGAGGTAGAACAGAATAAATTATTTAACAGGAAGAGGCAAGGAAAACATAGTACAGTGAAGAGAAAGATGGGAGGGTGATGGGCATCACTTGAACCTTACTCTTATCAGTATTGTATCAAAGAGGGAATAACATACATAATCAGTTGAATATAGAAATCTATCTTACACAACAGGAAAGTAGGAGGGGAGGAACTTAAGTAAGGCACTAGGGGGCAGGACCAACAGAAGAGAGATAGACCAGGGGAGGTAGTAGACAGAAACAAAATACTATTGAGGAGGGAAAGAGTGAAAGGAGAGAGAGGTTCAACAGGAGGAAAAATAGAATGGAGGGAAATACACAGTTAGCAATCATAAATATAAGTGTAAATGGAATGAATGTTCCCATAAAGCAGAAGAGGATAGCATAGTGGATGAAAAACTCCAATCCTACAATATGTTGTTCATAAGAAACATACTTGAAGTAGAGAGACACACAAAGAGTACACATAAGGAGCTAGAGCAGCTACCAGAGTTCAGCAGGGTAGCATTCCTGATCTCAGACAAAGCAAAAGCAAAAAACAGTCCTAATTAAAAGAGATAAGGAAGGAAACTATATCTTACTAAAAGGCACCAGAGACAATGAAGTAATAGCAATACTAAACACAGATGCCCTAAGTGGTATAGCATCCAAATTCTTAAAGGAGAAGTTAAGTGAGTTTCAGGTTCTTGACCAAATAAGAAATAGAGAACATTACTAAATGTGAAATAGACAATTTTGATTACGTTAAATGCGCTTTTTTTAATTGACAAAATCAGTGCAATCAGGGTTAGAAGGAAAGCAGAAAGCTGGGAAACAATTTTACAGCAAGTGTCTCTGATAAGAGTCTCATTTCTGAAATGCATACAAAATTAGGTCAAATTTATGAGTCATTCCGTAATTGATAAATGGTCAAAGGATATGAATAGGCAGTTTTCAGAAGAAGAAATCAAAGCTATCTGCAGGCATATGAAGAATTCCTCTAAATTTGATTAGAGAAATACAAACTGAAACAACTGAGGTACTACCTCACACCTATAAGATTGGCTAATATGACAAAAATCAAAAATGATAAATGTTGGAAAGGATGTGGAAAAAATGGGACACTGATGAACTATTGGTGGAATTATGAACTGATTCAAATATTCTGGAGAGCAACTTAGAATTATGCCGAAAGGACAACAATACCATTCCTGGGTCTTATCCCAGAAAGATCATTTAAAATGAAGAAGGACCTACTTGTGCCAAAATATTTATAGTAATCCTTTTTATGGTGGCAAAAATATTGGAAATTGAGGGGATGCCTATCAATTAGTAAATGGCTAAACAAGTTGTGGTATATGAATTTAATGGAATAATATTGTGCGATAAGAAATGATGAACAGGTAGATTTCAGAAAAACCTGGAAAGATTTGTACAAACTGATGCAAAGTGAAATAAGCAGAATGAGGAAAACATTGTAAATGGTATCAGCAACATGATGTGATGACCAACTATGAATGACTCAGCTCTTCTCAACAACACATTGATCTAAGAAAACTACAAAGGACTCATGAAGGAAAATGCTACCCACATTCAGATAAAGAATTAATGATCTATGAATGAAGATTGAAGTATACTTTTTTCATTTATTTTATTCTTTTTCATGTTTTTTTCCTTTTTGATTTGTTTCTTCTTTCACAGCTGCAACTAATATGGAAATATGTTTTATATGATAGCACATGTACAACTATATCAAATTGCCTACCATTTTAGGAAGAGGGGAGGAGCTGGAGGTAGGGAGGAAGAAAAATTTAGAATTCAAAATCTTGAAAATGCTAAAAATTGTGTTAACATGTAATTGTGGGAAAAATAAAATACTATTAAAAAGAGCAGGAAGGCAACAACTACCACCTCTCTCAGGATCCTGAGCTAAAAACAAGGAAAAGTGGGGAAGATGGTGAGGAGCTTCCACTCCCCATTTCACACTAAGACTATAAAGGGAAATTGGCTTCCCAAACTCTACAATCCAATGAGATTCATGTTAGTTGGACAACTCAACAACTCTGGATCCTTTTCCCTTATACTTTCTGGTCACCATCACTGCTCCAGGAATGGAACTGGATCTCCTCCAGATCATTCTAGCTTCCCTTGTTTACCTCAGTACTCCTGAAGGCATGGCTGTTTGACTGTGTGGTATCTAAACCCTTCTGGAGGCCATCTCCAGTCATCCTGATCTATATCTTGACAGGGGACCCAGATGAGGAGAAAATGAGGATAGTGACCTTTCACGGTCCTCCCTCACATAAATCCAATTCACTTGCAAGTCATACCTTTACCTTTCTAATGTCATGGTCCTCTTCAAGAATGAAGAACAAACAGTACAACATTCAAACCCTTCTAAGGGTTTTCAGTCACAGTTTGTTACTTTTTATCTCCACAGAAGTCTGAATGGGACAGAAGTCAGGAAGCAAAACATAAGGATGCCACAAAGGACAGTCATCATCCATTCATCCTATCACCATGTAACTCTTAATCAAGTTGCAAACAAGAGTCCAACAAGACCCTAGAGAAAGAGACAATGGAAATCACCAAAATCTGAAATTTCTGACTGTTGAGCTGGTGTGTGTGTGTGTATGTGTGTGTGTGAGAATCGCCTCCTAGGACCCAGGAGAAAACAACAATTATAGAGATGAAAGGGAAAAGCAAATTCTCCTGACATATGACAGTAATACGTCTAGTTTAGAATGCTCTGCTTACGACAGGTTGATATACAGCAAAGGGTTTTAGAAAAGGAGGACTGGGCTTTGGCTTGACTTTGCTACTTATATCTGTGTGACTTTAAACAAGTCTTCTTCTTAACTTCTACTTATTTGGAAAATAAGAGGTCTGGACATTGGTAAATTTCCAGGAGAAAAACTGGAATGGTGAATGACTTTGAGATCATGTCATACAAAGGAACTGGGGAGATGAGGGGTTAAGGTGAAGGAGACTCAGGGGATATGTGATAGAACCGTACACCTCCATACACTTGAAAGGTGTCAGAAGCTAGCAGAATTAAACTTAATGTTTTTGGTCCCAGAGGACAAAAGGAGTTAACAAAGGTCAAATTTGGACATGCTGTTAAAATAAATAAATAAATACCGCTTATAAGCAATGAAAACTATATCAAAATAGAATGGGCTGCATCAAAATAAAGCTGCTTGAAGACTCATTAGAGGTTTTCATATGGAGGCTAGATGACCATTTCTGGATATGTTGTAGAAGGGATTCTTTCTCAGACATAGGTTAGACCAGAGGTGGAGAACCTGCAGCCTCGAGTTCACGTATGGTCCTTCAGGTCCTCAAGTGTGGCCCTTCGACTGAATCCAAACTTCACAAAACAAATTCCCTGAATAAAAGGATTTGTTCTGTAAAACTTGGATTCAGTGAAAAAAACACACCCAAGGACCTAGAAGGACACATGTGGCCCAAAGTTGTGGGTTCCTCCCAACCCTCTCTAAACACTCCCCCACCCCATTAGAACAAATAACTTCTGAAGTTCCTTCCAACTCAGAAATTCTACGATTTTGTGACTACTACTACCTAGATAATCCCTCAGTTCCTTAATAACTCAAAAGTCTTTTGATCCTTCATAGGATTTTTACAACTTTCTGATTCATTTATCATTTTTATTATTTTTATTTGTGCTTTATCTCCCTACTAAAATAAGCTCAGTGAGGTCAAGGGAGTTAACCATCTAAACTTTGTATTTCTTCTAGTGTCTAGTATAGTACTCTTGATGCAGTAGTTGCTTAATAGATATTTGCTGAATGAATGAGGATCCAGAACAGGTAATTTCATTTCATCTTTCTCTTTGAAAAAAAAAATTTCAATATTATCTGGGCCTACCAACATTTTGACTATATGTGGAAAGTTTCATTGGCTCTCCTATACTTATCAGTGTTCTCAGGTGGAAGCTAAGGAAGATGAAATAACAGAATGATAGAATTTTAGACCTGGAAATGGTCTTTCCTCATTAGAAAGATGAGGAGTTGGAGGCAAGGAAAGATGATGTGATTTGACTAGATTTATATAATTAGGGGGAGAGCTGTAACTAAAACTCCAGTATCCCCCATACTAATGCAGTGTTTTGTTTTTTTTCTTCCTTGATGATATTCTCTAAAGTGCTTTGAAAACCTAAAAGAAGGAAGGAGCTCAATGGAGTGGGCAGAACACTGGTTTTGAAGGCAGAAGATCAGGGTTCCATTTCTAGTTCTGCTGCTTACCACCGGTGCAACTTGGGGCAAGTCACTTCACTGTGCTGGATTTGTTTCTTCCTCTGTAAAATGAACAGATTGAACTAGGAAATCTCTAAGGTCACTTCCATCCTTCAGTTTAGGACTCTATGGTCTACGAGCCTATACAAGGGCTGTACTGGTAAATATTTAGTAACAAGTGCTCCAAAAAAACCACAATAAATATATACATATATACCCACATATTTAACTTACCTGCATTATTAGCAATCTATAGGATAATTAAGTCTAACCTACTCCATTAACATCTTGTCCACCACTTTCACCAATCTAGATAACCAATGAAACAGTAAACCAAGTCCCAGTTTGTAAGATCTGCTGATTTCTTAGAGGTGCTTATACTGAAATTGAACAATTGGCTCTTGCAAGCTGGTTTGAGCTGGTTCCAGCACACCCCTGAGCCTATAAAAATTTGAAGCTCATAAATCATTGCTATAATCCTTTGTCCATAGTGCAAAATCCCAATATAGTTCACTCTTATAACTCAAGATTTAGTATATATATTTAGGAGAAGTCTGATATTGCTCCCTGATCAAGCCATACTTATGCCTTGTCATTGCTGTGCCCACCTCAGATAGGGGACAACGAGCACTCATATTTGAAACGTAAGTGTCTGCCAAGGGAGGCAATACAGCTAGGTCTGTATTAGTCCAAATAATGAATCCCATGAAAGGATTTCATACACCCAGATTAATACTATTTAAAGTTATACTTGTGTAAAATATGATAATTGTTTCCAGCCCAATAAAAACATGCAGTGCAAATTTGAATAATTCAACCACTTCATGGGATTCATTATTTCATTATCCATAGTAATTGGTACCCAGCTGGTAGGAAGAGGCTTACACTTGGAGTCAAGAGATGAGAGCAAAAATCTTACCTCTACCACTTGCTAGTATGTGACCATGGGCAAGTCATTTAACTGAGCATCAGAGATTTAAATCTAGAATGCAGTTTTGAAGTTGTCTAGTTCATTTTCCTTCTTTTACGTTCTCAAGAAGGGAAATGAATTGCCCAAGGTCATGTGGGTAGCAAGTTGCAGAAATAGGATTTGAGCCCACTTCCTCTGATATAAATTCAAAGTTCTTTCTGATATACTATTGGGACCTCCCTCCTTAAATGGAATTGAATTAAACTCATTTAGGACAGGAGCTGTCTCATTTTTGTATTTGTATGCCAGTGCTTAGTACAATACCTGGCACATAGTAAGTGCTTGAAGATTTTTTTTCATTCATTCAATGGACCTCAGTGTCTTTATTTGTAAAATACCTACCCTAATTTTATCACAGAATTCATTCAAGAATAATGCAAGAAAGTACTATGCAATGGAAGGTGGCATGGGTAGAAAATACAGTAAAATCTTGTTCTTTCAGATCCTGGGAATTTAGAATTTGTGGTAATTGGACGCAAGATACATGACTTAGGAAATAAAAATGTCAAGAGAATGCATTTCTCTGCAAATCATTAGGGTTTTACTTGTAAGAAAAATCCATACCTAAAATCAGTAGCTTTTTCAAATCAATGGCTCAGGAAATGAAGGATTCCTTCAATCTGCCTTGGGCTTCGAAACCCAGCAGGTAATTCTGACAATGTAAAGCCTTGTGATGGGTATGACACATCGGATTGTTAGGCTGCTGGGACTTGACCCTTTTTCCATGAACTTACTTTTTTTTCTATTTAGTATTTATTTATAGCTTAGCTTTTAATATGGACTGCACTTGTACGTCCTGGTATCACTTAAAAATCGTAAAAACTGCTTTTCTTAAAAAAGGACTCTATAATTCAGACCTTAGACTAGATTTTTGCCTTGACTTCAAAATTACCAAGGTTTTATTGCACATCTCTTTTCTGAAAGGCAAAAATCCCCTGCACACACACACACACAAACACACACATACACCTAAAGGTGAATAAAAATATAAAAATAAAGCAGGTTAGTAGAACTCCTTTTTAATCCTGATGCTATGAGACTATGCTAACTGTGGGCCTCTTATTTCTCATCCTTAAAATGAGGGAGTTGGACTAGATGACCCCAGGGATCCTCTCTAGCACTGTCTATGGTCCTATGTCGTATTTTTCTGTATTATAGTTATATTTGTAGTCCCAGAATATATGGTATTTTCAAGTCTATCATATAACAAACTTGATTGTAATGGCCACTAGTGTATATAACTGATTGTAGGTCTATAACCCAATTTATTTTAACCCACTCCAGGTTCTTCTGGGTTCTTGAACTATGTTAGTTTAAGGGACTGATTCTTGGGTTCATAGGAATGGACCGTAGATATCATCTAACCTAATCCCCTTCTTTTACAAAAACTAAGTTCTAGAGACCTGAAATGACTTGTCTAAGGTCACATAAATACTAAGGAGCTGATCTAGGATCTGAATTCAGTCTTTTACATCCAGATTTAATCCTTGTCACATTCCACTATGTTTTAATGAAAGAACCAATAATTTATGAAGATCAGATCATAATCATGTAAGAAAAGAACTGGGGATGGAGTGAGAGCTTATCTAATCCAACCATTTTGTTTTACAAAGGAGAAAATGAAGGCACAGAGAAACTGAGTGACTTGTCCAAGGTCACCAAACTGACAAGTGCTATAGTTGTTTTTTAACCCATTTCTCTAGGGACTCTCTTGTTTTTCAAGTCAAGGAGCAGTTGCCAAAGATATCAAAGGTGACTGAGATTTTTAGTGGCAGGGCAGGAGGGAAGCTTATTTAGAGATGTACGGATGTGGAGAGGTCAAAGAATTCTGTTCCATTCATGACACCCACCACCACCACCAATAAATCCTTAAAGAGCGTCTCATTAACTTTGAACTATGGTGCAGCCTCCACCCCCATTGACATAATAATTAGAACACCTCACATTTTCATAGCACATTTAGGTTTATAAATTCCCCACAACAATCTCATAAGGCATATCCTATTAATGTGAGGATGGCACATGGACCCCTAAAACGAAAAGACCATGCCTTTGAAAGCAATCCCGAACCTGAATTTTCCCATACATTGCAGTACCCATATAACAGGTGCCTCTGTCCAAGGCATCTGGCCAGTCTCACCTTGATTACTTAATTAGCTTGCTTGACACTCCTTAATCCCATCTGGAGTCTTTCTCTGTTGCCCCTGGACCACTCCCGGCTATTTACCACTCCTTAATCCCATCCAAATCTCTCAGTGTTTTTCTGTATAACAATACTAATCTGACTCCTATTAAATTGCACAGATACTTAGAATTTGGCCTACTTGTATTGCCATCACAAATATCACAAATTTACTAAGAATCTTGCCCACCTGACCTTTGTCATAATAAGTTCACTACTTGGACTGAAAGAAGGCTTGAGAAGTTGAGTTCTTTCAAGGCAGACCTGGCCTGTACCCTTACATTTCGGGGTTCCGAGCACCCCTAGACCTCATCACTATGACTACTACATGAGGAAACTAAGACTCAGCCAAACAAAATGAGGATGTTGTTCTTTCTTCACTTCTGCTTTATGCCCCAACAATCAACATACTCATTCTTGTAGATTTTTTGTTTGGTTTTATGATATTATTGTAACAACAAGATCATGAAATATTAAAATTGGAAAGATCTTTAGAGGTACATCATCTCCAAGTCCTGTATTTTCCAGACGAGGAAATATAGGCTCAGTAAGGTAAAATGATTTGTTCATAGTAACACATGAAATAAAAGTCAGAGCTGAGACTCAAACCTTCACCTTCTGACTCCGAGTTCAGTGCTTATTACTCAAGGCTACCCATTAATTGGTCAACAAGAATTTGTTAAACATTTATCAAGTGTTAGGCACTGTTAAGCACTGGAGATACAAAGAAATACAAAACAGTTCTTGTCCTTAAGAAATGTACCTTGGAGTATAGAGAACAGCGTGAAAATAGCTGTGCATAAAAGATTTATACAGAATAAATGGAAGATAATCAGAGGGGAAGTCACTAACAGGTGGGCCTAGCTGAGAAAGGCCTTGCAGAAAGTGGGATTTGAGCTGACTCTTTAAGGAAGCTGGAGAATTCCAGAGGCATAGGCAAGAAGGAAGAACATTCTAGGCCTGTGGGATGGCCATAAAAAGGGGATGGAGTGCAGAACTGAAGTGTTGTGTGCCAGAACGCCCTTTGATGCATCATAGAGCACAAATACTTTCCAAATTCAGCACTCTTGACCCAATACTACATTTCTTCTAAGAACTCTAGAGCAGCCAGGGACCTAAAGTACAATCTGTGAGAGTCCTAGAGGTTGTCTATGGGCTACGTTCTTGTATCAATGATATTAGAAAATGTTTTCTGTTTTCATTTCTGGATGGAGATGGAGGAGGAGCATGGGAAGGATACTAGGGATGTCGTGAATAAGATATGGGGTTGTCTCAAAGTGGAATAGATGGTCCCAGAGGTAATAGGTTCCTATGTTCTTGTAAACATTGGGTGATCATTGGGGCATTTTTTCTCATGTTTTAGTGTTAGTATGAGTTGTACTGGATTAACTGAGGAGTTTTCAAGTCAGAGATCTGTGAGTCTGCAGCTTTTCTCACTTCTAGACAATGTAGGGGAAGGATTAAAATTCTCTAAGTACGGCTTTGGCTGCCAGAGTCACTAATGCTGTATCTGGAATTAGGAATTTGGGTTTAAACTCTGACTCTAACAGTTACCAGCTTGGATGTTGTTGTCATTCAGTCATTTTCAATCGTGTCTGACTCTTTGTGACCCTATTTGGGGTTTTCTTGGCAAAAATACTAGAGCAATTTGCCATTTTCTTTTCCAGCTCATTTTACAGGTAAGGAAATTGAGTCACACAGTGTTAAGTCATTTGCCCAGGTTCACACAACTCATAGGTTTCTGAGGCTAGATTTGAACTCGGGAAGATGAATATTCCTGACTCCAGGCTAGGCACCCTATCCATTGTGCCAGCTAGCTGTACCTAGTGTGATCTTGGACACCTCATCAATTGTTCTGAACCTTAGTTTCCCTATTTGAAAAAAAAAAGCGGGGGGGGGAGGTGGGACTGTAATTTTATTTATATTATTCCTAACAGTTGTTCTGAGACTCAAATAAGGTAATGAATGTGAGGCATATTGTAAATTTTAAACATTTCTATATCAAACATTATTCTGATCATTTTTATTAGAATGTTATAGGGGAAAGGAGACATCTAGATTAAGTTAGGCTATGAGAAATCCATGGAGTTAGAAATCATTTAGGGGGATGAGGGAGAGAGCTCCCTGGGGGCAGCTAGATGGTACAGTAGATAGAGTGTTGTCCAGATAGTTCTGACCTCTGACACTCACGAACTGTGTGACTAGGCACATCACTTAATTTCTGTTACCTTCCTCATCTGTAAAAAGGTATATAGTAAGAGCACCCCTCTCCCAGAGTTGTTGCAAGGACCAAATGAGATGATAATTTGAAAGTGTTTCGCACAGTGCCCAGCACATAGTAAGAGCTATATTTCTATTATGGTTATTATACAGAGGAGGTGGCATCTGAGTTGCATCTTGAAGGAAAGGTGGAACGTCAACACACAGATGAAGGGTGGAATGATAGAGATAGTGACTGGATACAGCCCAAGACCTGAGTCAGGAAGACTTGAGAACAAATTTAGCTTCATTAATTGTGTAACCCTAAGCAAACCACTTAACCTCTGTATACCTCAGTTGCTTCATTTGTTTTAAAAAAACATACAAATAGCACCTACCTCCCAGGGTTATTGTGAGGATGAAATAATTGTAAGGCACTTTTAAAATGCTCCCTAAACACTAGCTATTATTGGAATGGATTCTGAGTCTCACAAAGATGGTCTAAGCAAAGAGAAAATAGAGCCAGTAGCGGACAAGTCAAGAACCCAAGGTTTAGTCATCTAGTTTGGCTGGAATACAAAACACATGGAAGTCAGCATTTGAGATGAACCTTTGAGGCAATGACTGATTAGTCTGTCCTCTCTGATTTGACTCCCTCTTTTTGTTTTACTCTCAGCTTCAATAATAGGGTGAAATCACTCCTTTTGATTCAATGACCGCTTTAGAGGAAGAGAGGCTTTGGTGGGGACAGTGGGGGCAGTAGCCCAGAGAGCAAGGAAATATAGTATGAGGTAGTAAAAACATGCCTGTACTAGGATCCAGAGCCAAATTTAGGACTTAGCATCTGTACAACTGCTGGCAAAGAAGGCTATCTGGAACCCAGTGTCCTCACTTGTAAAATAACATTGGGATGAATGATCACCAAGGCCTCTCCCTAGTCTAATCCTGCAGTGTTGTTGTTAGAGTAAGGGCCTGTAAGATAATTGTTCAATACTAAGGGAGTGTTTGGGTTTTTTTTTACTTCCAATTCCAAATCTTTTACCCAGTGTGATTTTCAGAAAACATAAGATTTCTAACAAATAATAAGATAGTGTCTGTGTTAAAGAAGACAAATCAGACAAACCCCAGTGTTAATTGCCCAAGGTGGGTTATCTATCTTGGCAGCCGATGTCATATATAGATTGCTGGATGTATAGTCAGATGCTTCAGACACTTACTAACCGTATGGTCCTGGACAAGTCATTCAACCTCTCTCATCCTCGTTTTTAAAATAAGGAAAAATTACACCTATCTGACAGGCTTGTTGTAAGGGAATATGAGATAATGTATGTAAAGCATATAAATGCTAACTATTACTATTGACAGGATATAAATAGTACTGAAGCCAAGGGCATATCTTTCTGTAATTACAAAGGATGACTGTTCTCTGCTGCATCACTATAGATTGTACCCTTGACTTCAATCACCTTACTGGCATGAGAAAGAGGAGAATGGGAAAGATGAGGGATGGGGAATGGAAACAGAAAAGAACATGTGGAAGGATCTATCCCAACCCCTGTATAGTGTATGTCTTGCCTATGGTCAACAATATTTTCATATATATATATATATATGTATATATATATATACATATATATATGTATATTGTCTAAATCTCTTGGAAAATGAGGTTGACATCCTCATGGAAGTGTCATCTCTCTGGCACTTAAGATTGATTTAATCCAGTTTGGTAAGATGGGACTCATACTTTTCCTATATTGTGAATGATTAAATTTTCTCATATCCCTCAGAAAATCTTTGATATGAAGTCCTCCAAACTTTACCTGGAAACCTTACTAATACCATTATCCCAGTTCTTCACAAGGAATTCAGAATTGTTTATAAATTTAGTCAAAGTAAATATAGAATGCAAACACTGAGAGCAAGAGCTACTTCCTTCTTTCCTTTCTTTTTTTTCTTCCTTTTCTCTTTATCTTTTTTCTTATTCCTTCCTTTATTTGTTTCTTCTTTCCTTCCTTCCTTCTTTTCTTTGTTTCTTTTTCTTTCCTGTGACTTCATTAGAACAAGGAACTCCCAGTGAGGCAATTCCTTATACCTGTACTGATCTGCAACCACACTATGACCGACAGTCTTGGAAAGCTTTTGCTGGCACTGAGATATATGAGGGTAGATGATATGCTATAAATTGTCAGAGGCAAAACTGGAACCCGACTTTTCCTGCTCTTCTAGCAAATAGTAATCACTTGAATTAAATTAAATTAGACTGGATTGGATGAAATTGAATTTCTAAAGAGGTGATCACTGGGGAAAAATTCTCTTTTTCCTATTATGACAAGAGGTTTAGCAACTGTCTTTGGGCTTTGGCTTTGATTTGCAGTGAATAATTCATACTTCAGGGCCCATGGTTGATTGGTTCTGTTTTACTTTTAGGCTACCATCAAATTTATAAGTAAGTAATTTATTGAGTAAGGTTGTATTACATCTAGATAAGTGTTTGCATTCCAGTTCTGAGACAATAGGGGGCTACTCATTAAGGGTAAGCCAGTATGGAACCTCTCTTGTGTAGAGGCTGAAAGTGGATATATTCAGAGGACACTGATGACAATGGTCGTAGAATTAGAACCAGAGAAATGTAATCCAGCTGTTAACTTCCTATACATTTTTCAGAAGTTACCTTAAGCCAGTAGGGACGGAGGAGAGGACTCCTAAACAAAGATACAAGGGAGGAAAATTTAATGAAAGAAGCATTACTCATATTGAACGGAATTAATCCTTCATTGGAAGATGAATATATTTCTTGGCCATCTATTTCCTTTGTCAAATTCTTGTCAGCTGAGTCTTCAGTCAACTCAAATGAGCTTCATCCCATATCAAAACTAAGAGATGTTGTTAAGAATTCACTAGATTAAAAACTCTTCCCTCTGGAGCTCCAGGGTCAAAGATTGCAGGAAAATTGCAAGAAGGAATATCCATTAGAGGTGTCAGCAAGCAAAAGTGTTGACTGAGTTTAAATCACTAGCGTGAAAAGCAAAAGCAAACACATTTTAATTTATTGGTGGGAAAAAATGGCCCATATCAAGGCAAAAATTCTAATAAAAAATAAATAATGATGACAGCAGAAGTGGAAAAAGAACCCTAATGTTCTTTTCAGCTATGTGAATTAGCCAGCAAGAGAGGTGCCTGTCCATTAGTCAAAAGATAAAAAAAAATATGAGAAGCAATGTGGACTGATAGAAAGAGACCCATCAGGAATTTAGGAGAACCAGGCTCTGGTCCAATTTCAAGACTCTTAATCTCTCTGAGTCTCGGTTTCCTTATTTGTAAAATGGGTATAAGACTTGTACAACCTATCCATCTCACAGAGCTGCTGGGAGTAAAGTACTTTGTAAAGTCTTCAGCATGTTACATTAATTTGTTATATGCTCTATCCTGGAACTTCTAAAGGATAGAGTGAGCTGGGTACTTTGGAAGATCTATCAGCTATCATGCTAAGGTGCCCTTCTCAATGTTAAAGACTAATATTGAGAACTAATACAGTGACCTGTCAAAGTTTTCCATGAAGGCAAGGAAAAGAGCAGGTATTCTACAGTGAAGGCTTCATCACTGTAATTTCACCATATATTCAAGACCTAACAGGATAATGGCATCTTCAAAAACAACTCAGAGGAAAAAACGTGGTCCTGGTTATCTCGGACCTTGTCTAGACTAGTCAGTTCTCAGTTTCAATGAGGCCCATGAAAGAACAACAGATCTGTAGGCAGAGGTCTGGATTCTGATTCCAGCTCTGCTAATGACAACCTTTGCAACTTTGGACAAGTCACTTCATTTTACTGTACCTCAGTTCACTCATCTGTAAAAAGAGAATATTAACCTGAATGATCTCTAAGGCCCATTTTTACTCGAAATTCCATAATCCCATCATTTTATACTATCCAGATTAAATCAAAGCACAGAGTCCAAGTTGAATTAGGATTTCCTATGATTGCTGAGATCTCATCTATGAATGACATGGGGCTAATTTTATCAAGTCCCAGAATAATGCTGAATCTCCTTGAAGAAATCTACAACCACTTAAAGAGTTTGATCTGATCATTTATACCTGAAAGATCAAGTGAAGGAATAGTGTTTATTGCCGGGATTACAACATGAGTTAGATGGACAATCTGGGACAAACAGTATAAATGAATAAGGTGGGTCCAGAATTAAGCAGGTGAGCAGGGCTTTAAGAAACTGCCAAGATTCTTTAATGACAATAACCTTCTCCCAGAACAAAGGCATCTTTTTTTTCAGACAAACATTTACCAATGTTGTATGACTTGGGACTATAATAGTTTCTGAAGAAGGGAAAAGGAAGATCACACAGTGAGCAAAGGAGAGGTCCAGACTGGTTGTGAGCAGATTGGGATGTCGTGGACATTTTAAAGAACATAAATAAAAGATGTCATCAGAGAGATGCATGGTAGTACAGGAAGATGGGCTGGTCATGGAGTGAGGGAGGATAAATGGATAGCCTGAGTGGTTCACAGGTTTCAGAAATACATGTTGAATGGAGGCCTTATGGTGAACTTAAGGGAGAACGTGAGACTGAGTCAAACAGGATGGATAGCCATGAATGGATTATGATCACTACCACTGGAGGAAATAACCAAATCTGATAGATCACAGATCCATTTAAGTATTTGAGTATTAAACCTCTGTATTAGAAGTGTCGCAAGTGAAAGTGTTGAGAAAGTCTAAATCACTAGTGTGAAATGTAAAAGCAAACACATTTTAATTTACTAGGGGGAAACATGGGCCTATATCAAGGCAAAAATCCTAATTAAAAAATCAATCATTTTGACAAAAGGAGTGGAAACACCAATGATCTTTACAGCTATGTTGTTTAGCCAGCTGTACCTTTATCCTGATCCATGTTAAACCATGACCTTCTGATGAAAATGGTTGAAAATGCCAAAATACAACAAAAAGTTCTTATGAATCAGAACAAATAGGATATCGGTTAGAACATTCGCTTTACACACAAAACATCTCCAATTTGAAACCGCATGCAAACGTAAAGCTACTGTTCCCAAGAGGAATCCTGGGGCAGTAGCAAAGGCACTAGATTTGACATCAGAGAGCTGGGTTCAAATCCCAGCCCTGCCATTTACTAATTGTGTGGCATAGGGCATTTCATTTCACATCCTTGAAACTCAGTTTTCTCATCTGTAAATTGAGTGGGTTGGACTAGATGATCTCTAAAATCTCTTCCTGTTCTAGATCTGTGTTTACTTGACTAATGCAGCATACACTGAACATATGAAAAACTTGACAAAGACACAACTGGAAGGGTTTCCATGTGGCCAGTCATTCAACAACCATTTAAACTTCTAGTATGCAAAAAAAAAAGTATATACCTTGCTAACCCTTACTTATTATCCTTTAGATTATTTCAAAATCTTTTTTTTCCCCAAGAAAGATCTACCCTGTTTCTTACAGTTATAATCTAGATGCTTCTAACCATGTCTTTTATTTCCTGGAAAATCATGGATAAATACAATGTTTATGGGTTTACTTTGATGGATCCTTCAAATTTCCTCTATTCAACTTGAAACTTCCCCACATATCTTGCTCAGGTCTTGACACTATGATCTTGCTGTAGGAAGAGTATTGACTAGACTGAAGGAGGGAATCCTAACTCAACATCCTAACTCTAGTTTCCAATAACTTTACTTGCTCTTCTTTCTTTAACAACACTTTTTATCATTCAGTAATTCCTCTACTCAGATTTTATCAGGGAACATCTCCATTTGTCCAGGAAATCTTCCATCATGCATCTAAAAAGAAATGGCCACTGTTTTGGCAATGTCTCTGGCTTTGGCACCCAGTGGTTCTCTGGAGGGACATTCCAAATAAAAATACTCCTCTTCAAGAAATTGAGACCATTTTTCTGTTTGGCTCCCTCCCTTCTCTGTACTTTCTTGTGTTTCATCATATTTTTATCTATCAAAGCATCTTCCTTTTTTTTTTTTGCTTTTTTCAAAATATATTTAACAAGCCTTTTTTTTTTGCTTATGTCTGTTGACTATCTTTCTAGTTACTTCTGCTAAAGTTGCTGATAATGGTGTTACCTATTATACCTTTTATTGGGCATATTTCAGGGGTTTGGAGAGGATATTGGAGTTGAAGATTGGAAATTGCCTGATATATTGGTCACTGTATATCATCCCCATCATTTCACAATTAATTATTAAGCATTAGCTTGCTTAGGTCCACAGAGAATACAGAGCTAGATAATTATTGCCTACTTGATATCCAAACAAAGTTAAAAGTATTCCATTGCTCATGGGCTAACCCTTAATGAATGCCTATATAATGGATGAATGACTAGAAAAGGAAGACCCAATCATTGGTTCCAAGTCAATAAATGGAACTTTGAGAAGTCAGTTTCTGGCTGTGAATGACTGGAGGACGTAGTGAGGAGTATTCTAATTGGCCTCAAAGTGAACAAGAACTGACCCCCAAGTCTACCTTACGACCCACTACCCCAAACTTTCTTTTCAAACAAAACAGAGAGAGGCAGCCTTGAAATCCATGAAGCCTAGGTCCAAATCATACCCCTGGTACATACTGGCTGTGTTACCCTGGGTCAGTCACTCAATCCTTCAATGATCTAAACAGTTCTCTAACTCTGTCTAAGACAGAGAGCTGGTTGACCTGAATTCGTCCAAGGATTTTCCTCATCGTATACAAATGAAATCAAAGTTCAAATCTCAATTTTTATCCCACGTTTACATCAAATGGGATTTCTATGGCCTAAGTTCGTAAACTTTTAAAGTCAAAATTTCTGGAAAGGAAACTGGGGCTATGACTTTGAGGGAAAGGGCATTTTTAATGAGGGACAGTTTATTATTTCAGTACTACACAACCCATTAGAAATAGTGCTCAACGTTCACCAACAGGTGGCAGTAGGCATTTCTCAGTTTGAAACATGGTGTGTAATCGATTAAATTTAGTTTTAAGGCTATCTGAGGCCTGCTGGCATGTTTATATTGTTTCCTGGGAGCCTAAACTCCCTTGGGCATTCTAAGGCTCTCCAGTACCTTGGCATTGCACAAATTTTTAGAAGAAAAAATTAGTATAACAGGAAATGCTAAGAATCCATAAGAAAGGAGTCAAGACCCCCAAATTATGTCCTTTATCCTAAGGACGGAAGCATGAAAAGATGCCTAGCAGCATTCAATAGCTCATTAGTCATACTCCAAGGAAGGCCACACTATGTCAGAGTGGCTGATGGTGAGAGACGAGGGGGCAATCACAGACTCATAGAAAGCAGAGCTGAAAGAGAGGAAAAATTAGACCTTTCAGAAGTGACTGAGGACTTGGAAGTGAGAGAAAAAGGAGGGGATAAATTCTAATGAGTTATGAGGGAAGAAAAAAAGGGAGAACAGGTAGAAGTAGGATATCAGGAAAGATTATTTTTGAAGAAGAGTCATCCTAAGGCAAAATTCTATTTTGTCACTTCCCTTCTCAAAAATCTTCAATGATGCCCTACTGACACTGAGTTAAAATAAAAACTCTTCAGTCTTAAACTTAAAGCTCCCGTGATCTAGTTCCAACCTACCTTTCTAGCTTTATTTCACATCACTTCCTTTTCTCCACTCTACTTACCTAACAAACAAGACTACTAGCTATTGCCAGAGAGAATTTGAGGGTGGCAGATTAAGCATTATGCTAAATTCATTCAATTCCAGGGTTTATTAACAGTCTACAACCTATTTTCCTGGACATATTCATTCATACAAATAAAAGGGGATACAAGATCACTGGATCAGAGATGTTGAGCTAGAAGGGAATTTGGAGACCATCACTCCTTCATCTTACAGATAAGGATACTGAGGCCCATAGAGGTTAAATGACCCAGGCAAGGTCACACAAACGTAAGTGCCCTCTGTTTCATTGCAATCCCTATTCATAGCACCCTACTTTGATCTGGTTCTAGGAAATTAAATCTCATGTGAGGGGATAGATGCCAGGCAATCAATCAGCCCAGTCTAGACAGCCAGTTTGTTCTGGATAGCCTACAAATGTTAGGGGGGTGTGGGATTTTATTACTGAGGTAGACAAAGAGAGCATCATCAATCTTGTGATAAACAGGGGCTAGCAGAATTCCTTCCCAGTCAGAGGCTGCACTCATGGATGTGTATCAGTCACACCAGCTGCCTCTGTCTGCATGTCTCTTTCTTCATGGCTGTTCCATCTATCCCCGGGCAAAACAAGCTTTTTCTAACCAGCCCTCATCATCACATCTCCCACCTCGGAGTAATTGCTAGTTATTCCCCATGTCTAGAATATTATCCCTATTCATCGTCCCTTTCATTCAAAACTTGGCCCAGGTATCACCTCAGGTACCAGGAAATAACTTCCTAGCAGTTTTTTTGTTAAGTTGTTTTTTCAGTTGTTTCCAACACTCTGTGACTCCAAAGAGAGTGGCTTGCCATTTCCTTCTCCAGCTCATTTTACAGATGAGGAACTGAGGCTAAGAGGTTTAAATGCCTTGCTCAGAGTCTTAGAGCTAGTAAGCACCTGAGGCCAGATTTGAACTCATGAAGACAAGTCTTCTTGATTCCAAGGCCAGTGCTCTATCCACTGTACCACCTAAATGACCTAACAATTACACTAAAAGTGTAATTCAATAAACAATTCACTAAAAAGTGAAATGGTCTGACTTGAAAGATGATGGATTTCCCTAGCAGAGGCTGGAGGACCACTTATCAGATGTGTTATAGTGGGGATCCCTTTTCTGATTTGGTGAGACTAGATGGTCCTTCGGAGGCCCCTTCCAATTTTCCAGTTTTGTAATTCTGCAATTTTGGGAAGCCTTCCTTGATTCTCTCTAGCAAGGGTCTTAGCCTGTTTTGACAGTCTGGTGCAGTCTATGAATACCTTCTTAGAATATTTTACTTGCACAATATAAAGGATATGGGATTACAAAGGAAACTACTTATATTAAAATAAGTTATCAAAATATTAAAAAAATTGAAAGTTCACAGACTTCAGGCTAGAACCCCTGCCTCAATGGGAAAGTATTCTACTATTCCTAAAATTTTCACAGAGTTTTACTTTGCCCCCTCACACTGTCTTAGATGATGCTTATTAGAAAAAAGAAATCAGAGTTGGAAGAAAACTCAGAGATCCCCTGGTTGGTCTAACCTATACCAGGAAAGAATCCTGACAACACAAAGTCTTTGCTTAAAGACCTCTGGGGAGAGAAAACCAGCACTTGCTGAGGCAAGTTCCTTGAGGCTAAGTACCACCACCCTTCTTTATATTTATTTTTCTTAGCCCAGAGCCTCATGTATCATGAAAGCTAGGAAAAAGTGGAGAATTTAGGATCATAGACTCAGAAGTAGAAGGGATTTGCCCAAGGTCACGCAGTTAAGTGGCAAAGTTGAGATTTTAACATAGGTCCTCTGACTCCTGAGACAGCCCTGTTTGCTGAACCATGGATATCAGTCCCAGGAGGCTGGTGGGAAGGTAGGGGTGATTGAGAGTGTCCAATTACGGTTAACAGGTCCCTATGTCACCTGGAAGAATAACCCTAAGGGGACCATCCCCCATTCTATTTCACCTAACCATTATCCCCAATGCCCAAAATATCACACAATCAAGCCAGTAAATGGCCCATGGAGAGGTAGCTAGGAGGCACAGTGGACAGAGCACAGATCTTGGATTTAGGATGACCTGAGTTCAAATCCAATCTTAGACACACACTAGCTGTGTGGCCTTGGGCAAGTCATATAACTTCTGTCTGCCTCAGTTTCTTCAGCTAAAGAAAGGGTATAATAGTAGCACCTGCCTCCCAGGATTATTGTGAAGGTCAAATTATGTAATGTTTGTAAAGTACTTTGAGGTACTGTGCTATATAAACGCTATTTATTACTTCTGCTTTTGTTATTAACCCCTGTCTAGGTTGGAAAATGTTCTACTATTCCTGAAATTTTTCTAGGATATTGAATAGCTTCAGACACTGTGTGACCTTGGGCAAGTCATGTAGCCTCTGTCTCCCTCAGTTTCTCCCTCTGTAGAAAAGAGATACTAACAGTATCTGTAATAGATCCAGGGTTGTTGTGAGAATCAGATTATATAATATTTGTAAACCTTATATAAACCATATAGTGCCATGTGACTGCTATATATTATCAATGTAATTTTTTATATTAATTGTTATGCAGGTAAACAAGTACCTCTAAATCCCTAGACACCTAGGTATCCTGGAAATGAGTCAGAGATCACCAAGGTTGAACATGACCTTGAGATGAAGCAGTTGTAGAATAACCTATTCCCTAAAGCCTGGGGCATGAATAGTGTAAGAGCCAAAATCCTGTGGCATACCCGCAGGCACTTAATGAAAATAACTGAAAATTCCTTTAGTGCTTTAAGAGTTACAAAGGTATAACCACCTTGGAAGGCAGGTAATATAAATACTGTTATTCCCATTTTATAGATAAGAAAACTGAGGTTTGTTGAGGTTAAATGGCCTACTGTCACAAAGCTGGTAAGTAGTCATTCCAGCCCAAATATTCTGATTCCAGCTGTAGGCCTCAAGACAAATTTTTAAAAATAGTTTCTCAGCCGGCCATGGTGGCAGACTCCCATGATTCCCACTATACTGGGGGTGCTGAGGCTGGTGGACTGTCTGAGCTCAGGACCTCCAAGCTTCAGTATGCTAAACTGACCGGATTAAGTCCAGCACCCAGTGTGGGAAGGAAGCTGCCTAAGGAAGGGAGAACCAACCCAGATCAGAAACAGAGCAGGTCAAAGTTTCTGTGCCAATCAGTAGTGGTATTGGGTATGAGAGTGGCCACTGAGCTTTCAGCCTGGGTGAATTAGGGTTGGGGGAGGGCAAATGAGGGAGGAAAGGGAATATAGATTCTCCCTGAGGAAAGGAGGACTTCTGTAGGTGAATTCTGTTAAAGAGGATGAAATGTGTCTTTAACTTGTCGAAGGCTATGTAATTCCAGGCAGATCCACAGATTAGGGGTGAGGAGAGTGCATTTTAGCAGGCATACCCCTTTAATTAACTTTTAATTTTTTTTAATCACTACTTAATCTGTCGTGTGTTTTTTAAAAAAATTCTTTAAAAAATAAGTTTAATGGATATAACAGCAAAGAAATGCAGCCTGATGTAATGGAGTTAAATATCAGTTAAATGTTTATTGAATGATCAAAATGAATAAAAATCTCCTATGTGCCCAGCACTATGCTGGGCTCTAGACCCACAGAGAGAAAAATGAAACAGTTCTTGTTCTCAAGGATAAAATGTAAACTATTTGAGAGCAGGAACTATACCTAGTACAGTGTCTGGCACAGAGGACACATTGATTAAGTGGTTTAGGATTGATTTGTTAACTGAAAGAGTTTACATTCTATAAGGAGAGACAATACATCCAGCTATGATATGTTCCATATATATGGCTTCAGATCCCTTCTCCAGTAGAAACAGTAGAATATAGCTTAAAGTACTGTGAAACTCAAATGACATAGGTTAGTTTCTTTCTATATAACATTAAGGGCATTTGTGTTGCATATCTTACAGTACTGTACAAATGTGAGCTATTACAATTTTAGAGAATAGGAGTGATTTCCTAAAATAAAAATGTGATTATTTTCATATATACATCTATCATCTGGAATCTGGAGTTTATTCTCAAGTAATTATTTTCTTCTTTGCAACTTACATGGCTTGAAAGACTATTTGAACAGAAAGGACTTAAGAAATCAACTAGTTTCTAAATTTGTACGTGAACAAAATTTAAATCCAGAGATTAAATGGCTTATTCATTTAATAGTAATACTAATAGCTACTAAGGCAACTAGGTGGACGATAGAGCACTGGGTCTAGAATCAGGAAGATGAGTTCAAATCCAGCTTCAAACACTTCTTAACTGAGTGTCTCTGAGCATATCACTTAATCACTGTTTTTCTCAATTTCCTCATTTGTAAAAATGAGTGTACTAACAGCATCTATCTTGCAGGATTATTGTGAGAATCAAATGAGATATATTTGTAAAGTACCTGGCACATGGTAAGTTCTAGAAATGCTTATTCCTATACCCTTCTCTTCATCAAAACTCACAAAACAAAGGATTAATAGCAACTGTAAGAAACATTAGAACAAATCCCTTATTTTAAAGAGGAAAGGCCCAATTCTCAGAAAGTTAGAGGGAATTTGGATTTGAACCCATACCCCTTGATTCTAGATCTACTGTTATTTCCATTGTACCAGCTAGTTAGCACCAGAGCCAGCCCTTGAACTCTGTGCTGGGAGACATTGCATTGCCCTCATTTACTACCCAAGAACTGTTTTTTGTTTTGAAAACAAAAAAGACCCAATTCAAAGGAAATAGAAGAACACGCATATTTCCATCTTTGAGGACAAATTCTCTGGATCAAAACTATCTTCCCACATTTCTGCTCCCTCTCTCCTAAGTACTTTCTTCTGATCATTCTTCTTTGGCATAATCTTGAATTCCTCTGCCATCTTGCTTGCCTTCGTCAGCATGGCCTAGCTTTTTGTTATCCATTCTAAAAAGCAGTGATCAGACTTGAGCACAATATTTAAGATGTCAGCTGACCAGGAAGGAGTGCAGCAGACCTGTTGCTTCCTTAGAATTGAACATGATGCCTCTTTAAGGTTACATTAGTTTTCTTTATTGCCATGTTACATCATTGACTCAAGTAGTCGAAGTAGAATTCCCACCCAAGTTCTCCAATTAGCATTTTTTTCTACTATCCTTTTAATTCACAAAGAAGTTCCCCAAAATTCAAATATCACCAATTTGCAAGGGTCCAGTATATCAAAGAGATAGTAGTTCACTTTAATTAGGCTGGTTGATTTCTATATTGAAGCAGTTCATTTATTCAGTCTCTTCGGTTGTATCTATATCAAGGAACCACTTGCAGAGGCAAAGAAATTAGGGCATGGGGAATAGAAGAGGGAGAAAAGGCTATTCTATCTACAAAGTGAATGGTTTTGTCTACAAAAAGAATTCTCACTCACTCTACCTGTCTGGGATGGGTCACAGGATGGGTTAGGCAACACTGGGGAGGCCAATCTACTAAGCTGAAGAGGGATGAAATGGAAAGGAACCTTAGAGATTATCTACCTCCTCATTTTGTAGATGAGAAAACTGGTCTTGAAAAGTCAAGTGATTCACTCAAAGCCCTAGTACCATAAGATAAAGAGAATTTAGAGATCTTCTAACCTACTCCATCCCAAAGGAGAAGTGACCTACCCAATGGAGGTAAGTGACAGAGGTTGAATTTAAAAACGCAGTCTTCTAAAATCCCAAACTCCCCTAAACTCTTTCCATGACAGTAGGGGTTGGCAGACTTTTCGGTCTGAGGATTTCTTTGCACTTTTAAAAATCAGCGAGGACCTGAAATACATTTTTTAAATGTTGATTATATCTTTTAGTATTTACTGTATTCAAAATTTAAATGGATATTTAAAATATTTATTAATTCATTAAAATGACAGTGAGAATAACCATTAGATATGAACATTAATGATATTTTATGAAAAATAATTATATTTTCCAAACAAAAAAAGTAGTAAGAAGAGTAGCATTGTTTACATATATGTAATCATATATACATTTATATACACACACATACATATATATTTAAATCTCATTTAATGTCTAGCTTAATAGAAGACATTTGGATTCTCCTATCTGTTTCTGTATTCCATCTGTTGAGATATGTTGTTTTGGTTGAAGTATATGAAGAAAATCTTGCCTCTCTGGGTTTTCACAAATCAGACACATCTGAATTTGGGGGAACTTTTTTTGTGTCCTTAAAAGATAGTAGAAAAAATGTTAATTGGAGGACTCTGGACACAGGGTATTGGGAGAAGGAAGGGGTATATTAACAGGCAAATAACATCTCAGTAGTACAACGATTTTCTTTTGAGCTTTCAGTCAAAGAATCTTGGAGTCCCCAGGTGACTGAAGACCATCCTTTGAGGACAGTCACACTACAGTTATAAGAAGCTTTTCCTGATTTCCCTAATTGTTTGATTTCTGTCCCCTCCTACGAGGTTTTATTTTGAGTTTATCTGTATGCATGTTGTGAAAATGATAACAGCTTCTATTTGTATAGTTTTCTAAGGTTTACAAAGAACTTCACATATATTTACTCATTTCTTCCTGACAACAAACACAGGAGGTAGGCTGCCATCATTTTCCCCATTTTACAGAAAAGGAAACTGAGTGTGAAAAAAAAAAGTTAGGTGAAGTGCCCAGGATCACTCAGTTAGTAAGTATCTAAGGCAGAATTTGAACTCAGGTTTTCTGACCCTAAGTCCTATACTCAATCCACTGTGCCACTTAGCTGTTATGTATACACAGATGTAGTTGGAGCTATGTAAGGGTCCTGAGTACAGGGACTGATTTTAGTCTCAGCATTCCCAGTACCTACCACAGAGCCTGACATAGAATAGATGCTTAATTAATGCCCATTAAATTAAATGTAACCCCACATTGACAGACTACAACCAGAGTCAGGTACTCTTGCTTCAGGGCTGAAGAGCCCAGGACCTGGTGAGGACAAAGATGGAAAGATCATTGCATACATCCTTAGATCCCATCCCCTTCCTTAACCCTCTCAGCATAGCCAATCCCCAAACCTAAAAGCAGAGTAGTTTAACTATGAATATCCTTGTCCTGGGGCCAACCCCCACCTGCTCCTATGGAATACTTGGGAATCTAAAGCAGTCTGAGTCTCTGTCTTTTCCCTCTGGCTTCATGTTATAGAATCCCTAAGCAATCTTCCCTGAGCACCAAGGTCTTACTTTGACTCTTTTATCATTTCAGGAATGAGAGGGGAACAGGCTGCTCTTCTGGAAAGGCAGGAGAAATCTCTCTTCCCAAGTTCCAAAGCCTCTGTCCCTGATCCAGAATGCTTTGATTGTTAGTGTTTGCATATTAGCTAAGGCTATTTAAAAATAGCCAATGGAAAACCCTAGGCTGGGCTTGTCAAGAGGCAGCCCAGCTTCCTGGGGTGAGCACAGGTGGTGGTTCATGCCTCCAGGCAAAGCTACTGCTACCTTAAAGCAGGGGCCATGACTGCTTCAGGTTTTTCTCTTTCTCTTCTATCTAGTTCCTTTACTCTCCATGTGTTGCCACCTGCCCTAGCTACTGCTGGCGTGCCAGTTACTAAAAATAGTCAGTCAGTCTCAGCAATCCTTGACTGAAAGGCAGCAAGGCACAGTGGGTCTGGAGACAGAGATCTGGGACTAAATCTGCCTTGGCTGCTTCCTACCTGTGTGACATCGGGCAAGCCCCTTCTCTTCTGAGGTCTCAGTATTCTCATCTGTAAAATGAGTGTCTCAAAGTAGATGGCCTTTGAAGGTTCTCACCATTGCTGAATTCTAGCAAGTTATTTTCATGAATGATTTCTGTGGGCCATATTTAATACAGTATGGGAAGTCACAAGTAATAAGATTCAAGGGTAACTATGCAAATCAAAAAATATCTGAAACCCCTGAGAAATCAGACTCAATCAACTGACAAATACTGTGGGTTCCTGGCCCCCAGGCACTGCACTAAGCCTTGCAGTGAGGTTCAATAAGATAAACAAAGGCATAAAATCAAAGGAAGAAAGAGCACCTCTTGGAATCTATTGTGATTTGAGGGTTTTTTTTTAAGTTTTAAAATTTATTTTAAACTTAAATACAAAATAAGATAGGCGAAAAAATTGTCATGTATACTACAGAACATAAAAGAGGATTCAATATAAAGTGATAAACTTCCATTTTAAGAAAACCCATATAATGAATACTACGCATTATTTTCAAACCTATCTAGCTTTTCTTTGCCTCCTTGTATGTTTTCTTTTTGTCCTCTGCTATGTACTTTTTACTTTATTTTTCCCCTTCCTCCCCTCCCCCAAGAAGACTACAATTGAGTGTGCATTTTGTTCCTTCCTTTAGTCGAATATGATGAGAGTAAACTTCATGTTTTTCTCTTAGCCCCCCTCGTTTTCCCTCCACTAAAAAGTCTCCTGCCTACCTCTTCTATGAGAGATAATTTACCCCATTCCATTTCTCCCTCCCTCCTCCCAATACATTTCTCTCTCACCGCTAAACTTCATTTTTTTAAGTTATGATCCCATCCTATTCAATTCACTCTGTGCTCTCTGTCTCTGTGTGTGCATGCATGTGTGTATGTGTGTGTGTATGTGTGTGTGTGTATGTAATCCCACCAACTACCCAGATACTGAAAAGTTTCAAGAGTTACAAATACTGTCTTTCCATGTAGGAATGTAAACAGTTCAACTTTAGTAAGTCCCGTATGACTTCTCTTTGCTGTTTACCTTTTCATACTTCTCTTCATTCTTGGGTTTGAAAGTCAAATTTTCTTTTCAGCTCTGGTCTTTTCATCAAGAATTGAAAGTCCTCTATTTCACTGAAATACCATTTTTCCCCTGAAGTATTATACTCAGTTTTGCTAGGTAGGTGATTCTTGATTTTAGTCCAATTCCTTTGACTTCTGGAATATCCTATTCCACGCCCTATGATCCCTTAATGTAGAAGCTGCTAGATCTTGTGTTATCCTGATTGTATTTCCACAGTATTGGAATTGTTTCTTTCTAGTTTCTTGCAATATTTTCTCCTTGACCAGGGAACTCTGGAATTTGGCTACAATGTTCCTAGGAGTTTCTCTTTTTGGATCTCTTTTAGGCAGTGATCAGTGGATTCCTTAAATACTTATTTTGCCTCTGGTTCTAGAATATCAGGGCAGTTTTCTTTGATAATTTCATGAAAGTTGATGTCT
>CM053772.1:176135027-176152913 GCA_028658325.1 Potorous gilbertii | reverse complement strand
TAGCAGATTTTGTGGATGTCAGGTTGGTGAGTCTGGAATGTTAGTGATATATTAACACCATCTGTAGAAAGGGAAGCTCAGAAAAATCTCTTTGAGAAAGGATTAGCCACAAAATCTTGACAGAGGTCACTTTTCCTCAGGATGCTGCCCCTGCTAGGTGTATATCACTTTTCAGTTCCACCTGCACTCATGGCCTACTAATACTGAGTGTGGTGATATCATCAAATGCAAAGGAAAAGGGACATATTTGAATTAACAGAAAAATCCTAGTGTCACACCAAATCTACTTCCTTGGGCACAACCTAAGAATGTAGGGTCACAGGGAATTAGAAAGTCATCTAGCTAATCTGGGGCCCTCATTTTACAACTCCTCTCTCAGAATGAAACTAAATTTGGAGTTGTCATTAGGGCAACTCTTGGACAGTCTGCTCAGTCCCTTTTCCTTACATAATCCTACACAGAAATCCAAGGCTTCTACTATCAATCCATGGTTTAGGTTCCTCCTGAAAGGTAAATATACTTTAGGAGCTGCTGAACAAACAACTCCTTTTATGATAGGACTTATGCTGTCAAAGTAATTCTGGTTTTACTTTCGAAATAGGATGCCTCTCAGGAACTTTGGGAAAGTTTCTCTCAGAGAGGAGGACAGTTGATGGACAATGTTCATGAGCCATTAATTCTTGGGTGGAGAAAATGGTATTTTGAATTCCTTAAGCATTGTAATTCTGGTCTTCTAGTCAGAGAAAGGAAAGTTCCTGGACAACATCACTCTGAGAGGTTGCCTCTTGGGTAACGTCAAGTTTGAGAACTCATGGGTAAGACTTTCCAGAGAAGGAAGAGGATTTCCTGATGGTAATATGCTTCTTCCATGTTCTTCACTAAAGTTATCAATGTACCCAATGCTGCCATCTCAATTGCCTGAATAACCCAGTCTTGGGATTATTCCTCTTAGACCACCTGAAAATACATGTAACTCCCACATGGTTTCCATTTCTTGGGTGAAGAGGTAGAGAAAAAAAAGTCCCCTATCTCCTTAGCAACATACCACCTTTGCTACATCCTAAAAGAACGTCTCAAGAGAAAAGGTGAAGGATCCCAAAAGAGAGAATGAACTGTTCTACCATCTTGCTTTTATAAACAGTGGAGAGGAGCTGCTCCTCTGCTGAATTCAAGCCAGCCAGTCCTAATAAATATTCTATAATCTCATTAAATTGATAGGGGGAAACTATCACATTGATAAGGAAATCCCCATTTCTTTTACAGTAGGTTGAACAAAACCTGTGTAAACAAAATTCTCTGGAAAATCTCTGAATTCTATTACCCGCTGAAGTTAGATTCCCTTAGTAGGTACAATTCTGAGAAGACTGTATATGTTCTGAATCTATCAGGTTCTGAGTTTGGCAAGCTCTGCCCAGCTTATCTAGTAAAGCTTGAAAAGTCTATGATACTCTCAAAAAAAAATTCCATAAAAATGTGTTCATCCATTTTGGTGAGTCTGTTCATGAAGAGTTTCTTTAACTGTGAGGAAGAGCATATGTTATCGGTTTTAAATGAGAACTCAAAAATTGCAAGATTTAGATTTGGAGGAGCCCTTTAAGGATATGGAACCCAACCAATGAGAAGACTAAGAAGGGACTTGCCCCAAATCACTCAGGTAGTAAATATCAGAACTCAAACTGCAGTCCAGGTCCTCTGACTCCCAATCCATTCAACATTCATTTTTATTCCATTTGGCAGAGCAAGACACTCAACCAGAGGGAAATACTTTGCTATATTAACTCCCTTTCTTTTTCTTCTCTCCCCAGAAAGGTTTCAGATCTATTTGTCAGTTGTATTCACAACAACTAGGGCCTATTTTAATTGCTCAACCTCCCAGAGGGTTAAAATCCCTTCTTTCTCTGTGTCTCTCAATATGCCTAATTTTGTTCTCTGGAAGACAATAGAGTTGTAAAGGGGTTCATTATTTGGAGGATGCAAGAGTACCTTTTGACAGGTAGATCCCACATCAACTGTAGTTTTCTCTGGGTATGAACTAGTCTTCATAGAGATGGGGTAAACTTCCGAACTACTGAGCAATAGGACTTGATGAGACAGGGATAAAGAAACATCAACAGGCAGTGAACACCCTTAGACAATATGAATGGCTTCATTCTGTCTTTGTATCTCCAATGTCTAGCACAGTTCCTTGAAAATAATAAGTATTTCATAAATGGATGTTCACTGATTGAATATTCTATCAAGGCTGCCACACAATGGATCTCAAGACTCCCAGGAACTATAATATTGAAGTTTGGAATTGTCATAGCATCTCAGAGCTGAAAAGGGCCTCACTTGGTCCTACCCACACTCAAATAAGCATTCCCTCTACAAAGAATTCTACACCTGGTCTTATTGCAGCCTGTTCTTGAAGAATCTCCAGGGAGGAGGAATCTACTATGTACCAAGGCTACTAATTTCACTTTAATATGGTCCTAACTAATAAAAGCATTTTTTCCTATGTCACCAAATCTAAATTTGCCAATTTACATCTTCCACCCATTGTTTCCAGTTCTATCTTTGTGTCCAAGAAGAAAATGTTTTATTATCTCTCTTACATATAGCAGCCCTTCAAATAGGTGAAGTCATCTGCTATGTATCCTTCAAATTTCTTCTTCTCCCAGCAGAGCTCCAGTTCCTTCAATTTATTCTTATTTGTTATAAACTTCTAAGCTTTTACCATACTAGCTGCACTCCTCTAGACTCTTTCCAGCTTATCAGTCTCCGTCAAATGTGGCCCCAGAATGAAATGTAATGTTCCAGATATGGTCTGAGTAGAGAGCAGTAAAGCAGGGAATATCATCTTCCTAGTCTTGACCATCATTCCTTTCTTAAGATGGCCTCAGATTGTCATATATGGGGTGAAGAGGACTAAGGCTTAGTTCAGAAGCTGCTTGAGGATCGCCAGTTCTCTGACATCCACATAGTTCTCCCTGGAGGGATCTTTTCATTTTCATGAGCAATAAAACTCATCAGACACATTTTTCGAATGAAAAGGAACATGGCATTTTGCATGTAATTGCAGAGTAGGCTAGACATGCAAATTTAAAGAGAAAATAAAATCGTCCTTGCTTTCAAAATAAATTGTCATGACAGAAGCATAAAGCCTTATTTCCTGAAAGCACAGGGCCATTGAGAAAAGAGCACTCATATGCCCATCATCTACCTGTGTGGCGATACATGTGGACAGGAATAGTTCAATAGCTAAGAAAATCAGAATCGGTAATGAAGGATTGCTGAAACATGGAGTAGCTAAGATTCTGTGGTGATGGGAGAATTTTCTTTTCAATCTTTCCTCTTCCACATGTCTTCATGTTAGTAACCCTGCCTCTTTTAGTGTTTTATTCCATTACTGTATACTTTCCTAGAGGGTGTGGGGAGAGAGAAATCTCATCCTCATACATCTGACCAAGCTTCTTGTGCCAAATGTAGCTTTTGAACCTGCAAATACTTAATGTACCAGGAAAATCCTGTCATAATCAATTAATCAACGTGTACTTCTTAAGTACCTCCTATGTGGCAGGCACTATACTGTGCTAGGGAAAAGTCCAATCTTTGCCCTTGAGTTTACATTCTATGCAGTTCACAAATCAATAAATATAGGCTACATACAAATAAATACCAAGTGATGGGGAGAGGGGAGATTAATGACTGGGAGAACCAGAAAAGGGAGCTTAAAGGAGGTAGCACCCAAACTGACCACCTTAGGCACCTAAGAGTTCTAAGATCTAGATGTGGAGAGAGTTTCAGGAATAGGAGAATATTCAGGAATAGGAGAATATTCAAAAATAGGAGAAAGCCTGTGCCTTTGTATCCTCGATGCATAACACAGTGCCTGGCACAGAGTACACACTTGACAAATACTCATTGATTGCTCTTCTGACTTGAAGATGAGAGACAATGTCATGTATGAAGCACAAAAAAAAAAAAGGAAAACAGTTTGACTGAAGGATAACATAAAGGGTAATATGTGAATAATCTGGAAAGATAAAGTCAATCCAGACTGTGAAAGGCTTTGAATGGCAAACAGAAGACTGTATTTTATCCAAAAGGCAATAAAAAGTCACTGAAGCTTCTTGAGGAAGGGGATTAATTCATCAGGCCTTGTACTTCACGAACATCAATTTGGCAGCTGTGTGGAGGATGTATGGAGGACAGATTGGAAAGAGAAGAGATTGGTACATGGAGTTCAAGTAAGAGGCTATTGCAATACTCCAGACCTAGAGAAGTTGTGACCTGAAATGGATAGGAGAGAAACAGAGGAGGTAGAGTTAACAAGATTTGGCAACCAGTGGGATTCAGAGGGTTGAGTGAGAGTAAAGAGTCATCAAAAATGATTCTTCAATTGCAAATCCTGGTGACTAGAAGAATGATTATTGATCTTGACAGAAGTAGAGAAGTAAATAAGAGGAGTGTCTTTAGGGAGAAAGACAATGAATTCTGTTTTGAACATGATGAATTATAAATGACTATGGAACATGAAGGTGGAGATGTCCCTCTTGTAGTTAGAGGTATACACTAGAGTTCAAAAGAGAGATGAGGGCTAGAACCATTAGCATAGATAAGATAGTTAAATCCATAAGAGATGTGGAGATTACTGAGAGCATAGGGAGACCAAAGAGCCTTGGGGTACATTCATAGTAAGTAGGTGGCCCTTCTACGAAAATTTTGCAAAGGACAAAAAGAAGAATCATTCAGGCAGGTTGGTTGGTTGTTCTCGAAGAGGACCCAAATGACATCTCTAGGCTAGAGTCAAGTTTCAGTGTGACTGACTGTAACTGATCAGACCAAAATGAGCCCAGAATGTTCTCCCCAGGTCGGGCACAAATAGTCTATGTGAACATTTGGGGTGAATTCTCTAAATTTGCACATCTTGTGTTTCTCCTGAGCTATTTCAATTCGGCTTTGCTCATAGAGAACAGGACCTTCACTGATTGGGTACACCATGCTGAGTGGTTCTGTGCCAGTATCTCCCATGTCATGCAATCAATTCCAAAGTCATACAGGTAAAAGAACTAAGAAAAATTCAAAGGAGCAGAGTATTCAAAAGACAAAGTGGTAAACAATGCCAAAAAGTTATAGAAAGGTCAAGAATCATGAAACATGGGAAAAGGCCATCAGACCCAGGAACAACAAGAATGAGAGTAACTTGGTAGAGAGTTGTTTCAGTTGACTGGCTTGATCAGAGGTCAATCAGAATGCTAAGGATTACTAAGTGCATGGGAAGTGAAAGTTTGGAAGATCCATTTTTCTATGAAAAGGAAGAAAGATTGGATGCCAGCTTAAGGGGGTAGTAAGAACAAGTGACAGTTTTTCAAGGATGGATATCTGATCATATTTGTTGACAACAGAGACAGAGTCACATTTCATGTGTGACCATGTACAGTGATCCCTATCCTCTAACTTCCTCTAAATTTGCTATTGCAGCACAAAGCTTCCCCCACCATCTGCATGCACTCCACGACAATGGCCCTTTTTAAGTGTGACTGGCTTTTTCTTCTAGGAACAGGTGTCATATTTAGAGTGGAAAGTGATGAAGGGAGTGAAGGTTTGTCAAATTTGCAACATTGGGAGGACAGCTAAGACATTAGTACCTAGCATGGTGTCAGGTATGTATTAGGCACTTAATAAGTCTTTGTTGATTAATTGATTAAATTACATATTCCGGCTACAAAAAAGGTCCTTGACACGCTAGATGGATGAGCCTAATCTAATAAGATATAATTTAATAAGAACAAATGTAAAGTATGCACTTTGATTCTAAAAGTCATTTTGTGCACAAGATTGGGGTGTATGAGTAGGCAAAAGTTTCTATGAAAAAGATCTGGGAACTTTAGTGGATTCTAAGATCAAGATAAGTCAACTGTGTGATATGAAAAGTAAAACAGCTAATATGACTATCTGAAATGATTCGTAGTGACCAGAATACAGAAAGGAATAATCACGGTACACGTCCTGGCTGATGGCTCAAGCCTCCACAGTTAAGGACCTTAGATAAACTAGAGAGAATCAAGAAAAAACAAACCATGACAGAGCACTAATGAATATGTCTTATGAGGATCTGGAAGGAACTGGGGATTTTGAAGACTGAAGAAGAGACTTAGAGGGGTATATGAAAGCCATTTTCAGTATTAGAAGGATTATCATGTAGAAGAGACAGGCTTGTTCTAATGGACCCCTAGAAGCAATGGGAAAAGGTAGTAAAGAGTTAAATTTAGATATGATATAAGGAAAAACTTCTTACCAATTAAAGGTGTCAAAAATGGAATGGTTTGTCACTGGGAAAATGGTGGATTCATGCTCCTTGGAACACTTCAAGCTAAGGCTGGATGACAAATATGAGTATATTATAGATGGAGGTTCATATTCGAGCCAGTCTCTAAACAGTAATTTAGTGCCTACGGTATGACAGGCACTGTGCTAAGAGTTAGGGATACAAAAAGAGGGAAAAATATAGTTCTTGACTTTTAGGAGCTTACAATCTAATGGAGAAGACAACATGCAAACAAATATATACAAAATAAGCTATATATAGGATAAATTGGAAATGATTGAAAGAGGGAAAGTACTGGAATTAAGAGGGGTTAGGTAGGGTTTCCTGTAGGGTTTCCACTGTTGGGACTTAAAGGAAGTCAAAGAAGTTAGTAGTCAGAGCAGTGGAGGGAGAATGTTCCCTGCATGAGGGACAGCTAGAGAAAATGACCAGTGCTGAATGGCTGAGCAAGTTGTTGTGTAGAAATATAATGGAATACTATTGTGCTATAAAAAATGATGAGCAGGCAGATTTCAGAAAACTCTGAAGTTACATGTAGTAATGCCTAGTGAAGTGAGCAGAACCAGGAGAACATTGTATGTAGTAACAGCAACACTGTTCAACAATCACCTATAATGAACTCAGGTCTTCTCAGAAATACAGCGATCCAAGACTCATGAGAAGAAATGCTATCTACACCCAGAGAAAGAACTATGGAGTCTGAATGCAGATCAAATCATATCATTTTCACTTTTTTTCTCATCATTTTCCGTTTTGTTCTGTTTCTTCTTTCACAACATGACTAATGTGGAAATACATTTAACATGATTGCACACGTATAACCTATATCAGATTGTTTGCCATCTTGGGGGGAGGGGAGGGAGGGAGAAAAATTTGGAACTCAAAGTCTTATAAATAATGAATGTTGAAAACTATCTTTACATATACTTAGGAAAAGTAAAATGCTATTTACAAAAGAAAGAAAGGGAGAAAAGAAGGAAGGAAGGAAGGAAGGAAGGAAGGAAGGAAGGAAGGAAGGAAGGAAGGAAGGAAGGAAGGAAGGAAAAAAGAGAGAAAGAAAGAAAGAAAGAAAGGTGCTGTCTTCTTGTGCTTAGAACATTCAAGAAACTAGTATCACTGGATCAAAGACTACATGTTGGTGAGTAAGATGGAAAACAGAAGAGGGCTGCCCAGATAATGAAAGACTTTGAATGCCACACAGAGAATTTTGTATTTCATTCTTGAAGCAACAGGAGCCCCCAGAGTTTGTTGAGGGGAGGGTGACATGATTACACCTGCACTTTAGGAAAATCACTTTAGTGGCTGAACTCAGGATGGTTGGAATGGGCTTGAGGCAAGCAGGCCACCAGGAGACCACTGCAGTAGTCCAGGCTTGAGATGTTGAGGGCTTGCACCAGAGTCAGCATCAGAGGAGAGAAAGGAAAATATTCCAGAGATATTGCAAAGGTAAAATGGACAGGCTTTATCAGTGGCTTGGATGGGGAGGGGGGGGATTGATGGGAGGTGAGAGATAGTGAGGAATTTAGTATGACTCCTAGGTTTTGAGCTTGAGGTTCTGGGAAGATGGAGTTGCACTCTATAGTAATAGGGAAGGTAAGACAGGACAAAGGGTTTGGGGGTGGGGGGAGAGATGAGTTCTGTTTTGGACGCACTGAGTTTAATGTCTACTGGACACCCAGTTCGAGATATCTGAAAGGAAAAGCAGAAGAGGTGAAAAGCAAATAGATTACATTCAGATACGGGAATTGCAGAATTCTCAAACATAGAGATGGCACATTTGACATATTCAAATACTCGACGGCCTCCGAGGTCCCTCCCGACTCTGTGATTCTGTGTTTCTATGAAAGGCTAGCAGCTCTGTGAACGTAGCGTAGGAAGGACAAGAGCTATAATTCCTCTGTTCTCCCCTTTCCCATAAATTATCAGTACAATTAATAACGAGGCATCATCATGGTTAATAATAATTTTAATTATTAATCGTCATTGTTGTTTAAGTTGCTTTTATACACGGTGCTCCAAAAGTTTTAGAGCTATTTTAAGCTTATTACATTTTGTGAAGGCTTTAAACGGTCCTAAGATCTTTGGGAAGTTCTGCATATAGCTTTAAGGTTTGCAAAGCATTTTACAAATATCAACTTACTGATTTTTACAATAACTCTTGGAGACAGGTGCTATGATTTCCCCATTTTACAGATGAGGAAACTGAGGTAGAAAGCAGTTAAGTGATTTGCTCAGAATCATAGCACCAAGAAGTGTCAAAGGGTAAACAGTTACTTTATTTTAAAAGAGTTATCATGCCATGGACAAGAACCAGAGAAAACAAGTTTTTGCGTACAGAATTTGTTGTAGACAATTTTATATTACCAGACAAACAATGCACTGTTTCATCTTCTAGATGTGAACATATTTCTTTGTTCTATAGAATGATTCTTGATAATGTTATGTTGTAATTATACCTGCTTTTATTTTGGAGCTAAAAACTGTGCCTTCACAGCATCTTCGCAATTACTTTGGCTGATATGGGAATGTCTGGGCTGTGAGTTTTATATTTGGAAAAGTGTCCAAGTCTAAAAAAAGTGATTCACTCAAAAGATGTATTTTCTGGTATCAGTGTCTTCATATGAGAATTTTGAATTACTTAAACAAACACCAAGCATCATATCTCCCTTCAAGTACCTTCTATAAGTCTAATTATCCTTATTTTTTCCCCCAAATCATATAATTTTTTAGACATGGAAGGAATCTAGTAAATGTCTTCATTTTACAAAATGGGAAACTGAGACTCAGAAATATTAACTGTCATCAGCTACTTAAGTGGTTGTCCCAGAAGCTGAGCTGTGATAGCCTGTCTCCCAGTCTGACACTTTCTAGTACACCATACTGATGTCTTATATTATAGTTTCAGAAATGCTTTATTTATTCTAATTTAAATTTTGTGGGTGACACTAACTTTTAGACCCACTAAACTCAGGTACAAAAGAGACTATATATAATTCTTCCTTATAGGTGCTTTACTTGCAATTAGAGTAAGATGTCACTAGGTCATAGGATCACAAATTTAGAGTTAAAAGGGCCCTTAATGGCTATCTAGTCTATCCCTCTCATTTTACAGAAAAGGAAACTGATGCTTGGAAAGGCCAAGTAACTTGTTCAAGGTCACATGAATAGGAAATGGCAGGACCAAGATTCAAACCCATGCCTTCCAACTCCAAATCCAGAATTATTTCCATTTCCCATTCCAATTTCACACTTGTCATCCACACTAGTCACGGCTCTCTGTGCAATGAATGGTTCAGCTGTCCTCTCCATACTGCCGCCAGCCAAAGAGCAGACTGAACCTACAGATGGAGGTCTACAGCAATAACTAAAGTGTTACATCACCTATCACTAAGAAAACCAATGCAAATTTTTTCAGTAACAATTGTATTTCTACTATTCATTCCCAATGACTGGTTTCACCTATTTTTTCCCTCCATTTCTGCTCATGACATCACTCTGGTGGCAGATGATTATTTTTGGGGAGATAGAGGACATCCAGGCTAAACAAAACCAAAAACACACCAGATTTGCTCGCTACATAATTAGAGTTGTACAGGAAATAGGGTTGGAACGAGATGGGGTAGGGGAATTACTGAGCTGGGTAAGCCTTACAGATCAAGTGCAGGTCAATTCAGTAAACTTTTATTAATTGCCTACTCTATGCCAGGCACTGTTCTAAGCCCTAGGGACTACAAATGAGAAAAAGAAAAATACTCCTTGCTCTCAAGAAGCTCACAATTTAATTGGAGAAGACAACCACAAAAGGAATCTGAAAAGTTGGGATGGGATTACCAACCGTGGGTACGATGTGAAGGGCATGATTTCCTATGAAATCACCAAGTTGAGCTACTGATAGAACATGAAGAATTACCTGGAAATTTCTGAGCCCTCTATATAGGAAGGCTTTGGGAGGATTTTATTGCTCCACTCTCCAGTCCTCTGATCAGAGAGAGGCAACTAAGGGAATTCCAATGGTGAGTCAATCTGCAAGGTGGTGAGTTTTCAGGCACTCAGTTTATACTGTTCCATGGTAGAATCTGAAGCTAAATTGAATTGCTGATGGAAAATGGAGAGTCTGGTTAAGCACCCAAAAACTTCTGCACAGACCACTGCCAGAAAAGAAACTGACCAGACCATCAATCCATTCCTAGAAGAAAGGATGATTAAGCTACCAGTTTCCTTTATAGTCGTACTATTTTCTAAGTACTTATTCTTTGAATTTTCTGGAATTTGACCAACATCTATCACAGCTATTCCCTTCTCCAGTGATGAACAAACTAAGAAAGTTGCATTATATCCAGGAATAAAGTGATGATGATGCCTTACTTATGTGGTTTGTGTCAAAAAATCCAGTATTCAGCAATAATTGTAGCCCACTGAGAGACTGGCATGTTTTCCCCCTTCAAAATTCTTTTTTTAAAATAAAAGTGAAAAGCTAACAGGAAAGGAAAGGAAAGGAAAGGAAAAAGGCAAGGCAAGACAAGACAAGGCAAAGACAATAAGTACAGTTTCTAGGCCTAAGGAAGTTGGAATGCCAGTCTTTTCTGTTTATGATGGAGGTTTCCTTAGCTCTGGATATGTGTGGATCTGGTTTACCTCTTGGGAAATCTTGAGGAGAAATTGCCACAAAGAGAAAAGAGTCAAAATACTTTTAGATGTTTGACTCTTTACACCATCCACTTCATACCCCAGAGCCCTGAGGGAAATTACTTAAAACTTTCCTTTGGTTCAGTGTCAGGGTCCCCCCAAAGGGAGAATACAAAGATATTCAATGTCTACAGTAAATCAGGTATAGGACAGCTATTTATTTCCTTCACACAAAATAAATAATACAAGAGAACCTCAGGTTCTCATTGAAAAAAAAACTTACAAAAGCAGAATGAATAACAACTTATCACTGATGCTTAAAACATTAACTATGAAATGCTCAGCACTTTACAAATATTTAATTTTCACAACAGTCCTGGGAGATAGGTGCTATTATCATACCCATTTTACAGTTAAGAAAACTGAGGCAGACAGGTTAAGTTACTTGTCCAGGATCACACAGTTAGTAACTATCTCTGGCTGATTCTCTTCCTGACTTCAAGCCCAGAGTGCCATCTAGCTGTGTCCTCTCATGGGAGGTAGGGCAACAGTCACCTGTCCCATTCCACCAGAGTCTCAATCAGCCCTGACTTGCTCCTGACAGTCCTGGCAAACAGGAGAAAGGGGGAGAAATAGAGAAAGTGTATTGGGACAGAATTGGGGGGTCGGTGGTGGGGAGGCCAGGGAGAGAAAGAGAGAGAGACTGAATCAATGAGCCTTCCAGCTAGCAAGAAGATTGCTTTATTCAAAGCATCAAGTGCTTTCATTGTTGAGTCACCCACATCCCTGAAAGCTGCTAGGGCATGCTCTGTGGAATGACCCCTATATGTATGCACAATGGGGTGCACTCTCCACTATGAAGAAAGCAAGAATAAGAAAGGATCTAGATGTAATGTGCTACCTTATTCATTAATTCCCAATGTAACAGTTGCCCCATGCGGTACTTTTTATAATACTGCTTTCCCCTACCTTCGGGACAGGTTATTCTCAATCACACACACTTGACCCCTTCCTCCTATTTCATGGGCTCTTTGTCTAGAACAAGAATTCTTAACTTTTTGTGGGCCATGGACAAAGTTTCGTGAAACCTATGGGCCCCTTCCCAGAATCATGTCTTTAAAGACATAAAATATGTAGAATTGCAAAGGAAACTAATTATATTTAATTATAGTTTTCCAAAAAATTAAAATTTAAACAAGTTTACAGACCTCAGGTTAAGAAACTCAATCCAGGGAGCACCTGTCAGCGTGACTTGCCATTCATCTCAGCCCCCACCCACTGGCCACGCCTATTTCTACTACACACGTTTTTTTTCAGTCATTTAAGCCTCAAGGTTATAGTTAAACAAACATTAGATTAGTAAAAATGTGGTAAAAATCAAGTATTAGTCACTTAAATGTATGTAATGTTCCAAACACTTCCCAACTCTAACCCCTAGGCAAACTCTTCTCAGATTTGAATCTCTTTCTACTCTTTTTAGTTTCTTAGACTGTGGATAAGAAAGAGAATGAAAAAGTTTATCTCTTTCAGGCAAAACAAAACTTCCATATCCACCCAATGAAGGAACAGAGAATTAAAATAGTCATTCCAGTGAACTTGTAAACAGCACCTGAAACTTTAGACCCCCATTTTGTTCGTACTGGGGTGGGTAGCCTATGCTGGTCACCACAGGTCACTCCAACAAGCCACTTTCTTTTCTATTGGCCACATGATTTGTTTGGACTATCCAACTCCAGAGGCCAACTCATATCTGTTTAACTTTAAAGGATTAGTGGGACTAGGAACTTCTTAGACTCATCCTATAAACTCAGAGAGCGATGCTCTGGTGCCACCAAGTTTCTATGTCTCTGGCTGTATTTCATCTTCAAGCTCTGTGCATGCAAACAACCTTGGAAGTAATTTTCAGGGTGTATGCACTCTTTGCCCTAAAATGTTCCAGGAGTTGTAGTCTAGAGTGAGAGCATTTGCCCACATACATACAAGTCAGCCCTAAAGTTTTCTGGGAAGTTTAGGTTCATTGCATTAAACTGTTATTAAATATGGCTTAATTTATCTCTCCTTTTCTTTCTGCATTCAATTAGCTTGCTTCCTTATAACTAACCTTGAGCTCTTAGGAGTTATAGTCCTTCCAAAACTGTCATGAGACTTCAGGGCAACTTAACATCCACAGTTTTTCTGTTGTTTTTCCTTCTATCAAATTTTCTCTGGTACAATCACAAGTAAAAGTACCTACCCTGATAAACTGATAGACTTAGAGTGATGGACTGGTCATTTCCTTTGACTCATCTACATTTTACTTTTTTTTTTTTAATATAACAAACTGAAAGGACATTATAGTAACATGGCTATATCGCAACACTCCTGTCACCCTGAATGACTATTTTTTCCCTAAAAACAAAACAAATAAGGTTCCTGACAATGCAGCAGGTTCCTTTCTCATACTTCGCGCAGATGGGAGCCATGACTATTGCTCCCCTCACCCCTCCTCTCTCTCTGAATCTCTTCTCCATCACCAGCCATTAAATTCATCATAAGATATAACATGACAGTGATGAAAAGGTACAATTTACTTAAAACAGAAAACAAAGTAAATGACAAGGGAGTAAAGTTGGGCAACTCTATCGACCATTTCCTCAAACTACCTCCTCTCATGCTTCCAATAAATATAGTTTGTGAGACCTCAGCTTCTACTTTTCAGGTCAGTACCATAAACTAGAGCAGGGCAAAAACAACAAGTTCATGAGGTCACATGCCCCCACTCCCTGAGCAGGCTCATCAGCATGGCAAGGAGGTTATTGGAGTGGCATCCACAGCAACCGCAATGCTGCTCTGGGTTGCTCATCTGTGAGATCTGCTATGAGATCACAGAAACTCTGTCTCTAGAGAACATTGGAAAACTCAGGATCTTCATAACCTTCCTCTCTGCCCCCTGAAATGTCTTTGTGCCATTTCTCCATCATTGCTTCCCCTCATCTTAACTCAGTTTCCCTCAGTTTTCCTTTCAAAACGTCCTACCTTAGCCCACTCATGGCGTTCCTGAGGCAAAGTAAGCCTAATCCCAAAGGCTTGTGGCAATGTGGCAGACTTCTGGAAAGGCACTTTTTAAATTCTTAGTAAACAGGGTCAAAATGCTCACGCCTTCCCATAAGTGTTTGACTCCCTTGGCTGCATTTTGTGTAATTTGGTATTTGAATACAATTTTATCAGTCTCTCAATGTAGCATTGAACAAGAAATTGCTTCTGATTTATTTTTATTACTATTTTATCATCTTTATATCAGTGAATAGAAGGCTGGACCTGGAGTCAGGTAGGTCTGAGTTCAATTTGGTCTCAGACACTTGCTAACTTTGTGATTTGGGGGTGTCTGTTTGTCTGAGCTTCCTCCATTATAAAATGAACCTAATAACAGCCCCTGCTACAAGGGGCTGTGAGAATCAAATGAAATAAAAATTGTAAAGTACTTAGTATAGTGCCTGGCGCATAGTAGGTACTACATAAATGCTAGCCATCATCATCACCATTACCTGTAGGTAACTAAGAATCCCCTCTGCCAGACACCCAACAACCTATCATCCAACCTCTGCCTGAAGACCTCCAATGAGGGGGAAGCCTACTCTCTGAATAGATTATTTTAGCTTTCATTCTTAGGAAGTGTTTCCTTATATTAAATCTTAGTTTGTCTCTTAATTTGCTCTCTTGCAGTTCCAGCCTCTTGTGAAACTTTGTGCTGTTAGAAGAGACTTAATTGATCAATCCATCTATCGATAAATACACATACATACATATATGTATACATGAATGGATGTATACATATATGTATCTATGTAAATGTGTATGCATGACCAGGAATAAGGACTGAACCTATAATTTTGTTGCTCTATGAAATTTCAAAAGAGAAAACTTTCTCTACTAAGCTACATTGGAAGCTAGTCTTAGAGAATGGGCCAAAGCACTGAGAGCCACTCACTGTGTGTCAGAGGTAGGACTTTTCACTCAGACCCTGGGTACAAATACAGGTCTTTTCCACCACCTTGAAGTCTCGTACAATAAACACATACAAAATAAATGCATGGTAATTTAGCAAGTTGACAGAGACCTTCTGTTGAAGATAACACTTAAATTGAGCTTTGAAAGAAACTACAGATTCTAAAAAGTGAAGAGACAATCAATCCTGGACCTAAAGGACAGCCCCATTACCTCCCCTTCCAATTTTGTGTCATTGTGTCAGGGCCTCTAGGTCACCTTGCTTGTTATCTATACGCTGTAAGTTACTCACAAACATCTGAAGTCATGGAATTTATGGATAACTCCTTTCCTGGATTTTGCTCCCTGTGAGGTAATGGGCCCAGTGTTACAGTCACTATTCTCTATGATATCCAGCTTAATAGCTCTATGAAAGCCATTTTCTTTCCCTCCCATCTAATTTAATTCCCCCTCAATTAGATTTGCAAGCCTACAAGCAAATACACCTTCAGTAGCCCTTCTTAAGTCCACTCCAGTGCTGGCCAAGGACCCATCATTCCTAATGATTCCACTTTAATCTGTGCCCTAGAAACGCAAATCCTGTTCTAAGGGAATATTTTCTTAACTTGCTGTTTATTTTCTAAATTTGCCTATATTTTCTGAGGCTCTTGACTTTGATCAGTAGCTGTGACAAAAAATAAAAATAAAAAACCATTTATAACCCTAAGGCCTATCATTTTTTTCCTCAGGACCATATATATCATTCCTATCATTCTAGGTTCCATTTAAAAGGGAAGGAGAATTAGTATTTTTATGGCACCTATTATATGCTAGCTTCTGCGCTGAGTGATTACAAATATGCTCTCATTGAATCCTTGCAACAACCCTGGAGTTTAGGTGCTGTTATTCTCGCCATTTTACAGTTGTGTAAACTAAGGCAGACAAGAATTTGCCCAGAATTTCATAGCTGGTAAGTGTCTGAGGCCTGATTAGAACGCAGGTCTTCCTGACTATAGGCCCAGCCCACTATACACTACTATTTGTCTCCATGTGAATGACCAGAAATAGACTAACCATCAGACAGATTTAGGAAAGTAATATGTCACATTCCAGATACATACTCCAAGGAGACAAGAGGGCTCAACAGGTCAACACATAGATGCCTCTAAACCTCCCAGAGGGGAGTAAACAACTCCCACCATTTGCCTCTTCTCTTTTTGTATATTACAGTATGATCTTTCTCCTGTTGGCAACTGCAGGAACATCATTCCTTAGAATGAAAATAGCTGCTTTCTCCTCAGAGAACTCAGCTCACCCTTCCTTTAAGCATCTCATTCCTTAACTCCATATGTTCAGTGTTTCATCCTCTCTTTCTCCTCCTGGTCACTCTTCTCTAATTTTCTGACATAGGTCAGTTAGTAAACATTTATGAAACACCTACTGCATGCCAGGCACTATAAAAAGCACTAGGGATACAGAGAAAGGAAAAAAAAGTCCATGCTCTCAAGAAACTCCTTGTCTAATGGGGACAACAAAATTAAAACAAAATATATGAAGGAGATATGTCCGGGATCATTAGGAAATAATCCACAGAGGTCAGGATTCATTTCTGCCTCTTCGGCTCCTTTTACATTTACCATGACACTCTTTTTTCCACTTTTAAAAAGAAGGTATTTAATCTTTCCTGATAACCTGGAGATTGGAGAAGCATTCATCTAAGTAAAACCTTATCTGCTTCTAGGAGGAAGACCAATCTGCCCTTTGAACACAGATAGCAGTTATTATCCATGGCAGGAAGACAAACACTGCACACTTGACAGACCTCTGCAAAACCTTCCTTGCTTTCTACATTTCCTGGAAGCTGACTTGCAGTCTTTAGTCTAGTTATTCCTATTGGTAGAGCTTGACCAACACTCATAGGGAGCTGCTGTGGAAAATTCTACAGGCCGGACTTGTTCTCGCTGGGGACTTTTTCACTGGGCTTGATTTATCTATAGTGGTCCTCTTGCCTTTTCCTGCAGATGAAGTCATCCAAAGGCTGGATGGCTTGATTGACAATTAGCAACTTCCTATCCAAAGGCCAATGCAAAAAAATAAATGAATATGGGTAAAAGTATATATACACACATACTTTGTTACTTATAACTTCTGTGGATTTGGGCAAATCATTTCTCAGAGTTTAAGTTTTCTCATCTCTGGTTGAGGAGATTTGAGTTTGATTTCTAAAGGCTCTTCCATCTTGAAATCTAGGATGCAGTTAGTTACTTTATAACGGCAAATATTATTCTCTGGTCAATTTAACAAATTTGGATTTTTGATCGTCACTGCCATTTATAGAGTACTTTAAGGTCTGCAGATGTGTATATATACATCATTTGATCACACCAATCCTTTGACGCAAAGTTTAACTATTGATATTTCTGTTTTATTGATGACACAATTGAGGCCCAGGGAAGTAAGATGACTTGCCTGTGGTTAGGCTACTAGAATACTCCTAGACCCCAAATCTATCCCTCTTTGTATCATAAAAACTCAGAAAACTGTGTTTTCTTAAAGTGGATTAAACATGATATCTGCTTATTAGGTTTACAGGAAAGGAAAACTAGTGGTTATTCCTGGTTTCTCTATGTCCCTTGCTGATATAAAGATTGTTTAGCTTCTATATTTCAATTTAGTTCAATCCACATTCATTAGGTATCCAGGATATGCAAGGCACTGGGCTTGATGCTTGGGATCAAAGACAAAAACAAGAAAAAAGAAACTGTCCCTGCTGCTCATGCTAAGGCACAGTACTTGGCTCATAGTAGGCATTTTATATATACTTGTTCTTCTTGTTGTTTTATCAAGTTGCTTCCAGAAAAGTATTTTACAAACCTTAAAATTCTATATAAACAGCCTGCAGAACAACTAAAATGATAGACTGGAGTTAGGAAGCCCTGAGTTCAGACTCGGCTTCTGATACTCACTAGCTGTGTCACATTGAGCAA
>CM053772.1:176091936-176134527 GCA_028658325.1 Potorous gilbertii | reverse complement strand
CTGAACTTCAAAGAAAATACAGAAAAATTAAAAGTCAATAGGCATGGCTTCCTCTGCCTGAATTCAACGGACAGGTACAACTGTCTAACCATAGTTATCAGTGAGGGAAGCACTGACAACTGAGTTTTCAAAGGGCGGATGAGGGGCTCCTTTGCAACTTCTCAGAATCCTCATCTGGCCAAACAAACACTCCAAAATAAAACCTACACCTCAGAATTTTATACACTTTTTAGAGCCCGGGGGCATCACACCTCTTGTGAACCAGTGCCTCATTAACAAAAGGCATAGACCTTCCTACAAGTCTTCCCAGGTCCTACAATGGGTGGGAAAGATCCTCTTTGATCACATTCAAATAGAGGCATTATACTTCTTGATTATGCTAAAACAAAAACATCAAAAGATCCTGCTTTACTTGCCATTACATCAAGTCATCCTTTATTTTCCTTATCTGTAAAATGGCAATAGAACCTACACTACAGGATAGTTATAAGTCTCAAATCAGACAATGAATATAAAGTGCTTTGAAATGTTAAGACACTGTATATATTAGTTATCATCACAAAAACACTCTCATCCTTTTTTCAACCACATCTAAGAGACATATTAATTCTGAGGATCCACCTGGACTACCTTTGGGACAAGATAATCAATTCATTCCTCTCTATTAAAACTCTTTTTAAATGTCAGTTATTATTAAGAAGTTAAAGCTATTGACTAAAATGAGGTTATGAATTTCATTTATTCTACTTTATTTCTTATTACTCCTTATTATTGAGAGTATATCAGGCCCCTGGCCATGTAGTCTGTTACCAGGTCCTCTGGTCCTGGCCCTAGAATATAAATTGGAAATTGATAACTCTGAGGACTTGGAAGATTATTTGTTTTGTTTTATTTTAATTTTAAGTGTTACTAATGCCTTTGTTTTTATATCACAGTCATTTCATTGTCATTATCATCACCTTAGACACATACTAGATGTGTGACCTTGGATAAGTCACTTAACCTCTGCCTCAATTTTTTCAGCTGTAAAATGGCAATAACACCTACAACCCAGGGTTGTTGTAAAGATCAAAGGAGATATTTACAAAGGGTTTACAACAGCAACTATTACCTAGTAAGCTCCATATAAATGCTGGCTATTGTTACTATCAACCTTATTTTACAAACAGAAGTTAAGTAATTTGTCCAAGATCACACATATAATCTACACCTAAGGCAGGATTTGAACTCAGGTCTAACATCTCCCTCTGCCTCTCATAAGAAAGAAAAGCAGTTAAGCAATACGGATCAATAAAACCATATCTGATAGTTTATAGTCCCCTCACCACTGCTGAAAAAAAGGAATATTTCATCATCTGTTTATTCTCCAGAACTGACAATGGTTATTATAGTTCATAAGAGTCTAGTTGCCTTTTAGCATTTCCATTTCAATTATATAGCCATTGCATATATTGTTCTAGTGGTTCTGTTCTGCATCATTTCATGTAAGTCTTCCCTTGTTTCTCTGAGGGAGTCGGTTATTGGTGTCCAAAGTCATCTTACACAAGAACCCAGCATGAAATCAATGTCTCGTTGCAAGGTCAGAGATGAAGCTATTCCCCAAAATGGTTTCTTGTTAAAAGTCAAGTATCATAGGATGGTAGATTTAGAGCTGGAAGGAAATTTAGAAATCAACTACTCCAATATTTTCAATTTACAGATAAGGAAACTGAGGGCCAGAAATAATAGACAATAAGCCTCACTTGGCACAACTCATTTCCCTGGAATAAATCCCTATAACCTCTGACTTCAGCCTGGTCCTTTTCTTCCCACCCTGTCAGCTTCTCTCTATGGTCCTCTCTTGGCTTGTCAACCATGCATCTTTTTCTATAGTGAACTTCTAGACTGTGTTCTAATATAGAACCTTCTCCCTTAGACCTGTCTGCTCTGGTCCTTTTTCAAGTTCCTACCCTATGCTTTCCCTCCTTGAAATTCTTGCTTTGAATTTATCAGTTCCTACCTATGAATGACCTGGACTAGCTGCTTGCCCAGTTCCTTACTCTGATCAGTCCATCTTGGCATTTGTTCACTGGACCTACCTGTAAGTCTAGTTTTTGAATATCCACTCCCTACTCCTGCTGGCCCTCTGCCCTATGCCTTCATCTTCTTTCAGCAAAGAAAGTTAGAGAAAAAGACTGTAACATTAAGAGTTGAAAAGACCCTAAAGATCATCCCTCTCCAACTTTACAAATGAAAAAAAAACCAGACAGGACAAGTGATTTACCCAATATCCCAAAGATTAGTACGTAGCAGAATATTAATTCTAACTAAAGTCCTTTGACTTTCAGGGTGTTTCCTACTACTGTCTGCTGTCTTCTCCGCCTGCCTCTCCCAAGTACACACCTTCACTTTAGCCTCTCTTAGTCTATGACTGCCCAGGGCAGTTTTTCCTGGAACAAATAGGTTTTACGACACAATGTTCCACACTTGGTGGCACAGTCTAGAAATATAGGCTACTTTTAATAGCTCAATATCCAGAAACTAGGAGAAATTCTCCTTTCTGGAAAATCCAGTTTTCTTTTACCAACATGTCAAGTTTAGTGAGCAAGTGATTGTTAATCTTACCATTGTCACAGTATTCTCTGAGACCTTGATGGGGTGCCAGAGAATAAGAACATTTAAAATCTAAACCAGAGGTGTATAACCTGAGCTCCACAAATCTCCAAAGGGTCTGGATAGATTTCAGGAGCCCATTAACTGAGATGGAGAAAAAAAAAGTACATCTTTATTTTCACTAACCTTTGGTTGTATTCTGTTTTATGCTGTTAAAAACATTATTCTGAGAAGGTGTTCATAGGCCTTCCCACCATACCAAAGGAGTTTATGACACACAAAAAAGTTAAGAAGCTATGATCAAGGTCAGCGCTGCCAAACTCAAATAGAAATGGAAGCCTCTAAACTAGACCCAAGAACCCCTGTAGGTCACATTTTAACTTAGAAAGCCACATTTTAATATTACCCATGGTTTTGCTGTACTTGTATTTATTTTCTTCAGTATTTTCCAATTGCACATTAATCTGGTTCAGGATGCACCCATGAATGTTGTGGGCTTAGACCTCCAGACTAGAGTGAAAAAATTTCCCATAGGCAGCCTCATTCCCCATTGAAACACACAGTCCAAGGGTGGTAGTTGCATCTTTTAAATGGCAATGATCTATTAGATCTCTTAGCTAGCACTGTTCTCACCTGCTGTCTGCTCCTGCCACTTGTTAAGAATTAAGAGGCATAATTATCTATTCTGAAAGCTGGGGAGCACATGGGTGGTCCAGGAATACTTTGGGGCTTAGGACAAAAGGCCTCATTGTGGGAGAGATGAAAGGGAGGGCTTTGTCAGGGGAGGCACAGACCCCTGACTGAAGAGTAGGTAGAACAAGGATTAAACTGTGTGAGAAGACCGTGAGATTCCATGCTAGCCAAGGCATGATACTTTCTTGTGATCAGGGTTAAAATTTTCAGTCCTTCATGAAGGAAGATGAAAGAAGTGATGCTACCCCTCCCCTAGTTTGGGGTACTTTGAAGCAAAGCCCCAATTTTCTCATCCTAGTTGTGGCTCTAGGAAGTAGACCCATGACATCTAGGGCCTCTGTTCTCCAGAGCTCCTTTTGGTCTGCTACGTACTAGCAGTCACTGAGTAAGTCCTTCTACTAGAGGGATTTATGCCTCTCCACAGTGCTATACACATAATAACTCAACTCATTTTAGCAAACATTCATTTATCTTGCCTCTGACATACACTGTCTATGTGACCTTGGGTGAGTCACCGATTCTTTGAGCTCTTCCAGCAATTCTCAGGACTACAAGTTGCAGACAAAGTTCCAATCTGCACTGGAGAAAAAATTATTCCCAAGAAGCACCCTGAAGATATGAAATCTCAGAGCTGGTCAACAATAACATGTTCTATTATAAGGATACAAGGATAAAAATGAAAGTCTCTGCCCTCAGCAAACTTACATTCTATGTAGTGGAACCTAATAAATGTTTATTGAATTGAATTTTGTGTTCCATCTCCGCTCAGTTATCCTTCTAGTACAATGCAGAAAAAGAAGACGGAGAGTATTCCCAAAGGACTCTCTAAGACTTCCAGACCATTTTTATTGGGATCATCTTAAGATCAGACTTTTGATTTTCTTTGTATCCTTAGCTCTTAGCACAGTGCCTGTCATATAGTAGGCACTTAGTAAATACTTGCTGACTAACTGACCTCCCCATTACTTCTGTGTAATACTGAAAGGACACCATGAATGAGTTACACACGCAAAAGAAACAAGGAACCTGTTTTCACCATAAAACATGACTCTCTTGGCCCTAAGTAGGCTGCATAATCAGTCCTATAATGGGAAAGCAGAATGAAAGTTTCTAGTAGAACTTAGGCAACTGAAAGATAGGAATTGGTCTTTGTTTTGTCTTTGTATCCCCAGTATTTTACATTTAATTGAATTCAGTTCAGCAAGCTTTTATTAATCACACACTGCATGCAAAATGCTGTGGGTAAAAGGGAAAGGAGAGAGACACAAAAATAAAAAGAAAATAATCCTTGCACCTAATAAATATTTGTTGAGTAAACCTGAATTTAAATGAAATGAAAGTATATTTCTGAAATAGAAATGTATTGTTTTATATTGAATCCTCTCATGTTCTGCTGCATATATGTAAATGGCCTTTTTTCATTTTTTATTTTGTATTTAAGTTTAAAATGAATAAAAAATTTACACCAAAAATAGTATATCTTATTGATTTTCTCTTGCCCTGAAGTTTACAGAGATTCAACCCTGATCATCAACCTCTAAGATGTGAAAGACCTTTAAGTATGTAGCCTATATGCCTAGAATGTATGTATTGACATATTAAAAGATTTGAAAGATGGAGAAGGAAGGTAGGCCCATTTTAGTTTCAAGATACTGCAGGAGATGACCTCATATTGACTTGGTGTTGTATAGAACCTTTGTGAGTCAAGATGAGTCCTTGAAACTCTCTAATGAATTTGGATTACCTTGGTAGAACCTCAGGGTTACTATACTTTCTTCTACTAATTTATCCCCAAGGGAACAAAGATTGTTGCTAATAGATTAGTGGGAAAGAGAGAAAAAGAACTCTGAATTTTGAGTCAAAAGATTTGTGTTAACATCCTAGTCCAGACACCATATGTGATGGTTTGCAATTCACTGGATCTTCTGGTTTTCATCAGTTTGGTTTACGGATGGTTTCCTCATCAGTAAAATGAAGGTTTGGGGTTAAATGATCTCTAAGATCTCTTCTAGTTCTTCTAGGCCCATGACCCTAAGATTTTCCTTATTCTCCTCTTTCTTACCTCACCACTTCTTCCCAGTCTTCTGTTCTATTATGCATGGGTATATCCCAAGGCTCTATCCTGAGTTTTCTCTTCCCACTTGAGAGAAATCTTAGTGATGTCATCATCTCCCACATATTAACATCTTTTTGCAAATGACAATTCTCAAATCTGTACGTTCAGGCTTCATCTTTTTCCTTATTTCCAGTCCCACAATTGCCTACTGGGACAACTCAATCTAGATGAACATTTTCAAAACAAAACTCCTTATCTTTCTCAAAACCAAAACAAAATCGTACCCCTCTTCCATTCCTCCATATTTGATAGAAGGCACCACCATCCTTCTAATTACTGAGGTTCATAACCTCAGAGTCATCTTGGATTCTTCCCTCTCCCTCATTCCCTATATCCAATCAGTTGACAATTTCATTGATTCTATCTCCATGGTTTATCTTGCATCTGTCTCCTCTTTATTCACAAGGCCACCATTCTATTCCAAACCCTTATCTTCTCTTACCTGCAAGAGCTTGATAATGTTTTACTGCCTCCAAAATCTCTTCTCTCCAATTCATCTACAAAGATGACAAAGTGATATTCCTAAAGCACAGATCTGGCCATGTTACTCCCATATCAAGAAGATTTAGTGGCTCCCTATTGCCAGCATGGGGTGTTCAAGGAGGACTAGAACTTCTGGTGAAAGAGTTTGCTGAGTCTTTTTTGGGGCTTCTCATCCACCTTTTGTATCTACGTAGCGCTCAACTCTCACCTGTGGCTCCAAGAAGCTGTAACATTGCAGTAGCCACCCCCCAGTAAACATTTTTGGCAAACAGGCTAAACCAGATTGAAGGTAACTGACAGACCAGAAAGCCTTGGTGAGTTAGGTGGATGTCTACCTCAAGGATGTCAAGACTTCCCTCAGCAGAATGGGCAGATGAGAACAGTTTGTTCCAATGACCATGAAGGTGGCTCAAGCAGGCTCGGTGGAGTGCTTAAAGCTTAGTCAGATAGCAAACGTATCAAGGCTATCCACTGCATCCCTGACCATTGCCAGTCATCTTGACTTTCATCCTGTCATCGGACTTGGATGATTCTGGAAAAGAGAGTGAGACTGACAGTTTTGTGCAATTCTGCCTCACTTAAATCCAATTCACAAGCAAGTCAGGACTTAATGTCATTGATCCGCTTCTAAAACAAAGATCAAACAACAACAGTGTCTCCAGGATAAAATGCAAACCTCCATTTGGCTCAGTGGGTAGAGTAGTAGAGCAAGAGTCAGAAGTCTTGAGTTCAAATCCAGTGTCAGACACTTACCAACTGCGTGACCCTGGGCAAATCACTTAACCTCTGTTTGCCTGGCTTCCCTCACTACCTCCTAGGGCTGTTGTACAATCAAATGAGGTAATTATTGTAATGTGCTTAGCATGTTAGCAATTATTATTTATTATTTTCTCTTTGGCATTTAAGGCCTCTCACAACCTAACTCCAACCTATTCTTCGAGATCAAAGGATCTTACTCTCTGTGAACTTTTAAATAAATATTTTAATAACTAAATATAATTTGTTTCCTATGTATTTTATTTTGAGCTTTTGAAAACATTCTTTGGAGAAAGACACCAGATTGTCAAAAGTTGTCCATTACACAAAAAGGGGAAGAATCTCTGTTCGAGGCTTATTTCATATTATTCTCTTTCATGCATTGTACATTCCAGCCAAACTGACCTTAATGTTCCCCACAAACAACGTTCCAGCTCCTGCCTTCATTCCTTTTCAATGGGCTGCTCCCTCTCACCCCCATCTGTCCTGCTTGAGAGGTGCTCATTCCTCACCATTGCCTCTTGGAATTCCTACCTCCAGTCCAGTCTCTGCTCAAGTACCACTTCCTTCAAGAGTCCTTTTCGGATCCCTTACTCCTAAAAATAACTTTGTGTTTACTATAAATATATTTTGTATTTATTTCTGTATGTGCCATCTCCTTCCCCCAACCCAGAGTAATATATAAGGGCAGAGACTATATTCATTTTTATCTTAGCAATTCCAACGCCTAACATACCATCAGTGTTTAATTGCTGTAGTTATGGTTGTTTACTTTTCATTTTTGAAGAGGACTGATGACACTGTATTTAATCAATACTTTCTGAATTGAATTCTTGGTCTGCACTGCACTTAGTAATGTCAGATGACTCTTCATGACCCCGTTTGGGGTTTTCTTGGCAAGCCATTTCCTTCTCCAGCTCATTTGACAGATTAGGGTTAAATGATTTGCCCAGGGTCATGGAGCTAGTAAATGTCGGAGGCTGAATTTGAATTCAGGTCTTCCTGACTCCTAGGCGGGCACTGCTTTGTTCAAATCTCCACTCTGTTAAATACTACCTGTGCATCATCATTGTTCTGGAGAGCCATTTTCTCATCTGTAAAATGGAAGAGGGGATTTATAAAATTACAAGCAGTTCTAAATTTTCTTTTTTTAACTTTTAGACAAATAAAAAAACCTTAAATACATAATAAGAAAAAGAAACATTATAAACTTAAATATAAAAGAAAAACATGTCATGTGCACAACAGAACATAGGAGAGGATTCAGAATATGTAGCAATTACTTATCATTTCAAGAAAATCTGTATATTAAATACTGTGTGCTCAGTTGAAAGCTGTACATCTTTGCTTCTTTGTAGGTTTTCTTTTGTTCTCTGCTATACCCTTTTCACTTTGTTTTGTCCCCCCTTTCTCCCTACTACCACCACCCAAAGGCTATAATTGAGCATGGATATATTTACAATATAGATATTATGTACATATATATATATATAAACATATACTTTCCCTAAGACATTCTACTCCTAGACTTGTTTTTATGTTTGTTCATATCTCATTTTTCCTCTCTCCCCTAGCTCCTCTACTTTACTTCTACCTGCTACCTTGCCCTTCTATTACTTAACCTACCCCCACTCCAACAATCCCTTCTTTACCTTCCCATTCCTCTAAATCTAAAGACTCTTTTATATCCCCCTTTAACCCATTCCCTCACCCTCCCCTTAAAGATCCCTCCTTTATCTTCTCCCCGCCCATCCACTTAGAGTTTTATTTCTTTCTAAATTTAGAAGACTTTTATACTCTTCTAAATGTATATGTATTTTCCCATCTTAAATTTCCAATGAAAGTAAGTTTCCAGAACCAACAGCTCCCCTCTCCCACCTTATTCCTCTATATAGGTTCTTCCTCTTGTATCTCATTTGTGTAAGACAACTTTTAGCTGTTCTTGAAAGGCTTTTTTGAAAGCATATCATACTCAAGTCTATCCCAGGCTTTCTTATAAGCTACCTAATTACTAGTAACAATTTTAGACATTGGTTTTACATTTTCCATACATAAAAGGCAAATATTCTACCCTTACTGAGTCCTTTGTAATTGGTCATTGGTATGTACCTTTTATTTCTCTTGACTCTTGTAAGTCAAATCTGTTGAGTTTAAGGTTTTGTTTTTTTAACAGAGTCCTGAATGTCTGACAGTTGATCAAATGTCACTTTTTTTCATTCAGAAAGATGCTTCACATTCTGGGTGTGATATTTTCGGCTGGAAGCCCAGTTCTTTTCCTCTTTGATATATAATGTTCCAAGACCTGTGATCTTTTAGTGTTGTCAACGTTGGGTCTTCTGTGATTTTAATTCCAGTACCATCATATGTAAATTGTTTTTCTTGTGGCTCACAATATTTTGTCCTTGATCTGGGGGTTTCAGAATTTAACTATAATATTTCTATGAGTTTCCCTCTTAGGATCTCTTTCAGGTGGTGATGGGGAGATTTTTTTTTTCTATTTCTACTTTCCCCTCTTGTTCTAATGCTTCAGGGCAATTTTCTTTCATTATTTCTTGTATTATTGTATCAAGATTCTTTTTTTTATCAAAACTGTAAGGTAATCTAATTATTCTTATGTTTTCTCTTCTTGATCTGTTCTCTACATTGGTTGTTTCTCTTATGAGATGTTTCACATTCTCTTCTGTTTTTTCATTCTTTATATTTTGGTGGGTTTTTTAATTTCTTCATCTCTTTGCTCATAACTTTGCTAAGCTTCCCCTTGCCTAATTCTGATTGTCAAGGAGTTATTTTCTTGAGATTCTGTATATCCTCTTCTACTTAATTAACTTTTTTGTCATAATCTTCTTGTTTTTCTTGTATTATTCTTATTTTTATTTTTAATTTTTCCTCCATCTCTCTTATTTGATTTTTAAAGTACTTTTTTAGTTCTTCAATGAATTCACCACTTGAGATTACTCTTTGGAGTAGAGGAAGGTTCCTTTGCTTCAGTATCCTCCCCTGAAGACAACCCCTGTTCTCTATCCCCATAATAGCTCTTTATGGTTGAATTCTTTCTCCTTTGCCTGTGCATTTTTTTTGGTATAAATTTAGTTTTTATGGTCACCTGTAGTCCTGTGGTATGGGGAATGATGCCTGTAGTCTCTGATCCTTCAATTCTTCCCTCTGACCCTGAACTCATGACATCTAGCCTCCCTGCTAGTGTCCCTGCCCCACTACTTCTGCACTCACCAGGTGTGTGTGTGCTGGTTCCTTCTTGTCCCCACTGCTCTCAGAAGCATAGCTGGGACAGTCATTCCTTGTCAGCAAAGGTTCCCTAGATCTTCCCCAGGTCAGACACCCAACTCTCCTCTCTCTAACCTGGGGGTGAAAGTTCCTGTGGCTGGGGCCAAGGCAGCCTCTCAAAACCAACTAAACCCAGGGCTTACTGCTTCTGGTTAGAGTGTATCCTAGCCTAGAGGTGTTTACTCTTCACCCGGAGGAAATCTTTTCCTGGAATTTTTCTTCAGGTCTTCTCTGATTGTCCCAAGAGAACCCCTGTTCTGCCCCTATTCTTACTTGTTTTCATAGCTCTATGTTCAACCATAGACTCTATTTTATCCCTTTTGTGGAGGAAAATACTGAGAGCTTGCAATTTTCTGATCTACTCCATCATCTTCCCAGAATCCTCTCCTAGTTCTACATTTTCAATCCTAATTCAAGCTCTTAGAATTAGGAGGGTCAAATAACATAGAATGAGTCAATATCAGGAGCTCATTGTCTTAAAGTCTTTTTGATTCACTAGAAATGTCTTCCACACAGCTCTGAATGGAAAGGTGGCCATCTCTCAAACTATACATCCCTCCAAATATGTATCCCAAAGACCTCCTCACCCATTCTTTGTCCTAACCCTGACCTAATGTCTGCTGCCCCGAAGCTGCTGGACTGATAGACCTAGTCCTTGGAAAGTGGTCATATTCAATTCAATTCTATTTAATAAACACTTATTATTAGTGCCTACTAAGTGCCAAGCCCTGGGCAAAGTTCTGGGATTATAAAGACAAAAATGCAATCTCCCCTGCTCTCAAGAAAATTACCTGTTGAATCCAATTTTTTTTTTAAACATAGTTTAGTAATATAAACCAAGGGTCAACAAATTAAGAGCAGTGAGTCAAATCCAGCCCACCACTTCTCTTTGTGTGGCCTCTGAGCTGACCCTTCTTAGCTAAAGCTCAGCTTTGCTCACTGCTCTTATATACCGGCATGCACATAACACTTCAAGGCTTATGAAAAGCTTCACATACATTATCTTTCTTAATCCTCAAAGCAACCCTGTGAAGTAGGTATTATTATGCCTATTAATATTTTATCCTTAAAGGCAGCCAGGTGGCACAGTGCATAAAGTGCAGAATGTGGGGTCTCAGACACTGACTAGCTGTTTGGCCCTGAGCAAATCACTGTTCACCTGTATTTGCCCAGCGTTTCTTCAGCTGTGGAACAGGGACAATCACAGAGCTTACCTTGAATGGTGGGCATGAGAATCAAGTGATATAATATGAGGAAAGTGCTTAGCAGAGTGCCTGGCACATAGTGGGCATTCTATAAATCCTCTTCTCTTCTCCTTCTCTTCTCATTTTACAGATGAGGGAAATGTGGTTAAGTGGTTTGCCTCTGGCCACACCACGAATAGGTATTGGAGGTGATATTTAAACACACCTCTTTCTTGACCCATGAATCAAGTTCTTTCATCACTGCCTCCTCTGTTTCACTTTAAACCTGCAACTTAAATGTCTGCAAGAAAACTGTAATTCCCAGTGGAATGATGTCTCCATACATGCATTTTTTACTTTATAAATAGCCTCTTGGCTCAGATGTAACAAAGACCAAATTAGGCTGAGATCAGTGTATTAGGCCCTGGTGCAGCAGACAAGTCTATTTTACAGGTTCGGAGTAGGACATGAACATGGCGCTCATGGCCCAGGGTGGGTCTTAGCCTTTGCAAGAGAGCCAAACAGGACATTGGAGAAAGAAAAAGCCTGGAGTACTGATCACCCAATGTGCTTCGTACATTTATTTAGACAAGCAGAGTTTAGTTTTAATTATTGATGGTAATAGCTCTCCGTACACCGGTAAATGTCCTTTGGTGTATATTTTGTAAACGTAATGAAGTCTCTGAGATGTGAATTTTCCTTTCTGCCCCAGGCTAGTAGAGTTCTACTGAAGACTTAGGCAGCAATGTTGTGTGTGTGTGTGTATTCTCTGTGTGTTCGCATGCGTGCATGTGTAAATTACCAGGCTCAAGGATCAGGAAGATAAGACTGTTCTTGTTTTTGAGATTTTTCAGAACTATGCTTAGAGGGTCTTAAATTTCTAGCTTCCTTCAAGATTTAGTTCATAAGACTTTTCTTATTCTCCCAAGTGTTAGTGCTCTCTCTCACCTCCCCCCAAACACCTCCCCCCACCTACCACCACCACCACCACCACACACATACACACACACACACACACACACACACACACACACACACGTTCCCTCTGTCTAAAATGAATGCAGATCTCAATAGCCTTCTTGATTACCCTATCCCACTATTGGTGACTCATCCTTAGCTAGCATGTCACTGAAACCACAAGATCCTTTTCAAATGAACTGCTAATTCTAATGACCCAGTGGTTCATATAGATACATGAGACTCACCATGAAGGTTTCCTATAGGCACCTTACTTCCACACGGAATATCAAATAGCACAAGAAAGTACAACCCCCCTTACTACCATAGAGAGAGCATAGGGACTCAGTTCAGATGTCAGGTCAATCATTTCACCTAAGGTAATTGAGGTGAAAGTGTGAAGCTAGGGGAGAAAAACTTGTCACCACCAAATGAAAAATAATTTAAGCACTTGTTATACCATCCATTCAATAGCTTATTCATTCACAAATAGCCCTAGGTGTAGTTAGGTTTCTTGAAAAACAGTAGCAGCTGAGGAGCATTGCTCCTGAAGAATGTGCAGATTTCCCACAAGAAAGGGAATAGTTTAGAAAAGGAACTGGGTATTTCATAGCCCCAGTCAAGCACATATCACCAGGGACCTGTCCCTTGAATGACACAATTCCCAAGGTGTACAAATAATAGGAAAAAATAGTATATCCCACTCCACCCTACCCCCAAGATATCCATAAACCTTGACCCACAAATAGGGCAACAGGATCTAGGAATTTAGAGAATGCTATGGAAGTTGTCCTCATACAGAGTGGGCCCTACTGCTTGGAGCAAAAACAGACACTGCAGAAGGTTCCCTAAGACAAGCGTGGGTTGTTCATTCTTCCAAGAAATCTCTTGTCTTCTGAAAAGAAATGCTCAGATGGGACAGAGTGTGAGAGACACTGTCTGCTTGGCAGCAAGAGGACCCTGAAGAGTCATAACCAGGAATTGTGACCCTTGGGGCAAACTCAGTAGGGGAAGGATGGGAATACAAAGGACAGGCTACAGGTTAGGAGCAGTGAGGTCATGCTGGGCAATCCCATGGGGGAGATGGAGATGGGAGAGGAGGTGATGGAGATATGAACGAGTTGGAGCAGGATCCTCACAGCATGATATGGCACAGATTAAGGCTTGGAAGGAAGTCTATTCCTTAAAAGCTGGCACTTGTGATTTCTGACACCTTTCTTTCAGTGTTGTTCTCATTTGCAATATTGTAGTGATCTTGTGTATTTTTTTCTAGTTCTTTTCAATATATTTTGGCAAGTCTCCAAGAAGAGTAACTCATGGCCATCCTAAATAGAACTATAGCAATTCATATGCCTACAGCACTTTAAGATGTATAATGTGCTTTACCTAAAATAACTGCACTTGTGGGGAAGGAAGTTTATTAGTGTGATTTTACAGATAAGGAAATGAAGCCTCTGAAAAGTGATAAGATTAAGCCCAAATCATGTAGGTAATAGAAATGAGAGATAGGATTCATAGTCTAGTATCTTTTCCTCTCCAGCCCTCTAGCTCTCGTGAAAATGGCACTTCAAGTTCATAGGATCAGAGAGATCTAGGGCCAGAAGAGACCTCAGAAACTGTCTAGATCAGGCCAGAGAGGTTGACTAACTTGCCCAAATGGGATTTGAACTCATGTCTTCTTACTTCAGATTTAGTTTTCTTTGTAGCACTGCTGCCTTCCTAACCCAGAGCTGGGTAAGAGACTTGTTCAGTGCACACAGCTAGGTAGTGTTAGAAACAACATTTGACCTCAGGTCTTCCTGACACCAAGCCTAGCATTCTTTCCACTGCAATTCATTCAGATACCACATATAAGAACCAACTGGGCAGCTAGGTGGTGCAATGGATAGATCACCAGTGCAGGAGTCAGGAGGACCTGAGTTCAAATATCACCCCAGACACTTGACACTGACTACCTGTGTGACCTTGGGCAAGTTACTTAACCCCAATTGTCTCATCCTGGGTCATCTCCAGTCATCCTGATACATATCTGTTCATTGGATTCAGATGACTAGAGGACAAGTGCAGCTGGTGACCTGCACGGCCCTCCCTCCCTCAAAACAAAGTCAAGTGCAAGTTATGTCGTTATTTCTCTGATGGCATGGTCTTCAACAACGAGGGATGAACACACATAAGGACCAGTGTAATACCAGTGACTGCGTTTTCATAAAGAAAAACCAAAACATATGGAAAGGAGACCAAAACAAGGAGAAAACTATGTACTTCACCTTCCTTTCTCACAGACGTTTGTCATACAGCAATCCCTGTTTCTTCTCTTATTCAAGCCCTATGTCTCTATTTTTCTTTCCTTTCTCTTTCTTGACCATTCTGCTCCCCAACTCCAATTATTTTGGGGATTTGAGATTCAGTTTTTTGCATTGATTTCTGGTTCCTTCTTCTATACATTAGGATTTATATGATTTACTTTCCACATTCAGAGAAGAATTATATTTATTGATATATATATATACACTACAGCAGCACTGTTCTTAGTTTCTATGTGCTCATACATCTTCTCTCTCCACCTTCTCCCAGATCTATCCCCCAGACCCACCCCCAATACCCTTTTACCAAATTCTACCACCACCCCTCCTTTTGATCTCCCTTCTTTGCTTTCCCTTGAATTTCTATACTTGATTATCTCACCAGTTCTCTAGTTCTTTCTTTCCTGCTTCTGTCCCCCACATTGCATATAACACCCATGAAAGGATTAAGTTACAAAAAGCTCTCAGGGTAAGGGTAACCAGGAGAGGGTGCTGTGATGGTAAAAGGCTTCCATAGTAACTGGTCTTTATGAGGTAGGGTTGTTGTCCCTTTATATCCTGGAGAATTTACTGGGCAAAGCCTCTGATACTTTCTTTGTTTTTCTCACACAAAACCTCGTAATGCTCCCAAATCAGAGATGGGTTTGTACCCCTTCTCACACGTGAGAAAAACTCTCATCCAGTTTGACATCAAGGAAGAAATTGGGCGAAGAGGTAAAATAGTATAACAAAAAACCAGTTTCACTGGTTAGAATCAGTGTGGGACTTTAAATGTTAAACAGTTTCAGCTCACTGGAGGAAGGTTGTGCATCACTCTACATAAGACCCACCTCTAGATGAGAGCTGTGGGCTAGAGTTACTTCTACAGAAAAAAGAGAAATATGAAATGAATGATAATATACATATGTATACATATATATCTGTATGTGTATGTGTATGTGTAGATATTTGTATGTATGTATATGCGTATATATGTATGTATGAATGTATGTGTGTTTCAAGGAATAGATCCCTTCTCTCCCTCCCATCTCCCCCCAAAAAAGAAAGACAAATTTTTGTGTAAGGATTTTGTCCTGCTCAGAAGATCTTGGATTTGAAGTGTTCAATGGAAAATAACCCCCTAAGACTTTTAGCTGAAGAGGATTATTTTTAGAACCTAGACAACTTGGAAAAGCTAACAGAATTTATACCACAACCCTGAGAACTTCCATCCTCGTCTTCAGGTTATTGTCAGTAAAGAACCAATGAGAAGTCAAAGAGTATAGGTATCCACAAGGAAAGAACATCATCCTTATGTAGTTTGAAGTTTTCAGATTTTGGACAGTGGCTACTACACTGAATTTGGCCAAAACTTTGTTGGCTTTTGTGTGTACAGTAAAATGAATTTTAAATGACTGAACTCCCTTCCTCAATGAGCAATGGTACTGGAAAGTTGAAGCTCCAGTTCTTGGAGCATGCCTGGGGCTGACTTTTCTCCTAACACTCCTAACGTAAGTCCTTACCAGTATGTTTCCCATAAGCAATAAACCAGTAGACTCAGCCCTTAAAAAAGTAATTTACTCAAACATTATGGCAAAAACAGTAGTTGCAATGCATTCTTCCCACAAAGCTGGGGTACCCTCTCCAACAAATATGCACATAGCATTCATGAGAGTGGGATAGAGAGTAGGCACAAACAGTGGTAGTGTAGCATATGTGTAGCAATTGCATGTGACCAAGACAATTCACAACCCCAGAATTACAAGACCTCAATATCATTTTCCCCTCTGGAGAGTCTTCATGAAGTTTACAGCAAGGCAAGTCATTGATGATGGATGAGTTGTTCCACTTCTCAGCTGAGCTGTCCCTGTAGGACACACAATTTCAGCTGGATAGGTGGCTCAGCTGTACTTACTCCTTGCAGTTTCTTAGTTCAATAAACTGATCTTCTGCTATTCCATGTTAGGCAAATCACTTGGTTGGGTGGGGCAGGTCACTGCTGAAAGGTTGGTTCTTCACAGGATGGGGCATTTCATTTTTTAATGGACTGTTATAGTTTCCATCACCTCTAGTCTTGGCTTAGCTGGGTTTTACTCTGTTCTTTCAGCTGAAAAGGTTTGTGCACTATCACAAAGGACAGAAGGCTTTCGCATAAGGTTAGCAATCACCGGTGGCCCAGGCAAGAAGCAGAAGAGGTAAAACCCTTCCTGTTCAACAGTTCTTTGGGTTCCCAGATTGGTACCCTCTATGTGGACCTCCACCACCCTTACTTATGGTGACCTGTCACTTACATTTCCAAGACGTTATACTTTATACAAATGGGGATAAAAGTATTGATGCTATGTGTACTCTGGGGTGAATTGTCTTTTCTCATGTTTTCACATGTAATTGAGTTATTCGAAAGCTCCAACCTCTTCTTGGGAAGCTAGGTGGATATAATGCCAGACCTGGAATGAGGAAGGTCTGAGTTCATCTCTAGACTCAGACACTTACTACCTGTGTGACCCTGGACAAGTCACTTAAACCTGTTTTTCTCTGGGGCAGCTAGGTGGTACAGTAAATTGAGCACTGGACTTGGAATCAGGAAATCTTTATGAATTCAAATCCTATCTCAAATGCTTAATAGCTTGAGACCCTAGGCAAATCACTTAACTCTGTTTATGTGTTTCTTCATCTGTAAAATGAGCTGGAGAAGGAAATGGAAAACCATTCCAAAAACGTGGCCAAGAAAACCCTAAATGGGGTCTTGAAGAGTCTGACAGAACTGAACAACCTCTGGTAGAATGCGTTGTTTACACTTGAAAAGACCTTAACTTTATATTACTCTGACTGCCTTTTCCCCTTTCCACCTCCAACTAGGCTGAAATATAAGCCAACATATCTTTATGTTACTAATGGTGCCAAAGATTATTAAGATGCTTTGATAGTGCCAGAGATCTGTGATCTTAACATTATAGTTATTTTCTCCAATAAGGAGGTCACCACCCTGCCATATGTTCTCATTCTGATTTACTCTTGTCCATATCATTGAGCTTTCTGTAAACATGGTTTTCCACCACTTTTCACTACTGTTTTATAAGGCAATATAGCTCATAATCTTTCGCCATCTTCCACCATAAAGTTCGTAAAATAGTTTATAACTTAAACCAAGGTTATCTTTAGCTATCATATCTCTCTGCCTGGTGAGTAAATCAAAGGTTGATTGGATAAAGCTCCATCTATTTTAGACTTTTTTGACCTCAATGGGACAATTATGTCTTCTAATTGTAGCTGTCTCCTTTCTGAGGACGAGACTGGCTAGACAAGGAGAGTTATAAGTAAGACCAATAGACTCAGTACCAATAGACTGGTCATTAGGAAATACTTTTTGTAGGTCAGTCATTTTCAGTCCTGTCTGACTCTTTGTGACCTTATTTGGGGCTTTCTTGTCAGAGATACTGGAATGGTCTGCCATTTCTTTATATGGCTCATTTTACAGATAAGGAAACTGGGCAAACAGGGTTAAGTGACTTGACCAGGGTCACACAGCTAATGTCTGAGGCAGAATTTTAACTTAGGTCTTACTGAGTCTGAGTCTGGCATTCTATTTACAATGCTACTACTAGGTAATACAGTGTATGGTAAATGTAACACATGAAACAAAAAGGCAAAATGACTGTGAGTGTGAATTATATTGAAACTGATAGTCTCACTATAGGCAGGTGGATTTCACAGTGTCAGATTTGGAGGAAGGAATACATACAGGATATAATAGGACACTAATAATACATATGGTATTATGTACATATGCATAATACGTATAGGACATAATAGGATATTAACTAGCTTTTTTACTTAACCTATCTACCTCAGTTACCTCATCTATAAAGCAGAGATGATAATGATGCCTGCCTCCTAAGGATTCTGTGAGAATCAAATAAAAAAAATTCGTGTGTGTGTGTGTGTGTGTGTGTGCGTGCGTGTAGCTTTGCAAACCTTAAAGCATCGTTGTGGTTTGTCCATCATTCTGGAAGATGATCATGACATCAGGGAAGTGCTTGCAAGTGAATTGGATTTAAATGAGGCAAGGCTGTGCAAAGTCATCACCTTCACTCTCTCCTCCAGAGCCATCTGGGCCCAATCACAAGACACAGATCAGGACAACTAGAGATAGCCCTGGATGCAAGGAGGTCAAGTGACTTATCTAAAGTCTCACAGTTAAGTATAAGATGTGGTATTTGGATGCAGTTCCCCAGACTCTAGAACTAGTCATTTCTCTACCATACTATACTTCTATAAAGTTCTAGGTAACTGCAAGCTATTATTCTTATAAATGTAGTTAGATGACAATAAAAAGAAGTTGCCACTAAATGGAAGTTATGGGGTAATGGGACCTGGACCCCTTAAAAGAAAAGAACCAAGTCTCTAGAAACAATCCAATTCTGAACTTTCCCATATAGTCCAGCAGCCAAGATCATTGACCCACCACCCCAGGCTACTTGATCACCTAATTAGCTTACCTGACATTCCTTTTACTGTCTACCTCAACTCACCCCACACTATTTGCAAGTACTTGACCCACCCCACACTACTTGCATGTATGATCACTCCTTAATCCTCCCTAGATCATCTAATTAGTGTACTTGATATTCCTTTCGGTTGCACTTGGCACACCCCAGACTACTTACCATTTCTTAATCCTATCCAGATCCTTTGACTGGGCCTTTTGTATATAAGCATCAATCTCACCTTCACTGAGATGCAGGTTCACTGCCTGCTACTATTGGGCTACACAAATGTTGTCTCTTTGACTGAAAGCAGGTTTGAGTGCATAAATTCATTCAAGGTGGATGCTGCCCTGTACCCTGGCATTTTGGGCTTCCCAGCAAGCCCAAACCACATCAGAAGGAGAGATCACAGATTCTTGGAAAGTCAGCATTGGCCCAAATTTTTAAAATCTATTTTGCAGAACAAATTAATTCTGATCCTATAAATCACTTTGTGACAAGGATAAGATTGTCTGCTATCAATAAGTGGGTACTGTTTTTCTTTTTACCTACTCTGGTAATGGTACCATAGGGAAGTCTTATCTAAAGCCAAAAGACTCTCATTGTATGGATTGCAATAAGGCCATTCTTGTTTGCGTCTGCTGTTTACAGTGGTAATGTTGAGGTCAGAGAACCATAATATTGAGATTTGGGGTGCTCCAGACCCCAAAATACCAACACTCCAGGTCTGCCCAAATAAATTCAATCCAAGCCTTCTTTCAACCAAAGTAAAACAAAGTTTATTAAAGGTTCGCCATATTGGGTTGACTTTTAGGAAGCCTAACTATTTGTAACACTTAAATTAACAAGCAGGCCAGATAGAATCTGAGTGCCTTCTTGGAGGCAAGACCATGGGAGGGATCTGAGAGTGTTTTAGTAGTCTGGGGTAATGGGAGAAAGGGTTTAGGGAGGGTCTTGAGCAGGAGTCTAAGGAGGATCTTGATGAGAGTGGGGTGACTGATCAAGGGTGGGAAACAGCTGAAGGCAATTGGAAGATATCAGACAAAGGAGGACTTGGGTGAGAAACAGGTGGGGCAATCCAGGGGTTTTAATAATGGAGGGCCAGGCTAGGTTAAGGTAACAGATTTGGGCATGAAAAACCAGATTAAATGGAAAGATTCAAGTAGGTTCCCAGAGTCTATACCCCATCAGTAATAGTTCTAGTAATTATGGCTTAAAACAAAATGAAACAAAAAACCAAGCTAGCATCTTTTAAGTATCTATTAGAAGAGGACTGGGCTAGCTAGGGGGAAAGAAACAAAATTTAGATAAGATCTAAGGGCAATCCTTGCCATTAGGGTGCTCACAATCTAGGAAAGTGATAAATAACCATATAGTGTTTGATATTACATAATAAGTTAATAGATCCTTAGTAAATAAATTTCTGTGTGAGGTTTGAAGGGGTAAGTCTTTAATAGCTAAGGAAGGTACCCTAAAGGATAAGACACCAGAGTAAGGCTCCTCAGAGCTGGAAGTGTTGAAGAGAGAGTTGAGGGGGGGCAAAACCAAGATGGTGGAGTAGAAAGATGAACATACTCTAGCTCTTCCCCCTCAGCCCATAAAATACGTGCAAAAAATGACTCTAAACAAATTCTAGAGCAGCAGAAGCCACAAAATGACAGAGTGAAAGAGATTTCCAGTCCAAGGTAGCCTGGAAAGCCAACATGAAAGGTATATTGCACAAGTCATGGAGTGGAATGCAGCCCATGGAGCTCAGCCCAGGTTTGACTATGTGGCACAGCAAGGACAGGACTGGAACAGGTCTCAGGCCCAGCAGCAGTGGAATTCTCAGATCCCTCAACCCACAAATGCCAAAGAAAGCTTCAAAGTTCAGTGAGAAAGCTTTTATATTTGGATGAGAAGGGAACATGCTCTTGCCCTGCTGGCAGCATCCATTTTTGGAGCCCTAAAGCCCCTGGAGGAACTAAGCAGTTGATCCAAATCTCAGCCCTGAGTCAGACCCTGGGATGAGGAGGCGGAGGAGTGCAAGCAGAGCTGGAGGTAGTTATGGAGAGGGAATTCTACTACTCACAGATTCTGGGCAGAAAAGTTTTTGGTTGCTCCCAGACCTGTGCACATCAGGAGAGGAGGAACCTCCTCTCCCTTGATTGTGGCACCTTGGAGGAACTGAGAACTTACAGGTCCCCAGACTATACCCTCCTCTTGACAAAGGACTCAAAAGTCAAGTAACTGACTGGGAAAATGCCCAAGTAAAGGAAAAATAATAAAACAATAGAAGGTTACTTTCTTGGTTAGCAGGTATTTTCTTCTATCCTTTCAGATGAGGAAGAACAATGCATACCATCAGAGGAAGACCTAAGGACAAGAGCCTCTGCATCCAAAACCTTCAAAGTGGGTGTGCAGTGGTCTCAGACCATGGAAGAGCTCAAAAAGGATTTTGAAAATCAAGTAAGAGAGATGCAGGAAAAATTAGGAAGAGAAATGAAATCAGTGAAAGAAAATCATGAAAAGCAAGTCAACAGTTTGCTAAAGGAGACCCCCAAAAATGCTGAAGAAAATAACACCTTGAAAAATAAGCTAACTCAATTGAAAAAAGAAGTTCAAACAGCCAATGAGGAGAAGAATCCTTTAAAAAGTAAAATTAGCCAAATGGAAAAGGAGGTTCAAAAGCTCATGGAAGAAAATAGTTCTTTAAAAATTGGAATGGAGCAGATGAAAGCTAGAGATTATATGAGAAACCAAGAAATTACCAAACACAACCAAAAGAATGAAAAAATGGAACATAATGTGAAATATCTCATTGGAATAACAACTGATGTGGAAAATAGATCCAGGAGAGATAATTTAAAAATGATGGGACTAACTGAAAGTCAGGATCAGAAAAAGAGCCTGGACATCATCTTTCATGAAGTTATCAAGGAAAACTGCCCCAATATTCTAGAAACAGAGGGCAAAATAAATATTGAAAGAATCCACCAATCACCTCCTGAAAGAGATCTAAAAAGAGAAACTTCTAGGAATATTGTAGCCAAATTCCAGAGTTCCTAGGTCAAGGAGAAAATATTGCAAGCAGTTAGAAAGAAACAATTTGAGGATTGTGGAAATACAATCGGGGTAACTCAAGATCTAGCAGCTTAAGGGATCAAAGTGCTTGGAATGTGAAATTCCAGAAGTTAAAGGAACTAGGATTAAAACCAAGAATCACCTACTCAGCAGAACTGAGTATAATACTTCAAGAAGAAAAATGGTCATTCAACGATATAGAAGACTTTCAAGCATTCTTTATGAAAAGACCAGAACTGAATAGAAAATTTGACTTAAAACACAAGAATCAAGAGAAGCATGAAAAGGTAAACAGGAAAGAGAAATCATAAGGGACTTGCTAAAATTGAACTGTTTATGTTCCTACATAGAAAGATAATATTTGTAACTCTTGAGACTTTTCTCAATATTTGGGTAGTTGGAGTGATTATACACACACACACACACACACACACACACACACACACACAGAAAGCACAGGGTAAGTTGAATAAGAAGGGATGATATCTAAAAAATATAATTAAGGGGTGAGAGGAATATATTGAGAGGAGAAAGGAAGAAATGTAATGGGGCTAATTATCTCACATAAAACAGGCAAGAAAAAGCTTTTTCAATGGAGTAGAAAAGGGAGGAGGTGAGAGGGGAAAAGTAAAGCTTATTTTCTTCACATTTGGCTTAAGGAGGGAATGATGTACACACTCAATTCGGTATGAAAACCTATCTTACACTACAGGAAAGTAGGGGAGAAGGGAGAAGGGGACAAGTGGGGTAAGGGGGACGATAAAAGGCGGGGCAAATGGGAGGAGAGAGTAATTAGAAGTAAACACTTTTGGGGAGGGACAAGGTCAAAAGAGAGAATAGAATAAATGGGAGACAGGATAGGATGGAGGGAAATATAGTCTTACACAACATGACTCTTATGGAATTCTTTTGCAAAACTACACATATATAGCCTATTTTGAATTGCTTGTCTTCTCAGTGGGGATAGGTGGGGAGGAAGGAAGGGAGAGAAGTTGGAACTCAAAGTTTTAGGAATAAATGTTGAGAATTGTTTTTGCAGACAACTGGGAAATAAAAAATACCAGTAAGGGGATATAGAAATCTATCTTGCCCTACAAGAGAAGAGAGAAGATGGGGATAAGGGAAGAAAGGGGTGTGATAGAAGGGAGGGCATATTGAGGGAAGAGGTAATCAGAATGAAAGGTGTTATGGGGTGGGGGGAGGGAAAAGATGAGGAGAAAATTTGGAACTCAAAATTTTGTGGAAATGAATGTTCAAAACTAAAAATAAATAAATAAACATTCAAAGTGGAAAAAAAATAAAGAAGAGAGAGATGAGAAAGCTGGTTCAAAATGTGAATGAATTCATTTAGACCTTCTCTGCAGCCACTGGGAACTTTATTAAGGCAAAAGCAACAGGTCTGAGACTTAGCAAGGAGCTAAACAAAGACAGTGATATAGGAAATAGGTCAAACATATAGGATGATTTCAGGGTTTTCTTATGGGGTTTGGAGATCTAGGGTAAGTCTTGCTAGATAAGTATTGCAAGATAAAGATACAGGGTGAGGACTATGAATGACACAAGATAAGGAAATACCATTCCCCAGGATAAGAGTGGGGACAGAGAATTTTATGGTCCAGGATAAGGGGATGTTGTGGTAAGAGGAGACTTTAGGACACCAAGTGCTTCACAAAGTCAATAAATATTATTTTAACTCTTAGCACACTGTTTCTATCCACATCAAGAGCATTTGAGTTTGCCTTTAAAAGAATTAGATTATACATATACTGATTATATACATAATGAAGATGAGCAGGGAAGGCATTTCAAACATAGGGGACCCGTGGGCTAAGCAAGAAGCAAGGACACATGTGAATGAGAAGGGAGTGTGGACATTGAGGCAGGGCACTAGAGAGCTCCAGGTTGTCTGGAACCTAGAAGATATGGAGGGAAATAAATGAAATAAGATTGGAAAAATAATGTGGTGTGTACCCCATTGTGGAAGGCCTTCAACTCCAGAGGAGTTTGAGCTTTTCGTGGAAAGCACTAGAGAGTCACTGAAGATTTTAAGCAGTGACATGATCAGATCAAGACCAAAGAAAGATTATTCTGGCAATAGTAAGGGAATGATGGAGGCAGCTAGATGGCTCAGTGAGTAGAGTACTGGGCCTGGAGTCAGGAAAACCTGAGTTCAAAATCGACCTCAGATACTAACTGTGTGACCCTGGACAAGTCACTTAACCTCTGTTTGCTTTAATCCACTGGAGAAGGAAATGTCAAACCACTTCAGAATCTTTGCCAAGAAACCCCATGGACATTATGGTTGATGGGGTCATGAAGAGTCAGCCCCAACTGAATAACAACAAGGCATGTAGAAAGAGGATAGGGAGAAGGCTGAAGACTTTGATAGGCTATTTGTAGCAATACTCCAGAGATTGGGAATGGAAATCTCTACGGTGCTAGTGGCAATGGGAATACTATTTGCTGCTGTTTGTCCTTCCTTTTTTGAAGAGAACAAAGACCTCAGGGAAGTGATGCCATGACATGCAAGTGAACTGGATGTAAGTGAGGGAGGACTGTCCAAAGTCACCAGTCTCACTTTCACCTCGGGTCCAGTGGCAATATGGATCAAGACAACTGAAGATGGCCCAGGCTGCAGTGCAGGACCTTGGCCTTTTCAAGCTCAGGTCTTTAATAAGTCTCAGATTAACTGAGGCAGTGACCATTCAGTGATTGAGGCTTTAAAAAATGAAACAAATCCCCAGTTGATAAATGGTAAAAGGATATGAACAAGCAGTTTTAGAGGAAGAAATTAAAACTATCTATAGTCATATGAAATAATGCTCTAAATCACTGTTGATTAGAGAGATGTAAATCAAAACAACTCTGAGGTACCACATCACACCTGTCAGATTGGCTAACATGACAAAACAGGAAGATGGCAAATGTTGGGGAAGATGTGGGAGAGTTGGAACACTAATTCATTGTTGGTAGAGCTGTGAACTGATCTAATTATTCTGGAGAGCAATTTGGAACTATGCCCAAAGGGCTACAGAAATATGCATACCCTTTGACCCAGCAATATCTCTTCTAGGACCATACCCCAACAAGATCATAAAAATGGGAAAAGGTCCCACATGTACAAAAATATTAATAGCAGCTCTTTTTGTGGGGGTCAAGAAATGAAAATTGAGGGAATGCCATCAATTGGGGAATGACTGAACAAGTTGTGGTATATGAATGTAATGGAATACTATTGTACTATAAGAAATGACAAATACCTAGACTTCATAAAAATCTGGAAAGATTTATATGAATTTATGTTGAGTGAAATGAGCAGAATCAGGAGAAACTTATACACCGTAAGAGCCACAGTGTGTGAGGACTCTTTCTGATAGACTTAAGCCCTTCACAGCAATGCAAGGACTGAAAACATTCCCAAAGGACTTTTGAAGCAAAATGCCATCCACATCCAGAGAAAGAACCATGAAATCAGAATGCAGAATGAAGCCGACTATTTTCTCTTGTGTTATGTTGTTTTGTTTTGTTTTTTCTCACAGTTATTCCCATTAGTTTTCATTCTTCTATGCAACATGAATAATGTGAAAATATTAATAAGAATGTATGTATAGATCCCACATAAGATGGTGTGCTATCTCAAGGAAGGAGGGGGAGAAAATTTAAGACTTACAGAAGTGATTGTTGAAAATTGAAAAAAAATAATTATTTTTTTTAAATGAGGCAAAGAGCAGTCTCTTTAAAAAACAAATAGATCTGGGAGGGAAAGACCCTCAGGATTTCTGGCTAAACTGAAATAATTGCTATTTACATTCATTCTGAGTCCATCAGGGCCCAAACAGTGACCAAGTAGGGCCTGGCCTGCAATGAGAGTGATTTGGATGGAGTTAAGGCAGTGGGAATAGAGAAAGGACACAGGAATGGATGGAGAGATATTGTGGAGATGAAATTTATAGGACTAGGTGATTCGATTGGTTAGATTAAGAGTCAAGAGAGAGGAAAGATACTCTGAAAGGATTGGAACATGGGAAACTAGATAAATGGCAGTACTCAAGACATTGGTTTGGGAAAAGGTTTAGGGCAAAAGATAGCAACTCAGTTTTGTCCACCTTGAATCTGAGAAGTCAATGTTCTTCCCCAATATCCAAAAGGTATAATGCCCCTCCTCACTCTTTGTCACACCTCTATCTTCTATGCTTTGACTAATGATGGGGGGGGGGGGAACAGGACTAGCCTGACCTGTCAAGCAAGAAGAGGGGTTAAGAGAAATCAGGAGCCACTAAGCTTCAGGAGCCACTAAGCTTCAGCATCTGAAGGAACAAAGGAGCCAAACTAGGTAGAAATGATGTGGAAGGCAGCCAGTGTGAGAATACTGGGGAAAAGGAGATCCAAAATGCCAGGATGGCATCTTTGTGGAGAGAATTTGTTTCGAACTTTTCTGTGAGGATACTAATAGTAAGACTGTGCATCTAAGAAGGACCAGGCTCATGAGGCAATTAGTAAAGTGAGAGAAATTGAAGGCATTGCTGGACAGGAGAAGCCAGCAGATGGACAGGAGGAGGAAGCAGTAGAATCAGAGATTAAATCTAGATTTTGGGGGGCTGCCTTTAAGGAGAAGCTAGAGGCCAGCTGATGCTCCCCAGGTCCTAAATTAACCCTTCTAGAGTCTGTGCATAAAAAGAAGCAACTGAAAACCATTTGCTTTTTCCTGGTGGAAGTGGATAAAAGGAAAGTCTTAGATGAACATCTAAGATGAACATCATCTGGAACTCCTGAATTTGGAGCAGACTTGTAAACTAGTCAAGACCTTCTTTAGGACTGAGAAGAGACACAGTAGTTTTCTACTGTGTTTGTTGTAGTTGTCTTAACTCGTGTCATGCCCATATGGTAGTTGTTTCAATTTATTGAGTTTAATTTCTTTTATTGAGTCAAAGGGTCAAAGCAGGCTTGTGTGATCCATTCCATTCTGACACACTCATGTCATTAGAATTCATTGAGTCCAAATAGGGAAGAGGGCAGAGGCTTCCTTTGGGTGGAGGCTGTACCTAAAGACTAATTAGATAAATATGTTGACCATGCCCTTAGACTAACCAGATGAACCCTTCTACCCTGATGGGTTTGGGCTTAATACAAAGATAGTCAAAATAGAGGACTTGGTGTTTCCCATGGTTATGAGTAGAGACTACATAATTGTCAGGATGAACATGGGACTGTCGGATCCTAGCCTGTATGTGCTTGGACAGAAGTGCCCCCATGTGATTAAAGAGATAATTGGAGATGAGGACCTAGAGCCAGAAGAGAGATTGAATCTAGAGATCTTAATTTGAGAATTACTTGGATATAGATGTCAGTTGAACCTATGGAAGTAAATGAGATTGTCCAAAACGAGTAAAAAGAAAGAAGATAAGATGGTCAAAGACAGCCCCTTGGGAAGTACTCAAAAGATCAGGAATCATGGAAGGAGACAAAGAAGGATGAATATGAAAAGGAACCTCGAAAGAATGGCATCTCTGAAGCCAAGAGAAAAGAAAATATTCAGAAAGATGGCATTTCTAAGTGTCAAGAACTACACTGGGCACAGTAGTTAAATATAATCAATAACTTTAGAGAAAGCAGTTTCAGTAGAGCACTAATGGAAGAAAGGCCAACAGCAAGAGACTAAGAAGAAAATGAGTGATAAAGTAGACTTTTCTAAAGAAGTTTTCTATAAAGGTGAAAGCAGTGGTATCATAGCTGATGGGCTAAAAGAGTTCAGGGAGACATTTTATTTTTTTAGGACTGATAGGACTGAGGAGATCTGAATATATTTTATACAATTGGGAAGGAGCCAATGAATGGCAAGGGAGAAGTTGAAGATGCATGAAAGTGGGAATAACTAGAGAGAAAGCAATCCTGAAGAAGGCAGGAGGGGATGGGATTAAAGGCTCAGGTAGAGGGTTTAGTCTTAGTAAACAGCAGGGCTATCTCTTCTGTGACTGGAAAGAAGGAAGCAGAATATCATTAATTACAATAGTATCAGTTTTTATTGTGTAACAAACCAGCAGAAGTCAGAGGCACCTGGAGTGTCTAAAATTTGAAAGTATTGGAATTCAAAAGTCAAAAAAAGGAAAATATGATTTAAGGTAAAGCAAGAATCAAAGAAAATTAATTCAATTAAATGCAACAAAAATTATTGTCTACTGTATGCCAGCGTAATACAAAGATGAAAAAAGAAACAATCCCTCCTTTCAAGGATATTATATTCTTCATGGAATCATGAAGACAAGCAATGAGTACACAAATAAATAAATATAAGGTAACTTTCAGAGGGAGAGAGAAAACTAACAACTGGAAAGAATCAAGCAGTTTTATGGATGAAATAGCACCTACTATGTACCAGATACAGTGCTAAGTTTTGCTAAGTTGCAAGTTTTATCTCATTTGCTTCATACAGAAATCCTAGTAGGTAGATGCCCTTATTATCTGTCTTTTGCAGGTAAGAAAATTGAGGCAGACAGATTAAGTACTTGCCCGGACTCACCAGTTAGAGTTTGAGGCTGAATTTGAACTCAGGTCTTCTTAACTTCAGGCCTGGTGCTCCATGGTGTCCTGATAAATAAGGAATGGCTTGTGTAAATTCATGGAAGCAGAAGATAGATCAAAGAGTTCTGGGAGCAATTAATCCTTTTTGACTAAAATATAGGGTATATGAAACAGATTATGTAGTCCTTAAATACCTGGTGGAGAAGTTTGTGTCCAAACAGGTTTGACATTATATAAAGAGAATACTTCCAATATGCCTTGTTCAATGCCTTGACTATGTCAATGCCCTTTCTAGTCCTTTTGAGTTAGAAACTAACACTGTCACTTACCCCTTGATCAGCAAAATGAGCTTCAGCTGTGGACAGCTCCCTGCTCCAGTTAGCATTTCCTGCTGGGGAAACAAGCAGTGTTTGTACAGCATCAGACAAAGTACTTTGTCTTAGAATGAGACTGGAGGGGATAACTCACATTGTAAGATACTAAACAAAATTTTAGTTCCATGCCCCACCCCCACAATTGCATAAGCCAGGTTATTCTGGGAAGAGAAGGTTTTCATTCATATTTTCACCTAAAAAATGCAAAAGTTATATTTTTAAAAGGTGTTGTTTTCTTTATAGATAGTTTTGTAATTTTGCCACAATCTTGAAAAATTTTTTAATTGAGGAAAAACAATAGAAACCATTATTCAAGCCCACTAGAATTAAACCCAAACCAGAGTCAGCTTTCATCATGTTTTCATTTCGGAGTGGATTTTTGGACGATAGATTCATCGTTGTCAGCCTGCATTATCAGAAAGGGAGCATGGTATAGATGACAGCTGGACCTGGAGTTGGGAAACCTAGTTTCTTATCGAAACTTAGATTCTTACCAGTTATATGACTTTTGACAAATCACTTTGCCTCTGTTGACCTCAGTTTCCTAATCCATAAAAGGGGGAAAATACAATATTAACACCTAGATCAGGGTTGTTGAGAAATTCAAGTGAAGCAATATACGTGGAACACTTTTAATCACTACATAAAATGATGATGGTGATGATGGTGTCTTGACTACTAGCAATTTTTTCTTTCCTTTTTCTTTAAACTTTCCAATTTTGTTCAACTAATAACCATCATTGATACTATAAGTAGGCTAAAACTATGTATATAATATATGAGTAAGTATATGTGTGTATGATCATAGGTCTAAACTAAATGTGTATAAATACATAATAAATGTATTATATATATTCCATGTGAATAAGTGTGTATATGTGCATATGGTTCGGACCCATGAACCCATATCCATATGAGGAATCCTCTCCATAGAAGTTCATTCAACAGATGAAGATCAGAGATTTGTTTGCAATTTCTAGTCTTAGAAAATTGCTTTAGCCTCTGAAAGGTTAAGCAATTTGTCTCTTCTCACACAGTCAGTACTTTTAAAGGCAGAATTCAAATTCAGATTTTCCTGACTTAAGCTCATCCTTCTCTCAATTATGCTATGCTGCCTCCCATGAATATAGACACTGATTATTTTACATGTTCTCAGCAGATATTGACTTGCCATATATTATTAAGCAGTTTCTGTGATTGATTATAGGCCAGTAATAAGCTGACCAAAAAAAATAGCAAAACATGTTATGAACATAACCTGAGCTCATCTATGGTTACAACTCCCACTCCCCAAACCCAGAAATCTTTGATATGCTTTGTAAAACTCCAGGACTTTACAGAGCATAGTTTGAGGAAATATTGGAATAGCAGATTTTAAAGACTTTTTCATTATCTTAAGAAGAATTTTCCTGATCTCACAATAACTGCAAGATAAAGTGTACAAGTGATTCTAACCACATTTACAGATGAGAAAACGGAGGCATACAGGGATTCATGAAATCACCAAGCTGGGAGGGACCTTTAACATCTTTTTTCAGATGAAAAAAGTAAGGCCCAGAAGTTACGACTTGCTCAAGGCAACAGAAGTAGTAAGTGGTAGAGCTAGAATTTGACCCCAGGTCCCCTAACTTCAAATGCAGTGATTATTCCACCGTAGCAGCCTGCAGGAGTATGAAATCTGCATTCTATGCACTTTCCAGTGAAGGTTGGACACATATTAGAAAGTTTGTTAAATGTAATGCTCAAAGTCACATAGTTCATTAATGAAGGGAAGAGTTGAAAATAAAACTTAGGTCTCTTAATTCCTAGGCCAGTGCTCTTACCACTAGAAAGAAAGAATACTTGGTCTGCTGGTACCCCCAGTTTGAATAGCTGGCTACTTGTTGATCTCCAGTTCACACTGAATGAAAATGCCTTTTATTGTTTTGTTGGAGGAGGGGGCAAGGGGGGTTAAGTGACTTGCCCAGGGTAAGCCTTACACACTTATACATCCGATAAGTGTCTGAACTCAGATTTGACCTCAGATCCTCTTGAACCCAGGGCTGGTACTCTATCCACTGCACCACCTAACTGCCCCAAAAAATAACTTTAAAAAAATAGTGAGAATCTTAGTTTCCCTTTGCTGAAAATTATCCCATAATTCATAGAAGGTTTTTTAATCTGCTGCTTCCAGAACAGTATTGGGAAAAGGAGTCATGGAAATGTGGTCATAGAAGAACAGGAAAAAGTAATCATGTGAGATGAAAAAATATTTTTACCAATTCTAGCCAGGGCCTGCGCTTGTCCTTTTATCCCTCTCTGTAAAATCACAGTGATTCTGACTGACCAACAAATATTAGAATTCCCATCTAAGAATAGCAAGATTATCTAAGTGATAGATTGGGGAGCTGGCAGATTTTCACATCATGAAGGCTGATTCTCATTTTCATACGATTTGTCAGTCTCTTTGTCCATTCAATTTGATTCCACAAGCATTTATTAAGCACCTATAATGTACTGTGATAGATACTGAGGGTACAAAGGCAACAATGAAAAATAGGCCTGCCCTCAGAGAACTTACATTCATTGGAATTCTTTCTTTCACTCATTTCACCTGTTCTCTCTACTTCTTCTCCCAGCCTGCATTATATTATGTTCTTTATGATTGTTTCTTTTTATTTCCCCTCATGCACTTTTTCCCTTCAACTCTTAAATGTTGTTACATTTCCTTTTATTTATTTATCCATTTACAAAGTCCTTCTGTGATTTTGCAAATATTCCAGTTCTAATTCAAATTTCTATGATCTGTTTAGAAAGGTAATTATAGGCACAGAAGAAAGTGCAAGTAAGAGTGCCTGGCACATAGTAGGTGCCTTAATAGGTGTTCATTCACTTGGAGACAAGAAAGTACCTTCTATGAGTTGTCCAGTTTGGCTGGAGGGTTACAGGCATTACATGACCCCCATTACATTACCCCATCCCCCTCCAGCTCCCATTTGCGCATTGCCTTCCCCATTAAAATGTAAGTTCCTTGAAGGCAAGGACTGTCTTTATTTTTTGTTTGTTTATATTTGTATGCCCCCCCCCCACAATATAGTCTATAGTGTGGTACATAGTAGGTACTTAATAAATGCTTGAGAGATTAGACAGGAAAGGTAGTTTGAGGCTAGATTGAGAAGGGCTTTGAGTATCACCCTAAAGGGTTCGAACTTTATTTAATGGTCAATGGGAAAACCATTGAAAGGCTGTGTGTGTGTGTGTGTGTGTGTGTGTGTTTGTGTGTGTGTGTGTGCTCACGCATGTCTGTAATTGTGATATTTAGTACGGGGATGAAGGAGGAAAGCTGGAGAGAGGGAACAGCTAAGAGTTTAATATAAGAGGCTAGGCCAGGCATGAGATAAACTGCTTTCCATTGCTCCTGATACCCAAGGTATTTTGCCTCCTTTTCCTTACTCATATCTTTGTCTATAACTGTAATGCTGGGAATGAAAAGTTAGGAGAAACATTCTCTTTTTTCCTCATACCATAGAACTTAATGTTAATCCTTCACCCTACTCCTATTATATTCTGGTGTATGATAAAATGAAAATATGAATGTACATACATATATATGAAGAATTTAATGAAAATTGGAGCTTTTCAAAAACAAAAGATGCAGTAACTATCAGTGAGACACAAAGTTTGCCTTCCCTACTTACAATCAAGACTCCCCCTAGTTCAGATCACACATTATAGTACCCTTAACATACTGTTCTTCCCCTGAGTGATGGATTTGGATAATTCTGACCCTTCGTGGCTTATCTATCTAAATTCTGTGCCAAAATTAAATTCTGTCCTGCCCAGTCAGTAAAATGACCACTTCACCTTAATGATTCACCTTTACTAATATGTCATTCATATTTCACAGCTATGCTGCTAGGCTAAAATTTAATTTCTCAAAATTCAATTTTGTGCATCTTTTTCAAAAGGGCTATATCTTCTTTCCCAGTAGACCCTTTCTGGTGTTTATTTCATAGTGATTCAGTTTTAGCAGATAATATATGATTTTACTTAGCCCACTTTGCATAAAATAGCTTCTTTGAAAACTATTTTCAAATTGTCCTTTATCTGCTACTGTCACAATTGGACATTATGTGACTTGTTTTTAAAGGCTTTCTCATCAGTCACTAATATTTATTGACTTCCTTATGGATGTGTGAGATTGTAGGAGGCAATTGAAGAATTCAGTTAATGTTAAATGAAACAAACAGCTAAAAAGAATATTTCTGGTGTCTACTATCTTGAATTTTGTCTTAGGATACTAAAAGTTTAGAATTATAAGGAACCTACACAGTGATCTGGTTCAATTCCTACCTGAAGCATAAATTTCTTCTTACAAGTCTCAACCAGAGGTCATCAAGTATCTGTTTGATAACTCCTAGAAACAGATGATTCACTGCCTAGAAAAGCAGCCCATTTCATATTTTGAAACCACTATTCTAAGGAAATTCTTCCTACCTATGTTAATCTAAGTCTCTTCTGTTTTATGATCTATTGCCTGAATTTTAGAGGAAGAAAAACCATGCAGAATCAGAATGTCTTATGTTGGAAGTTCCAAAAGAATCTCTCCCTACTTGCCATTTCCAACACTCCAGGAGTGGACAATAAGATAAGAGCTAAAGCAACTTAAGCATTATGAAAAAATGCCAGATTGGCAGGAACATAACATACTTGGAGAAGAGTAGAAAGAGATAGGGACAACCCAGAATTTAGAGAGCCCTGAATGCTAGTCAATAAAGAGACCATTGAAGAATGTTGAGTAGGGCAACATGATCAGACACATATGTCAGGGTGATTGATTGTTCTGGGAGTATTGTGAAGGATTCACTTCCTAAATTCTATAATCCAAACTGTCCTCTTTGTTCATCATATGTAACACTCTGTCTCCCTCCTTCATACCTTTGCATTGTCCATCTATCCTTCATAATTAGAATATGCTCCTTCCTTAACTTTTCCTCACAGGATCCCAAATCCCCTTTCAAGACTCAGCCTAAACACAAACTTCTTTTTTATTATGTTTATTTCAAAATATTTTTCCCAATTACATGCAAAAACAATTTCTAACATTCATTTCTTTTAAGTTTGAGTTCCAAATTCTCTCCTTTCCTTCCTCTCTTCACCCTTCCCTGAGATGGTAAGTAATTTGATATAGGCTGTATATGCCAAGAACTAACTTCTACAAGAAACTTTTCCTTATTCCCTCTGCTGTGGGTTCGGTTCCCTGCCTTGCACTTAACTACTTTGTACTTCTCTTGTATTTGTTCTGAATATGCTTACGTATATTCAAGTATGGCACCACTTCCCCAACTCCCACTAGCCCTTGCAAGTTAGGTCCCCAGAAGCAGACTGATCACTTCTCCCTTCAGGGTCCTAGGGGTAACCCTGAGGGAATGAGAGAGAGTTTCTAGAGCTACTGTTCATGAGCTTCCATCTCGTATACTCCCAACTGATTATTAGACAGATTTAATTAGCTTTTAGAAAGATTATTTACTAAGGATATGGTAAAAAGAGAGCAGCTATGTGGTTCAGTGGATAGAGAACTGGGCCTGGAGTCAGGGAGACCTGAATTTAAATCTGACCTCACTTCTTGTGTGACCCTGAACAAGTCACTTAACCTCTGCTTGTTTTAATCTACTGGAGAAGGAAATGGCAAACCATCCTAGTATCTTTGCCAAGGAAACCCCATATGGGATCATGAAGAGTTGGACACAATTGAAAGACTGGGCAACAAATAGTAAGAACAGTTGGTACAAAAACATTGCCCTCACAAAAAATAAAAATAAAAAAAATAAAACCAACTTGGAGAACAATCTCCCTTGAGTATACACAGAATTCACGGGGAGAATGGGCCCGAATTTAGAGTGTGGTGGCCGTGATCCATCCAGAGAACATGTATGGGGAAGACACCCTCTTTTGGTCTTCATAGCATAGGACTTTGCTAACTCTATTGACTTTTCCTCTCCCTTCGCCCATCATATTTAGGTGATATAAAATAAAATTCAATAGATAGACAGGTATTTTGTAATTAGTTTTGAGAGAACTTACAACTCCTGGTTACTAGAATTCCTTTCTTATATCCAGAGATAGCATTCTTTTGTAGTTTTTAAAGCTGTTTCCTTCCTTAAGTGACTATTTTGTGCCTTACTCTCTGTTTGTGTCGGTCTTCAGTGTTTATTTCTCTACTCCAGGTTGGATTTGGTGTCTCTTACTGGCCCATTCTTTCCAATGGATAGGTCAGTGGAGGGGACAAGGTGGAAGGAAACATAACACTTTCTCCCATGTACTCCCAAACCCTCTGATATAGGCATAATGGTCTGCCTTTTCTAGGTGTTCCTGACCTTGGACATTCCCAAAGTTCGATTGAATCTCTGCTGGATTGCATGCATCTCAACTGGCTTGCTTCATTAAATGAAGGCCCAGAGATGAGTCAGATTATTTTAGCCAATAGCAAAATATTTCCTGGGTGGCATCATCTGTTTTCATTCAAACACCCTTGTATTCCATTACTCCTAAATGGACTGAGGATTTATTTGCCCCTAATTTATACCTTTGATTGAGAAGTCTGGATCTTCTGTGTGTAATTGGTATGGAGAATATAAACCTAAAATACAGCATTTCCCCCAGTAGAAATTAAGCTCCTTAAAAGCAAAGATTATTTCATTTTTTTTGTAGTTGTTTTTGTATTTCCATCTCATTACATAGTTTCTGGCAAATAGTAGGTACCTAATGAAAGCTTGTTGGTTGGTTGATTGATTCTGAATGCCTAAATAGCCGGTCTATTTTTTATGTTAAACCTTGAGAATACTGATACTGTATCTATGGAGCTCTCTTTGTTTGGTGTCCCGCACAGTATGCAATAACTGTTCATTCTTATCTGTCTGACAAATATGTTTGGATGACTCAATATTTAGGTTCCAAAAATATGTGACAGTACAATTAACTACAACACAAAATAAACATGGTGAATACAAGGCCTACTGTGTACAACATGTCGGGGATATAAAGATAAGAAATGATAGATTTTCTGCCCTCCAATAACCTATATTCCAATAGAGGAAATAAGATGTATACCCCAAAAAAGTATTCCACAAGGTAGAATGCAATGGGGACAAAGAGAAATACAAAATAATCCGGGAAAATTTAAGGGAAGGGATTAGTTTCAGGTAGGAGAGTGAGGGAGAATCAGAAAAGGCCTCTTGGAGGAGGAGTCATCTGACCTGGGTCTAAAGGAAAACTATTTTAAGAAGTGCAAATGTGGAGGAAATGTATTCTCGGCCTTGGAAATAGGTCGTATAACTACACTTTAAGGCTGGATAAACAACATACACTGAGAGCTTAGAGAAAGGAGAATCAAGGAAGAGGTGAATTTTGATCAATTTTATTTTTATTTTCAGTTCCAGATTCTCTGCTTCCCTCCAGATTCTCCCTCACCCGTTGAAAACGCAAGAAATGCAACATCCCTTACCCATATGAAATCAGACAAAGCATGTTTCTGCATTAGCTATGAAGAGGTGGCATTTAAACAAGGTCTGGTAGGATGATCAGTATTATGATGGTCAGAGATGAGAGAAAGGTACCCAGAGGTGGGAAAATTACCAAATGTGTTCTTCAAACAGCACACAGGCCAGTTTGACTGGAACACAGCATAGGGAAGTTGGAATAATGTGAGATTAGCTGACCAAGGCAAATGCTATCCGTTTGAGGAGGGCCCTGAATACCAGCATAAGGGATGGAATTCTATTTTGTAAACAATAGGGAACCATCAAAGTGATCACAGAAAACAGGATAGGGAATGAACTTGGTACTTAACTGGTATAGGGAACTCCCTAGTGAGGAAACTCCCTCTCCCCATGCAGGTTGACACCTTTGTGCAATTATTGCTGTAAAGATCTGCTGAGAGCCCTGAGAGGTTAAGTGGTTGGTGTCACACACAGCCACTAAGAATCAAAGGCAGAGCCTGAATTCCGGTCTTTCTGGCTTTGACGTTAGCCCTTTCTCCAATATGTTGCATTTCCTCACCATTATAAACAATATTAATCTGGCAGAGGTAGAAAGGAAGGACTGAAAGAGAGAAAGAGTGGAGGTGGGAAAACCTTCAAGGAGTCTCCTGTAATGGATGACATTGCCTCTTATCATGCTACGCTGCTTAATGAAATCAAGCATCTTGGAACAAACAAAGGCTTCAAGGGTAGACAGAGCAGGTCTACTTGATCTGAGTAGCACAAGGAGCATCTCCCTGCTCCCTGCAAATTCCCACCCTCCTACCTGTTTTAAAAGCACTTGGAACTCTACCAGAGGAGAGCAATCCCCTTGAATCCTAAAAAGTCCTGTCCCCTGTTTAATAGGTCAGCGGGTGTTGGAAGTGTATTATGCCACTGAGGTTAAAAAAAAAAATCCTATAATAGAGAATTTAATAAAAAGGGAAAGTTTAAAAAAAACCATAAAAATAAACAAACCCAACAACTCTTGGGTGCTACTTAGAGACAGCCAACTGGTGCTGGGAATAGAACTTTAAACCTTAAAGGCAGGAAGACCTAAGTAAGTCAGAAAGATCACTGTAAAATAGTAATACTAACATACTCCCTCCAATAGCTATTTTGAGGGAAGGACCTCGTCAGCTCTAGGATCATCAATTTCAAGCTGGAAGAGAGCCCATAGGGCATCCTTGTTATATAGAGGAAATACCTAAGGTGCATAGAGGGAAGGAGGTTGGCTCAGCCTTTGCAAAGGAAGTCATTGACAGAGCCAGGATGGGAACCCAGGTTTTCCGATTTCAAAGCCCACTGTCTTCTCCCGGTATCATGCTGCTATATAGCACTACGGAAATGTGAACTATTATCTCAGTCGACCTTCACTACCATTCTACATGAGGAAATCTCTTATCCTAAGGTTGACAAAGTATTTCCATCACAACTTTGGCTCAAAATTCTTGCTATTTGCCTCATACGAGGCACTCTCAGTTTTTTCAGAGTTTAGGTTTTTGTAGTAGAAAGGATACTGGACTTGGGGTCAATAGGACATAGGTTTAAGCCTGACCCTAGATAAATTACTCTATTTACCTCATCTGTAGAGTGGGGATGATACTACATGTAGTAGCTACCATACCTGCCATACAAGGTAGTAGGGAGGATCAGATGATATAATCAGTGTAAAATGCTCTGCAAAACTGAAAGCCCTCTATAAATGTCAACTCTTATAATGTTAACTCAATGTCATCATCTAAATGGCAAAGTTTCTCATTGTTCATGAATCATTCTGTTTCATACATGGCCCCCATACAGGAAAATGCGCAGTAACCTTTGACTTGCAACATTGCTACCACTTCTATTGGCAGACAGTGTTTCCCCTTTGTTACTACTTCCTAGATGTTTCGAAGTCTGAAGAATTGAAACTTTTTTTCATGGTGAGTGGAGGAGGCACTGGATCTGTAATTTTGTTTAGGGAAGTGTGATAAGGAAATTCTGTCTGCTAATGCAGATACAAACCTCTGCAACTGGGAGCTTTAGACATTTCTCAGAGGGAAAGTGACTCGGCCAGGGCCACTTAGCTAGAATGCATCAGAGATAAGACTTGAGTCCAAGTTTTCCTAACCCTCAGGCCAACTCTCTAGTCACTATGTCACACTTCCTTTGACTATGCAATGCATTAAAAACAGGTACTGGGGTGTATTTCACTGGCAAGGTAACTTTCCCTAAATTGGTTTTCAGTGTCATCTCGGGCTTAGATCTGGCCTATTAGGAATGGTAAATGTTTCCCTCTTGGGTAATCCTGAAGTCAGCGAATATTAGCCTTTTTTGTGTGTGTTTACTTTTTATTAGCTGTAGAACCTTGCCAATTTTCTCTTACTAATCTCTAAGTCCTATAATTATCACAAAAAAAGTACTCTAGCAAATGGACCCCACTTCTCCACGAAAATTTAATAGGAAAGAGAGCCATTTGGAAGGCTCAAGGGATTGCTAGAGCAGCTTTGCAAAACACACTGCAGAACACTGACAAACATGCTCTGTCAGAGTAGAAACAACTGCTGTTGAAGTCATTAAGGATGGAAATCCCCTTTTCTTAATCAGGTCCCCCCTTCCCCAAGCTTCACCCATTTATTTAATAATTCATTATACACTTTGCAGTGGTGGCTGGCAGTGAGACTCTAAGGTGCATGATGTGGTGTTGGGGTGCTGCTGAAAGAGATCTAGTGTAAGTAAGGCAGTGTGGTATACTGAATTTAGTCAGAAGTCCTGAGTTTGAATCCTGACTGCCACTCCCTCCCCATAAAACCTTGAGCAAGGGGCTCTAGCTCTCTAGGTGTCAGCTTCCTCCTCTGTAAAGAGGAGTAGGTGGGATTTAAATAGACACTAATGAGCTTTGCAAGCCTAAACCTATCAGCCTTAATGTCTCAGATGTGCTGAAGATGCGGCAACTCAATGCCCTCTTTATTCTGAGTAAGCCTGGCTTATGGGCAGGTGTCCCTACTCTCATTTTCAGCAAGTAGCAGATCTGGAAGGAACCTTAGAGATTGTCTTGCACCCCACCCCCCCATTTTATAGAGGAGAAAAGTGATGCCCAGCCAGGGGGAGTGATTTACCCAGGGTCACACAGGTGGAAGTGGCAGAGGCAGGATTTGCATTCTGGTCTTCTGACTTTAAATCCAGTGCTCTCCCCACTGTACCACTCTTTCTCAACAACTTGGCTGTCTCCAGGGCTCACACTTTCAGTGAGTCCCTGTATCAGAAGCAATTGATAATTGGGTAGTGTGATCTGAGAGCCCCACAGTTCTACTTCTAACAAGGTAGAATCAAAAGGCAATTTTCAAATATTTTGATCACAGAAGCTGGAATAATGGAGGAAACCGTGAAAGCTTATTTCTAAAAATAAGTGCTACACTATCAATGAGAAGAGAGAATCAGAAAGGAAAAAAATTTAAAGGACTAACTTCCCCAAGATGTTCTCTGTAAGATGGGTTATCTCAGGAGCAAAATGATTAACTTGATTTAATATGTGATGACATGAGATGGCCACCACAATGCCAAGGCTTCATGCCTTCCATACTGAGTACATGGATACCTGTTCACTCTCTGGGCTGGCTTACTTATTCCACTCTGCCTTCACACTGGCAGGCTTAGGTCTCAAGAGAAAGACCAACGCCCCTCAGTTACACACTTAATCTCTTTTAGCATCCTAGGGGGAAAGCACTGTCTTATTTACCACTTTAGCTCTTGAACCCTCACTGATTTGTTTTATTTGCACAAATCTAGTAACTCAAAATAATGATACATACATACATATATATTATATATATATATTAAATATATCCATTTCCTTAGCAATTAAACAAAAGAAATAGTAGTAACATTATATGTTCTCATACACAAAACCAAATGCAAGCATGCATTTCAATCCACATGTAAACTTGGGTCACATTCCCCACCAATGCACTCAATATCTGTGGAGGAGAGCTGGCCCACATGTACTTAGAAACATCTGGCAGGAAAAATATGAGTGAGAAAAACCCATGTGTTCAGGGTAGCTTGCAACCCTGGAACTACAAACTGGCATGGTGAACAAAGCCATAGATTTGAAGTAAGGAGCCCTGGGTTCGTGGTCCTGCCTTAGACACTTGCTGGCTATGTGACCCTTTCTTTGCCTTGATTTCCTCATCTGTAAAATGAGAGAGTTGTACTAGATGAACTCTAAGGTCCCTTCTAGTTCTAAAACTAGTATATCCTAATTCAGGGTCCTCTTTTCATTTCAGGAACTGTCCATAAAAGTTCCTTGATACATACAGTTTCTATGTTTAGCTGATAAACATAGCTGTCAGTTTAGCTGATAAAGTTTTGAATTCTTTCTCTTCACCTCTCTTTTCTTATCTCTCTGGGTTTAGACTCTATGTCCTCTTTGCAAATGATGCCACCTTTGTTTATGGTTACTAAACAAATCTTCATCTTATATCTGCAATCATATTAATTATATTTGTTCAACAACCTCTAAGCAGTCCTGGCTTTCCTCTCACTTCAGTATGTGAGAGCCTGTCACATTTGAAATGAGCAAGTACTATTTCAGAACTCTGATTCAGGGAACTCCGAGCAGACTTATGCCTCCCATAAAGTGAACTGTCACTACCTTATAGGGCCAGTCTTTTGCACTGAAAGAGCCAGCCTTTCAAGTATCATAGAATGAGAATTGGAAAGGACATTAGAGATCACCTAGTTCAAGCTTCTTGTATATTTGAAGAGTCTAAGATCCAAATAGATTGAGTGGCTTGTCTGTGACACACGAGTTAAGTGGATTTCAGCTCAGCATAAAGCAATAAAATCATAGATCCAGAGCTACCTAGTTCACCAAACCCTTCATTTTATGATTGAGGAAACTTGTCCAAGATCAGAAAGATAGTAAATGTCAAAGGCAGGATTTGAACCCAGGCTCACTGAGCTCTTTCCAACATACTGCACTGTATTATGCTCCTTCTAAATCGGATACACTTTCCACTGCACTAGGCCAGGTCTCAACTCTAGGTCCTGAGCTATGGGATCGAGGGAGGAGAAAGAGTAACAAACATTCTTTGACGTTATTTCTCAGTGCTTTACTCGTTTCTTTGTTCCAGTCCCAGCGCAAATTGTGACTGTACTTTTGCCACAGAGCTCCAAATCAATCCCTTGTACATGGATTATGGACTAGAACCTTTAAACTACAAACTCCCTCTCAGGCACATTAGTGGAAACTGGAAGGACTCTTTGTATACCCTGAGTGTCTAGTGAGATCAACCCTAAAAAGAGACTGCGATAAGGAGAGTCGAGCCATTAGGAACCTCTTTTAACTTACCCTCAGAAGTTGGCTGGCTTTGCACAATACTTGGTGATTAATGCTAAAGAGATAGTTCACCTCTTGTCAGTAGGATGAAACTGAAAGCTTCCCTGGAGGATCTGCTTCCTCTTTGAAAGCTTCAAAAACAGCTCTCCAGCACCAGGGGCCTTATCTTGGACTCAGATGCTGAAGAGGAGGGAAATAAGAAAGTGCCAGCTATGTATTCACTTCTTTCTAACAGAGACTCTGGCAAGTCTTCTCAAAGAGTAATTAATGAGAAAGAGAGGCATCCACTCAGTCATAGCCTAGATGACTTTAAAAGATCACTGGTTCTTCTCACTGCTGTCAGATAGGACATATTCACCCTCTCTGGGAAAGGGACAACTTTGATTTGCCTCTTTTAGGGGATTTGGGAATGTGAGAGGCAATGTTGATAAAGGACTGACCTTGGAACTGAGTTCAAATCCTGCCTCTGATGCATACCAGTCGTATAATCTTGCAGTTGACAGTTAACCTGTCAGTGCCCCCAGGCAAGTAATATTAGTTACAAGAAGTAAGAGAGATGAGTTGCAGTTCTGTGGTTTTGCATATCTGAAATGTTCTCCTCACCTTTGCCTCTTGGAATATTTTGCTGACTTTGAGTTTCATCTTAAAGCCTCTTCCTGAAAGGTTTCCCTGATGCCCTTCTCACTGATTGTCTTAAATTAATGATCTTAGTTGTATATTGTAACACCTTAGGAAATCATAAGCTCCTTGAGGTAAGGACTATTTTTTATCCTTGTCTTCATACCCCCCCGCCCCTAGCACAGTCCTTGTACATAGGACACATTTAAGAAATACTTGCTGGATTAAACTGAAACTGGCATCATCAGTGATTGACTCATCAGTAAGAGATGCTTTGGATAGTAAGACATATGTGGGGTCAAATCCACGTCTGCCATTTTCTGTTTTTGTGACCTTGACGTCTTCTTTTACCTTTTACAGATGACG
>CM053772.1:176075176-176091436 GCA_028658325.1 Potorous gilbertii | reverse complement strand
CCCCCGCCCCTAGCACAGTCCTTGTACATAGGACACATTTAAGAAATACTTGCTGGATTAAACTGAAACTGGCATCATCAGTGATTGACTCATCAGTAAGAGATGCTTTGGATAGTAAGACATATGTGGGGTCAAATCCACGTCTGCCATTTTCTGTTTTTGTGACCTTGACGTCTTCTTTTACCTTTTACAGATGACGTCATCATCTGTAATATGAACGGGTGAGACAAAATGATCCCCATGGCTCCTTCCACCTGTAAATTCTATGTGGATCATACAGGATAAGGAAGCAAACTATCCACTAGTTCACTTGCTGTTAAAAATACCTTACATTTTTATAGCATTTTATACTTTCCCAGGAACTGTCACAAACATTAAAGGACTGGATACCACTATTATGAGTGTACCAATTTACTATCAAACTTATCAATCAGTCCACAAGGATTTCTTCTCTGCCTGCAAGACTATTAGTTATTCAAAAAGCATTTATTACTTGTTTACTATGTGCTAGACATCTTGGGTACAAAGAAAATTTACACTAATTCCTGCCTTCATGGAACTTAACATTCTAGGATGACTTGTGTGCTAGATATAAAACCTAGGATCCAGTCTTCTTCCTCAAAGATCTCATGAACAAGCTGGAGAACCAGATGTGGATGCATTATATAATAATAGGAGCTGATATTTCTATAGCATTATACATCTGTAATCTCATTTGAGTCTCAGAACCACCTTTTGTGGTAAGCACTACAGGTGTTATTTATGATTCACATTTTACAGATAAGGAAATGGAGCCCATTCAGCTTTTCATCAGTTAAATGTGGAGAATACTTGCACCATTGTTATGAGGAAAGTATTTTGTAAATATTACATCTCTATAGAAATGGGTATTAGTATTAGAATTGAAGAAATGCTTAAAAAAAAAGTTTCTTTCCATAAACTAATAAAACATCTCCAAAAATGTAATAGCTCACATGTATTAAATCTCTCTAAGGTTTGCAAAATAACTTTACATATATTATCTTATTTAAGTACAGACTTTTCTCTCTAGCCAGTGGTGCCTTCTCTAAGTTACTTTATATCTACCATGTGTATATTTTGTCTCTGTGCACGTGGTGGTACGCTGCCTCTCCCACTAGAATATAAGGGTAAGGACTATTCCTCTACCTCCTCAGTGCTTTAGTCTGCAATACCACACACTAACCGCTTAATAAATGCTTGTTTATTGAATGGCTGAAGTAGGCATTATGATTCTCCCCATTTTACAGTGGAGAGAACTAAGACTCTGAGAAGTAAAACGAGTTCCTTCAGGTCATACAGACAATAAGTAACTAAAGGCAAGATTTTGAACTTCTTGATGTTAAGTCCAGCATTCTAGCCACTAAGTGTCTCTAAGTGCCAAATGAATGGGTTTTAATGAGTATATTAATGATTTTTCATAGAATTAAAGCAGAATGAGTGACCATCTATTATTTCAGGGGGGTGGAAACACAATACAGTTCTGAATTCTAAGAAAAAATTTATTTCAGAAAATAGTTTATTATGTATGTATATCTTTATACACACATATGTGGCACTTTTAGAAAATATTTTTAGGAGAACTTCCTTGACACTTAGGCATGAATCAACTCTATCTCAGAGTAACAGAAAATAAAGCCATCTCCATGCTGTCTGCTTCTGATCCAGGTAATGCCTATCCTCAGGGTGTCTAAAAAAAGTGTTTGGTCTTAACAGCAAAGAATGAGATAAAGGTCCCTAGTGTGTCCAAAGTACCCCCTGGGGTATTTCATCCATAGGAGCATCATTTTACCAATTGCTTTAAAAACTCACAGGCTGATATTGTCTGTACTCTGACAAAACACTCCCTTAGAACAGCAATCTCTGGAGATCTGTGAGAGTGTAGGGAGGGATTAAACCTTTCTGGCATAAGATATGTAGAAATATAATCTCTTAAAGATGCTTCCTGAAAGATTGGCTCAACCTCCATAGCAGAGATAAACTCTAAAATTGCAACGAGTCTGACAGGTTTGGGTATTTTGTTTTTAGTAAGGTTTTACTAAAGCATTTTTAGGAAAAAAAAAAATCACAGACATGACTTGAAAGAAAATAAGCTTGTGAGTGCATTCTGAAAGCCAAAGGCTTTATCTAAACAATCCAAAATACTGCATGAATGGAACCCACTGCTGAATTTTCCTGGCCTTTATTATACATATACAAACTGTAAAGCAGAACAAGAGAGCCACAGAATGGTTTATGCTGGTGCATTAGTTTCCTCATCAATTAAATGAGGGTAAAAATAGCATTTACAGGGGCTCTCACAGGATTGTTGTGAATAAATTTATGTAAAACTTGTTGAAAATCATGAAGAGCTGTACAAGTATCATCTTTTGCTTTCGCTGTTGTCAGTCTTAGTGTTGGTATGGCTAACAGTTCTCTGATGTTTGGCAGACTTTTCTGGAACACACATATTTAGTCTTACATGCACCCAATGGATTAATCTCATGATTTTTCCCTTTTGGACTTCCCTAAGAGTCCCTCAAGAATCTTTTGAAAACCAGCCTTAAGTGGTCCTTTTGAAAAATTCCAATGTCCCCAAACAATGCCTGTTGGATATATAGGTTGTCCCAAAAGTCTTGGTGCAGTCTTAAACTACTAAAATTCTCTTGGGGGGGGGGGTGGGTAGTGGAGAACTAGGCTAAATAAGGAAAACCAGAGGGAGCCAGAAGTTATCTCATCAGAGCAATGGAATTAAATGTCTTACCTTTGTAGATTCAGATGGGAAGTATCCATCAGTAGAGGGGCAGCTAGGTGGTGCAGTGGATAGAGCACCAGTGCAGGAGTCAGGAGGATCTGAGTTCAAATCTCACCCCACACACTTGACACTCACTAGCTGCATAACCTTGGGCAAGTCACTTAACCCCAATTGCCTCTTCCTGGGTCATCTCCAGTTTTCCTGATGAATATCTGACCACTGGATTCAAATAGCTCTGGAGGAGAAGTGAGGCTGGTGACTTGCACAGCCCTCCCTCACTCAAAACAAAGTCAAGTGCAAGTCCTATCATTATTTCTCTGATGGCATGGTCTTCTTTGGCAACGAAGGACAAATACACACATCTGTCAGTAGAAGTGTTTAAGAAAAGACTCAGATAATTAGATTGGGTAGAAAATGGAGGTGTGGGGGGGGCGGGGAACAAGAGCATAGTAAAGTGATTTTAAACTGCTAACTAAGGTAATCAGATGAGGAATCATTAGGTGGCTGATGTCAATGTAAGGGGCAGCAAGGTGTCATAGTGGATAGAATACTAGGTCTTGAGTCAGGAAGACCGGAGTTAAATCAGATCTCATACATTTATCAACCACATGACTGCAATGCTAATGAGATTACAGATATTCCCCATCCATTTATGGGCCTGCCCATTAGGGGAAGTTTGATTAGGGGAGATTTGCTAATGGGGCACTGGTTTTCAAGGGTTGTGATACCCTTTGATTCTGAAAAGAGTATAAATAGTCTGAGGTAAGGTTTTACTTTGGGCCTTCCTCATCAGAAGTGTTTGTTTGGCCAAACAAGACTCTAGGCAGTTGCTAATGAGCCCCCCTCCCATCTTGAAAACCCAAATGTTGGTGCTTCTCCCTCTGGTAACTACATATGTATGGTCAGACAGTCAAATCTCTCTGTTGATCTGTAATATATGTATTGCTTGTGGTCAGGCAGCTGGAAGCCCTGTCTGTTTATCTTTCTTTCTCTGTACTTTCTCTGAAGTTCAGGGTGCTAACTTCTTCCCTTGAACTAAGTGAAAGATATATGTGCTTGATTAAAGTATGTTGTTAACCCCTCAAAAGCTGCTTTCCTTTTAGAAAAGCAGATCTAAGAACCTGTACAGCAAGTCCTCCTGTGTATGTTGGGGTGCTTTCTTTTACAGTTACTTTGGATAAGTCACTTAACAGCTGTCTGCCTCAGTTTCCTTAATTGTAAAATAAGGGTAACCATAAAATCTACTTCCCAGGATCAAATGAGATATTTGTAAAGTGCTTAGTATGATTCCTGGGACATAGTAAGCACTTAATACATGCTTATTTCCTTCCTTCCTTTAGTGGAGTGTTCCAAGATCTGTTATTGACCTGGTGCTATTTAATATTTTTATCATTTACTTGAACAAAGGCATCACTGGGGTGGTGGGGGAGGGATGGCTAAAACATTTGAGGACACAAAACTCAAATTAACTAACATGTAGGACAACAGATCCAAAAAGGTTTTGAGAGACCTTAACAATGGTGCCAAATCTAATCAAATGAAATTTTATGGGTAGAATCCTACATCTGGGTTCAGAAATATCTATTCCACATTTAGCACCTACACAACCGAGGGGTGAAAAGGTCTTTAGTGGTCTTTGAGCATAATATGGGTCAGAATTGTGACATAACTAAAAAGTTCCCTATGATCACGGTAGTAATATTAATAACTAGCATTAAGATATCACCTACTATATTCCAGGCATTGCGCTAGGCACTTTATAAGTATTTCATCATTTTATCCTCATAACCCTTCCTGGGAGATAGAAACATTACAGTCCCCATTTTATAAGTGAGGAAACCAAAGAAAACAGAGGTTAAATGACTTGTCCAAAGTCACGTAGCTAATCAGGATCTGCAATCACATTTGAACTCAGGTCTCCCTGACTTCCAGGACTCTTACCACTTCTACCACCTAGCTAACCATAGGTGACATTAGGTATCCAGAAAGCCAGAGGCAGGTTTTCATTGTTGTTAAATGAAAAAGGTCAAGTTTCCAGAATTAGAGAGATAGTAGTGATGCTGGTCAGATGTCTGGACCATTATGTGTAGCCTCAGGGACTACATTTTGGTTGGGACATTACTAAGCCTAGCCAGAGTGTCTTCAGAAAAGCATGACCAGGGATGGCACGTACACAGAGGAGGTTGTGTTGTATGAGAATTTGTTGAAAACACTAAGCACCTAGTTGTTAGAAAATTTCTCTTTATAGATTAAATACAAATCTACCTCCCTACAACTTCTTTCTATTGATCGTGCTTCTGACCTTTGCAGCAACATAGACTAGCTAAATTCCCTATCTTTTCCACATTGCAACTCTTCAAAGATTGGGAAACAATGATGTTTTGGCAAAAGCTCTGCTTTTGGAGTATAATAGATTTATGTTCAAATCATATCTTTTCCGTTAACCTCTGCTATGATATGGGAGGAGTGACTTAACCTCTATGGGCCTCAGTTTCCCCATTTGTGAGAAATGAAGGGGTTTGGCTACATGATCTCTTCCATCTTTAATTCTATAATCAAATAAACAATGTCTCTCTGTAGCCATCTCATCTCCAGGATAAATATCCCCCATTCCCTTCATTGTTCTTCATGTAAGACAGCTCCCAGACCGTCCTCCCCAATATCCCAAGTACATTCCTTTGCAGATTCCCTGACTTGTCAATGCCCCTCATAAAATGCAGTGCCCCAAATCGAGCACAGTGCCCCAGGGGATGGTCTGATAAGCATAGAATGAAATAGGAACAGTACTTCCCATAATCTGGACGTTACACCCTCTAATGCAACTACAGATTATTTTAGCTTTTCTATTTCTGTTATTCTATTGGCTCATGATAAGTTTGTTTTCAATCCTGGTGCCAATAGCAGAGCAGCCCTCTCCTAGGGAGAGGGAAAAAAGATCAATCAGGGCAGTCAGACAGGCAGCTCCAGACTGAATCTAGGACATCATTGCTCAGCTCTCCCAGTGGTGTGACCTAGGTCGAGTTTCTGGAGTAACATAACATAATTGGGAACCCCTAGAGACCACCCCAGGAATGTGCCACTTCTCCTGGCTGACTTGGCCAGGGGTCAGCAACCAGCCACACAAACAAGCAAAGAGACAAAAGAGACTTCATCGCTGAGCTGTTTCCAAGTCTTACCTGGCCTTACCTTCTGTCTTCCACCCAAAAGGCTCTCTCTGTCAGCCACCATTTTTACTGGACTGGTCAAGGAACACAACAACATTGTTTCTTGCACTTTCTCTGTCACAGACCTGGTAAAAGCAAAAACATCCAAGGGCATTCCTTCTTCTCGGCTTTGCCTTTGCCTTTGCCACCCCTTACATTTATTGCTTTCTGTTAAGAGACAGTCATCTAAAACTGCCAAGTGGATTCACATGAATTTCTGCCAGGGTAGGATCTACCATCCTTTGTCTGCAGAATTGATTTTCTGAATCTCAATGTCAGACTTTACTTTCTTCCTGTTAAATTTTCATCTCTTTGGTTTTGGTCCAATGTTCCAGTCAATTGAGATGATTTTGAAATTTGATTCTGTCACATATTATATTAGCTATCTCTTCCAGTTTTGCATCGTATATGAAAATTTAATAAGCATGTCCTCTATGTTCCATCCAATAGATTATAATGCATATTTTAGCAGTTAAATAGGAATAGTCCTATTCCAAGTTGAAGTAGAAAAGGGATTCTGGATTCCCTACAGATTGTAAGATATTCCTGTTTGAGGGTAACATTGTGCTGATTGTATCAAGACTGAAAAGACCAGAGAGCCTCCTCAATGAGAGAGAGATCAGCCTAGCAATCCACAGAGGGAAACCAAAGGCACAAAGAATACACATTGCCCAGAATACGGCATATAATTGGATGGGCTCCCACTGAGTTAGTCCATCAGCACATATATCTTGGAAAGGTAATGCAAATGGACAGTGAACCCGGCCCAGAACTGAGTAGGAAAAGAACAGGTTGGCTTGCATGAAGAAAATCACACATCGTTTTTCAGTGATCCCAAGCTACTGACTCAAAAACACATCTTAAAAAAAGAAAGGAAAAAAGAACAAAACAATATAGGACCAGTGGTGTTATGTGCCTGTGAATCATGGCACACTGAACCCTCTGTTGAATCAGGATTGCTGATGGCCCGAAGAGCAATAAAGAACTGTTTGGTAAGTAGTCATATATTACCAACAATGGATTATAGACAAGAAAAGACATCAAAAGATATTGTCAAGGAATGTATGACTTGAAAAAGAAATGGGCTGGTAATCAAGTGTAGAGATTTGTAGGCAGCTAGCCTAGTACCCATCCAATGTTAAAAGACTGGGAGGATGATCTCTACTGTGAGTAAGGTAGGTAACTCAATAGGTAGAGCACTAAGCCTAGAGTCAGGATAGATGTGAGTTCAAATTTGACCTCACTTACTAGTTGTATGACCTTGAAAAAATCACTTAACCTCCGTCTGCCTTGGTTTCATCCACTGTAAAATGGGGATAAATAGTAGTACCTATCTCCCAGGATTGTTGTGATGATCAAGACATAATCATTGTAAAGCACTTAGCATAGTGTCTGGTACATAGTAAATGCTATACTAATATTAATTAGCGTTATTGCTATTAATTACTAGCTACCACCCAGGGTTGTTATGAGGACCAAATGAGATAACATTTGTCAAATGCCTTGCATATAGTAAGCACTTCATAAATTCTGGTTTCCTCCTTCTTTTTTTATACCAATGTATTACTTACCACCTGTGTTACCTGGGGGAAAGTTGCTTAATCTCTGTGACTTAATTTCCTCACTTGTGAAACAAGAGAATTGGATTTGGTGATCAACAAGGTGCCTTCTAGGTCTAAAGCTATGATGTAATAAGCCTATCATCACTGTGTTTCATGTAGTTATAAATGTAACACCTTCCTTTTATGCTTCATTGTTGGGTAGAGGTGATCCTAGGTTCTCAAGGGCTATGCTGGTGAAGTCTAAGCTCTGACAGGTATCACTGAACTGGAAGCATTTGGAGTCTGGAGCCCAGGACAAGATGCATGGCTATTTTCCAAGGTCCAGTCTAGTTACATTCAGAGAGAGGTTCACTAAGTTGATTGAAGATGGATGCGTCATTGTGACCACAATAGTTCTTAAACATCATCAGCTAAATAGTAGCACAGCTGCAATCGGCAGAGCCCTCACTAAGGCATGGGGTAAAATCCTTTGTTCCTAGATGATAATATTTGGGGAAGGAGGATTATACTTCTTCCTAGGGAGTTGCCCTTCCTTCCTATATCACCCACTGTCCCTAGATTTTTCAGTTCTCTATTGGTCTATGACTTGCTCAACTATCTCTGCCTCTGGAGGAAAAAGTAAAAGCTTCTTTATATGTAGGATGCTCTGCAACAGTGGGGGGAGGACCTGTACCTAGGAAATCACAGATTTTGAAGCACTGGAACAAATATCTTGCTTGTAAAAAGAAAGGAGTTCATCATTACTTGGGATATGTTCATAATAAAGGATTTTTTTTTTTGCTATAAAAAGAGTTAGTGGATCATGTTATTTGCCTGTTTTTCTCGATTCTATACCACAAATATTGCTTCAACTCTCATTCTAAGAAAATCCCTGTACTAGACAGTGCAGGGGTTGGGAGGGGGGAAGGATAAAAAGATAAATAAGACATGGTTCCTGCTTTCCAGAAGCTTGCAGTTTAATTTATTAGAGGGGATAAAAAAAAGCACACCAGTAGCTCGAATATGACCAGAGTAGAATGTGGCAAGTGAAGTAACAGAGAGAGAAATGAAATGTGACAGGCACTTGGAGTAAGTAGAAGCCACTGTATTTAGCTGAAAGTTGAAGAATGAGGCATCTGACCTGGTTCTTGAAGAATGATTAGCACATTCTGGGAAAGAGGAACAGTCTTTTCAGTGGTAGACAAATGCAGTTGTGTTCCTAGAGCATTGAGTAATCCAGATTAGCTGTTGTATAACGTTTATACTATAAGATAGGCCTAAGGAGTGAAAGAAGATAAGGTCGTTAAGAAAGATTGGGGGTAAGGACATGGAGGTCTCTGAATATTAATCTGAAGAATACGGACTTCATTTTATAGACGATAGGGAGCCATGGAAGAAGATAGGACATGACAGGAGGTGTGGTTTTAAAGATTAAACTGATATTGGTATGTAGGTGGGTTGGAGGGTGAAGAGACTGGGGGTGGAGAGATCAGTTAGGGTTTTGTAATTATCCAAGAGAAAGGTTATTAGGAAATGAACCAGGGTGGTAGTGGTAGGGATGGAATACCTAAAGAAAGCCTACTTCTTGGGCCTTAGCTACCCTAAACAGCAGCCCCCACCCACTTAGTGTCCACTCCTAGAAGAACAGACCAAGTGAGGAGGAATCATCCAACTATATAAAATTAGGAATGACCCCTCTAACTGTTGAATCTCATTTGTTCAGAAAATTGTAACTGAATACTTACTTGGTCCCGTACTAGCAAATGGAGGTGGACTCTGCCTCCTAAGAGCTTTTTAGCTTAATAACTTGTATCTTATTCTAAAAGAGTTAGATTTTTTGTTCTTTCCAAGGTCACAGTGAGCTAACCTAGGAAATGAATCCTTGCTAATACATTGCAATTAATGGTAAGACTATGAAGACTCTCAGAGCCTTAACTCTTCCCCTTCTAGGTCATATATGTTCTCTAACAATTGGCCTTCTAGAGACACTTTATTGTTTAATTCTAAAGACTGACTCGTATGGTAGCGTACATAGTAAAATAGAAACAATGCTAGATTTGGAGCCAGAAGATATGAGTTTGAATTCCAGCCCTTCCACTTTGTGACCATTGTGACCTTTGCCAAGTTATTTAACCACTCTGAGCCTCAGTTCCCTTTTCTATAAAAACAGACTAGCTGACCTCTAAGATCTCTTCCATCTCTAAATTTATGATCCTTTTAATTTCAGGAAAGGTGAGAGAAGAGAATGTTAGCACGCTAGATAAGTGGGGAAGAATGAGGAGAGATAGCCCCATAGCTCCAATTAAATCCCTCTGAATGAGACCCAGAGCACCTTGGGACAGCACCAGTTTCACCTCTGCTTATTCATTCCTTGGGGAATGCTAGAAGAAACTCTGTGTGAGCTAGAATGGAAGGTAGAGAGTTGGAGAGCCCCAGTGGATGTAAGATGTTTTACCACATGGGTTTAGGCAGGATGGCTCCCTCCCATTCATTTTATGGAGGGATAGAACTGGTCCCTCTCTCTTAGTGTCCTCAGGGTACTCTAAATTTATCAGTGCTACACCTGGCCTTAATCCCATTTCCCAGCAGGAGCCTTAAGCTTTCTAAAGAAGCTTAACACGACTAGGACCAGGTTTTCCTGATTAACTTGCTCGTTAATTTTTTTTCAAGAGACTTTTGACTTAGCTGTTGGACTTAATGTAGCTCTATTTCAGTAACATAAGAAAGTAAAACAAAGGTTCCCAGGCATAATTTTTACCCATTGTGGCACATGAAACAGTTTGAAGTATTGAACAGCATTACATTTCCTGCTTTGTCATAATAGAGTTAACTCTCCAAGGGGAATTGGGAGGCAGTAGGGTACAAGGGAAAACAATATGACTCTGAAGTTATAGAATGATAAGGTTAAAGCTGACAGGGTCCTGAGAGGCCATTTAGTCCAACCCCTCTCATTTTACAGATGAGGAAACTGAGGACCAGAGAGAGTAAGTGATTTTTCCAAGGTGACACAGATAGTAGGAGTTAGAGGTAAAACTGAAACCGAGCTCCTTTGACTTCACAGTCAGTTATCTAAGGGTGGGATTGGCCCTCAGATGGCCTCTGAGGTCTTTTTCTGCTTTAGACAGATAAACTATGAAAGAATTTGGAGACTTAACTTCCAATAATCTGAAAGAAATTCCCCCTTCTTTCAGATGGGGAGGTTGTGTTTCTGTAGCAAAAATAGGTCTGAATGTGTCCTGATGGGGTCCTGGAGTTTCACCCAACACTTCCCCATCTTGTGAATGATTGACATGATTCTGTGGTTAGCTGGAATGGTGTAATGTTTAATGTAAGGTTAATGGTAGGGGGCTGGGGGAAGAGTTAAAGATCTTCCCCACCCATTAATAGGCCTCAATACCTTTTGTTAATTTCTATTGAGTCACTGAGTCAGAGGATCCTGCCTTCCAGCTCTGAAAAGTATATAAATACTCTAAGGTGAGGTTTTAGTTTGGGTTTACTCATTGGAAGTGTTTGTTTGGCCAGACGAGACTCTGGGCAGCTGCTAAGGAGTTCCCTGGCTTTGAAAACTCAGATATTGGTGTTTCTCTCTCTGGTAACTATGTATGTATGTAATAGACAGTTGGATCTGTCTATTGATCTGTGATGTATGTATTGCTAATGGTTAGACAGTTGGAAGTCCTGTCTGTTGGTCTTTGTTTCTATATTTGTATTTTCTCTGAAGTTCAGGGAGCTGACTTTTTCCCCTGAACTAAGTGAATGATATATATGCTTGATTAAAGTGATTGTTGACCCCTCAAAAGTTGCTTCCCTTTTAGAAAAGCACATTAAAGAACCTGCGCAGCAGGCCCTCCTGTGTATGTTGGGGTCCTTGCTGTTACAGATGGGAAAGGGCAACTGTGGGCTGTGACAAGCAAGAGCATAAGTCTGTCCTCTTTTTCATGATTATTTTTATTTGGGTTACCAATTTGTGGACAATCACCTCAAGAAAGTGCTATACAGAATTAGTTAGGAATTGGAAGATTGAACTGGGCATCCCAAATAGGGCGAAGAAGCCGTGTTAGCACAGCAGGAAGAGTGCTAGACATAACTTTTCCTAGAGGCATGGAGCAAGTCTATTAAGTCTGTAACCTTTGATAAGCTTTAAGTCTATTACCTTTCAGGTCTACCTCTTAGGGTTAATATGAGACTTGAATAAAATAAGGCACAGAAAGCATTTTACAGACATCCATGAAATAAAAGCTGTTTGATGGTAGTGGGACATTTTCATTTTTGTCTTTGCATCTCCAGAACTTAGCCAAGTGACCGGGATACAGTAGATACTGAATAAATGCTTACTGAATTGAATTAGTGTTAGCACCTGAAGATTTACATTGGATTCCAGGTTGTAATGTTTTCTAATTATATTACCCTGGGAAAGTCAGTTTTCCCATCTCTAAAATGGAGATGTTAATATTTTTTGCATTTGCTACTTTATGGCACTTTGTTAACACAAAGGTTTACACAAAACACAAATGTGTGTGTTGTCATCATCCTCCTGCTCTAGTTCTCATCCACAGCCTTGCCTCTACCTGCAATGACCTCAAGGAGTTTATAGTTTAGGAGGTGGGGGAGAAACATTTTGTCAGGGCTCCGCTGGCAATTGTGTCCTTTCCTACTTTAAAAACTTTGCACTTTGTATTTTCTTTGAAATTCTTGCTTTGCACTCTTCTCCCATCCTCCAAGGCACTGTGGTTTCCTCGTCATGGGCATTCCTTTCCCTGGGCAGACCTTGCCATACTTCCACTACCCTGGCAGTCTCTTTGAGGGCTGCCCTCTGGGGCTGACCACTTCCCACTCAGGCAGCCAAGTTGGCACTGAACCTCACCCCACTGAGCCAGTCCAATCTATAGGTCACAGCTACCCATCCACAAGTGCAGAATTCACCCTTGAGCCCAGATTCTAAGCCCCCATCCTCACAGCAGGGCCCATGAGAACTACTATTCCACCAAAAAGGCCTTTAAGAGCCTAGGCTCACCGCCCTGCTCCAGTGAGACATTGAAAGTAAGCTTAAGAAGGAAGAACTTAAAGGTCATCAGATGCAGCAGAATGGAGTTAGAATGGAGTTAGGAAGAACCAGGTTCAAAACCTGCTTCTGACACTTTCAAGTTATGTGACCTGGGGAAAGTCACTTAACCTCTCATTTGTAAATTGAAGGGATTAGACTAACTGGCATTTAAAGTCCCTTCTAGTTTTTATAATTTAGGACCCTATGAAACCCATTCAACTTGGTTCAAACTTTTATTTAAATTGGTTATTGTTTCCTTTTTTTAAAGAAGTTATTCTGGAAACACATTGTTAGAAATTTAACGTTAGAGATCAACAAATATAACAGAAGGGAAAACTAGAGCTCAGGGAGGGGAGATAACTCACCTAAAATCGGAACTCATTATTGGCAGACCTAAGAATAGACTCCAGGTCTCCAGACTCCCAGTGCGTTGACTTTTCTACTATATCATACATTTGTCCTGTCTATTTGTTTGTTCATATGTATACAGATGGTATTCAACAATGCCTGTAAACTATCTCCTTAAGTATCATCTATGACTTTAGGGGGGTGGGATGCTTTCTTTTCCTTTTTAACCCCATCGCCTCATACATAAGACTCCGCCAAGAACATTATGCTGACTTTTTGACCTAAGTGTATATGATACCACCTACCCAGAGACCTAATGTATAAGAAAGATGGGTATACCCACATACACATACATTACTTCTACCTGACACTTTCTATCTGTGTGACCCTGGTTGAGTCATTTAACCTCTCTCTGTCTCAGTTTCTTCATCTGCAAAACAGGGATAAAATAGCTCCTACTTCATCAGGTTATTATGAGGATTAAATTATAAGGATCAAATCAAAGCACTTTGCAAACCTTAAGATTATGTTAATGTTAGCTCTTATTGTTCTTATTGACCGACATTGACCTGACGTCCAAATGTGATAATGTACCCAAACTTTAGCAATATACACATACATCTATGGTTATTATCAATCAATCATTTGGGAAAACAGGAAGACAGTCTGTTTTCCCACAGAGCGATCTTCTGATAGAATTCTTATTTTGACATTTTGGACAATAAACACACAAAATCACAAAGGTTCAGTGACTTCATCAGTTTAGGAGGTTTCCTCTGTATCTACAGATGTCAACCCATCTAGACCTGGTAGATCAATCCTAGAGAGGTGCCTAAGGGACTTTCTCATGGTCACATAGCCTTTAAGTTTCATAGTTGGCATTTGAAATCATGTTTTCCTGACTCCAATCTCAAAATTGTGTCCACTTTGCCATGCTAACTCTGGAAAATAAATGTACAGTAAGGAAAAAATGCTCTGAAACTTCATCTAATACCTGGCAGACTCCTTCGATTGCAGAATTCTCCCTCGTGCAATGCTTTTTATATAACATCATTCATATTCTTGGCTTTGGCTGCCAATTAAAGCTCTCAAGTCCCAAATTGCTTTGTTTGCTTTTAAAGAAATCTGCCCACCTTACAGACCAAGAAGTTAACTAACCTGTGTTTTTGTTCCCTAAAGGGCCTCATTCTGTCGAGTTCCTGCCAACTATTACCTTTAAATTGAAATAGTTTGAATGTGTGTTTTCAGTTTCTGTGCTTCTAAAACTGAGAATTCATTACTTCTGCCTTTGTGCCAACAGTGTCCCTCTTGTGTTTTTAAAACGAAGACAAATGCTCAGAGCTACAACTAGTAATTTTGGCACCTAGGGCAAGCAGCATGTAACAGTATCCTCAGATCAATTTTTGATGTCAAATTCAGGTAAAGGGAAGATGGAGATCAGAACATAGGGTCCCTTGGGTAAAGACTCTGAGGGACCTCAAGGCCATTGCTGGAGAGATCACCAGGGAGGGTGGGTTTGGGGGTGAGGTGAGATAGGGTCAGGGAGAAATTCAACTCTGCTGAAAAGATTGTATAGAGGAGAGAAAAAGTGTGCCAGCTGGTATTTCTCTATTTTATCTGATTATTCTTGCTAACTAGGTGCTAAATTCAATTGCTTCTATGCTAATGAGCAAATGTAAATGCCATAAACGCTTTAAATTTTGGTGCCCTAAGGAAAAGGCCTATTTACTTTTTCCAAGTTAAAACTATTTGAATGCTACAGAGTGAACTAGAAGATTTGACTCATAATTAAAATCAATCAATCAATCAACATGTATTAAGTGTTACTATGTGCCAGACACTATAGTAGATGCTGGGGATACAAAGACAGAAACAGGTTCTACCTTCAGTAAAGCTTCTAACAAACAGATAGTGGCTCATGAATGCCTGAGGTAGCAACATATGTGATGAACATCCAGGGAGGCTGACAATGTGACCGGGTACCCGTGATAGAGCCCTGGGAACCAACAATCTCTCTGGGAAGTATGCCTGTTGGGATCAGTCACATTGAACTGATGTAAGACAGGACTTCTTCCAGGTTGACCTTATTCACAACAAAAGGGACAGAATAGGTGACTGCTTCTAGAAATTCCACTTGTCCTCTGAAGCCCTTTATTGCTAGCTCTACCACACCTTTTGAGCCTTATTATACGTTGCACTCCTTCATTAACTTTACAATCTAGCCAAACTGGCCTTTTGGGTTTTACTCACGTATGACATGCCATCATCATATTTGGAATGCACTCTCTTCTCACCAACACTTCTTAAAATCCCTCATCTTCTAAAGAAGATGTCCATACTCCACTTCAATGTCTCCTCCGATGTAAGGCCCTTCCTGATCCCTACTCCAAATTGCAGGTGACTCCTTCCCCACCCTTCAATTAACTTTCATTTATTTTGGGTATATTTATGCATTCATTGATTCCTTCAATAGAATATAAGCTTCTGGAGGCCAGGGACTGTTCATTTTTGTCTTTGTAAACTCAGGGCCTATTACAGTAACTGACACATAGTAAATGTTTATTAAATGTTTGTTTATCAGTTAATTATAAAGTTTAGGTTCAAATGTAATCTTAAGACTCAAAAAATCTTTTGCTGATTTTTTTAAAGTATGAGAGAAACAAAAAGGAGACTGATTAATCACGTAACACTTTACAAATTTCTGTACTTGCCTCATCCTAAATTCAATTAAACAATCAATAAGCATATCTCACACGGTAATGTGCCCAGGCTGTGCTAGGTGCTAGAGTTACAGACAAAAATAGAAACAATCCCTGTTCTCAAAGAGCCAGCCCAGTTCCTGATACATTGTAGAGGCTTAATAAATACTCGGTGATTGATTGAATTTGGGTTGAAAGAAGAGAGTCTTGTGAAAATAGAAATATGTAATCTGCTAGAGGAATGACTAATCTTCTTTTTTCTATCCTCAGTGCTCCTCCTCTCCTGGCTGCATTCCATCTCTTTTTCTTATATTCTTGCTGCTATTGCCCAAATGGTTTTACCTTGAGTGGTGGTGGGAAAATAGAAATAATGAAAATGATTTTAATTATTTGTTACATCAATTTCACTTTGAAGTTTACAGATCTCATAATGTTTCTCTGAGGCTGGTGGTGCAAACAATATCATTCCCATTTTACAGATGAGAAAAATGGAGTTCAGAGATAATAGATGATTTGGCCAGGTCCATACAGAGTTATTGGAGGTGGGATCCAAAGTCAGGTCCCTTGCAGTACTAAGCAGCAACATAACGGAAGTTCAATGATTTCAAGTTCACCTAATTCTTCTTGGGGAAATGCTTTAGTTTGCATTTTCTTTCCATAATATGTTTTAATG
>CM053772.1:176031627-176074676 GCA_028658325.1 Potorous gilbertii | reverse complement strand
CCCCCTCCCCACCCATTCCCTTTGGGAGGGCAGGCAATTCAATATAGGCCATATCTGTGTAGTTTTGCAAATGACTTCCATAATAGTTGTGTTGTGTAAGACTAACAACAGATTTTTTTTTAAAGAATAGAGTGATAGGAGATTTCTGTGGTTGACAGTGTTTTATCTCCTTGGTTCAAAATCTACCTGTTTCTTAAAAACAGGCAGTACCCCCAATGACCCACATATCTGTCCTAGAGCTGGGAATGTAACAGATGCTGTCTTCTTCTCTTAGCAGGTGCTGAGAAACAGGCCAGAGAAACTCTAATGAGAAAAAAGGACTTAGATTGTAACATCATTTCAGCATCTAAGATCAAGCTACATAATCAGGCATCCAGATGCATTTTAGAAGAATTGTTAGGCTATTGTCCACACTGGGTCAAAATTCTCCTCTTTGTAACTTCTTCTCACTGATTCTGGCTCTTCTCATTGAAGCAATGCATAATGTCTATTATCTCTTCTATATAATTGTCCTCCAAATATTTGAGGACAGTTATTAAGTCCCCTGCCCCCATCTCCCAGTTTTTTCTGGGAGCCCCAGACATTTTCTGGTTTATCACTGTTTTCCTTAAAGCATGATGCCCAGAAGCATCAAGTGGACAGACACTATACTTCTGATGTAGTTTGTTATCCAGATTAACCAGTTCTGCCATGCCTTTGACAAAATAATAAAGTAATAAAGGCGGCTGAGGGCTAGTCAATATCCCACTGTTTCCTTTCATAACACTGGTAATGGCCCACCATGCAGTCTTCTTGAAGGAATTTAGAGGTCTTTTACCAAACCTAGGAGGCACGGAAACTACTCAAGAATGAAATACAGTTAAAAATTGACCTGATATCAGCTCAAGTCTCTCATTTCAGCATGACGGAGGAATGGATGAAGTTCATTGCTTGGCTCCCAGACCGTTGTTGCTCTCCAACTCCCCTCTCCCCTACCCCCTCCCTTTTCTGGCAGATTCAAGTCAAAGTCAATGGCTTAAAGCCCATGAGGCAAAACTTCAGACAGACCTAGAGGGAGACAGGAAACAAAAGCATTTCCTTTCAGTTGTTTATAATTTATTCTTTTAGTTTTATCTTTTAAATTCAAGAGGTTTATAGAAGAGTTTACTTGTTGTTTTGTATACTGGCATGAGTCTTTTGTGGATGGCTATTAAGTTTGTCATAAAAAAATGAAGTCTATGTAATGGAAACATAGATTTTTTCCCTTCTAGTTCAAGCCCAATGCCTGGGTAAAATGAAAGGATTTGAGCTGGAAGGAGCTTTATAGATCAAGTAATTTCCTTATTTTACAGGGGAGGAAGCTAAAGCCCAGAGAAAGGATATGACTTGTCTAAGGTCACAAATAGTAATGGTAACTGATGTGTGTCATGTATTTGTAAAGTTTACAAAGTACTTTACATTCATTGTCTCCTTTGAGCACACCATAACCTTTTGAGCTGGACCATACAGATGCTACTCTCTCCATTTTTACAAATTAAAAAACAGCCTGAAAGAGAGCACATGACTTTGCCCATGGTCACAGAGGTAGCAAGTAACAGAGCTGCACTTCCAACACAAGTTTTCTAACTCCAAGGTCATTGCTCATTCCAGGAGGCCCTGCTGCCAGCCCTGATTCAGGTGGCTAGGAATGTCTCCAAATCACTCACCAGGACAGACTCGAGGAAAGTTTAGCCAATCCAGGATTATGCTAGCATAATAACAAGGCCCAAAGAGAGGAGCCAAGAAAAACAGGTCTCCCTCTGCTCAAGGTGCCAGCTGGTTCCTGTCCCTGTGGGGATGAGAGTCTCTGCCATTCATTGTAGAGTGTCAGTGTTATTCGAATGGAGTCCCTACTCTTGTAGCACCCTAGCTTTTCTTTTCTGCCTAGCTGCTCAGCATTCAGGTTTTGACTGCAGAGAGGAAGAGTTGAAGGTCAGAGAGATGCTAAGGCAGCTTGTGGGCTGCAGGTTACTTCCTGAGGATGACCTTTCCGTCCACTCATTCTCATCTCTGACGAATGGTGGTAAAAATGAGTTGGAGATCCCTGCCAGCAATGGGACAGTCAAGGCAAGGAGAATCAACCAACCTTCAGGAGTCCCAATTAGTAAAGGATACCCAATTCTCTGACCCTTGATGGAAGAGGCCCCTAATCCAGAATTCTCCAATTTTCACTGACGACCAGTCCTGCTAGATGTATAAATTGAATATTTGTTAGGAACTCTGTTATCTTATTTATGTTTCTTTGCCCATTTGAATGAGGGACAATGAGGGCAAAGCAAACTGAACAATGAATTTCCTACAACCTCTGATCCAAAAGCAGTTTATGTACTCTCTAAGGACTACCAGGATGTGGAAGAAGCTGCAGGAACACAGTCAAATAGTCAATATTGTATTTTCTGTTGCTGTTATTAATATTATAAATTGTTTGTTTTTATTGATATTTTACCAAGAATAAATGCTGTATATGGTATCCAGGAGTGTTCTGCCATTCATTCATTCAATCAATCACTCAACAATCACTTATTCAGCCCTTACTATGTGCCAGGGAACTACTCCATTATGCCAAGGTCACATGACCAGGATCACTGATATATAGAGAGTTTAGTGAAAAGGCAAGATTTGCCAAAAGTAGAGGCTCACACATCCACATCCTTAGTTGGGGGAAGGGGCAGTCAGTTCTGCCCCACAAGAGAGTTGGAGCTGAAGGGTAGAAGGTTGTCTACTCTCTGAGAACCACGGTAAGCTCTCTATTTCTTCCAGTAGGGTACATGTGTATAACCCCCAAGGTGAAAGTATGGGAGCTCCCAAAGACTGATCCTTTCTGTTGAACAAGGCACAGGTAGTGGTTATTAATGCTACTGGGTCATTACAAGGACATTACAAATTGTCAGTCTTTCATAAAATTCTCTTCCTTTCATGTCACTGTCATACAAAACCACTGTTATTTATTTCTCCTATTGGGTTTTGAAGTTTTCATGACTTAACAGATCCCCCATGCCCACCTCTCCTCCACAGTCATTTTGACAACTATTTCTTCCCTGGGCTTTGATACTCACCCACTCCTACTGTTTGTTCCTGTTTCCCTTCCTAAGTGAAATTGAAGTGGATGTGGTCAGAGCTATAGGATGCTTTTGACCCCCATCTGGTGATCCTGAAGATCTCTGGCTCAATAATAGGGGAAAGAGGGCCTGACTGAGTAGGCGGGAGCAGGCACTGGCGGGTATGACTGAGGCTGTGAGCCAGCAAAAGGGAGCAGCTGCCCAAAAATGTCGGGAACCAGCAGGCTAGAATGCAGTGTCAGAGAACTGAAAAAACAAGTTGTGACTAGAGACCAGAGCCTGGGAAAAGATCCTGGAGTCAAATTGCAGCCCTTGCTTAGGGGATTGAATTTTCTATCCCAGCGATGGGCCATTCTATTCAGACCAAGAGAGGATGAGGGAGCTGTCAGAGGAGATAAACTGTCTACATGCCAATATTTGTATATTCTACTTGAACCCAACAAATACTTTACAGCAGTCAGAGCAGCCTAATGAATACAAAGTATGCTGAGAAACTGCTATGTTTTAGCTGATTTGGAGACTTCATCTTGGGCAGCAGAGAGAAAAATTAATCAGCTCCCTGCAGGTGGTGTGAACCTGCCAGGAATAGACCACCTGTGGTAGAAGGTAGACAGCCCCAATCCCTCACTCATGGTGGCCTGGCTTTGTCAGTGCTAAATAGAAGCTCTCTGCTTTCTCCCACCACTACACCAAATTAACTAGAAAGAAAAAAGGTAAAGGGGAAGGATGTGATGCAGGGGAAGAGCAGGTATGTGGGGGACAGAGGGGTAGGTTTGTGAATGACCACTGAAGATCCATTTATGCTTTAAGGAATAGTCTAGTGGTTCCACTTTTCTCCCAAAGAATTTATTCAATTGCTCACCATACAGGTTGCCAGACACCATGAATAAGGCAGTGACTCCAACCCTCAAAGGATGCTAAGTACAGATATTGAAGAGACTGTTCTACAACAGCTCCAGTTTTTCTAGTGCAGTGCCTGCAGATAGATTGAAAAGCAAACACTAATTAACCCAGTATCTTTACCTTTCTAGAGATCCCATACTCATGCCCTATTCCCAGACTCTTCCCAGGTACCAAAAATGGTCATTAGACCTCAATGTTTCAACAACCAGGCTCCCCAGTCATCACATGCTCTCTGTCAATAAGGGAAATAGGTCACCCTTTTGGAAACTCTGCTGTACTATAGTCATAGGTGACATAAATATTTTAAGGTTATTTTTTTCCCCATTTCTGTGGGAGAGTTGAATTATAGAAACCTACAGTAAAGGTAACAGCTAGCATTTATATAGTACCTACTATGTGCCAGGCACTGCACTAAATGCTTTGCAAATATTATCTCATTTGATCCTCACAACAACACTGCGATATAGATGCTTATTATCTTCATTTTACAGATAAGGAAATTGAGGCAGACAGAAGTTAAGTGCCCTGCCTAAGGTCACACAATTTATTGGCATTTGAAGTAAAATTTGAACTCAGATCTTCCTAATCCCAGGCCCAGTTCTCTCTAGTCACTGCATCGCCTAGGTAACCGTTCAGGGGAAAGCATGAGCACCTTGAAGGGGCAGGAAAGGCTCCCAATATCCTGTGGCCCTGCTAGATCACCTCCTCCTCCTTTGCTACTTACTGTCTTTAAAGAATGAAACTTGAGAATCATCTAAAGGGCAAAATAGCACCTGGTAGACACCAGTAGGCAGGAACACATTACAAATAAGGGATTATGAAAGTGAAATCAACTAATTAAGCATTTATTAAGCCCCTATTATGTGCCAGATACAATGCCAGAAGAAGGGATACAAAGACAGTGGCAAAACAGTCTCTCTCTTCAGGGAACTTTTATTCTAATAGAGGAGTCTACCTGCACAGACATAGGCATGGAAAAAGACCAAAGGAGATATATAAAGCAACCTCAGAGAAGAAAGTACTAGCATCTTGGGGGAAGGCAGAAAAGGCCCCCAATTTCCTGTTTTCCCCCGAAACACATTCCTGTCCTTGGTCTCCCCCTCATACTTGAAATGAACCTTGAAGGAAATTGGGGACTCTAAGAGATGGAGGTGAAAAATAAAGTCAAGGATATCACCAGGGAAATGTTTTAGCAAAAAAATGGGTTGGTCACATGGCAAGAGTAAAGGAATGATCATCTGACAGATAGACCATGTCAAGAAAAGAGAGGAGAGCCTCCAATACATTGGAGGGACTTCTTGTGTCAGTTTCTGAGAGGACATCGGTAAGAATTGTACATGGATACATGCATGAGTCAATTACCATCTGAATCATTAGAGGAAATATGCCCATTGAAAAGAGCTCGGATCCATCTGAGAATTTAAAGTTCATTGATTCCTTTATGTCCTTTTATCATTTGACCCAATCAGCCTGTGAAATAGATGCTACCAACATCATTCCTTCACAAATGACAGAGGCTCAGTGACTTGTCTGCTAAAGCTGCTAGATCAGTGGGCTGGACTTGGATTCTAGAAGATCTGAGTTCAAATCCTACCTTAGACTCTTACTATTTATGTGACCCTGAGCAAGTTATAACCTCTTTCATTCTTAGTTTCCTTTCCTGTAAAATGGCTATAATCGTAGCATCTACTTTATAGGGGTTGTTGAAGGTCAAAGGAGATAGCATATGGAAAGCATTTTGCAAAAATATACAATACAATAAATGCAACTGTTATTTTTGAAACTTTTGCTATTATTACTCAGGGTTACAGACAACGGACTTGAAACAGGAATTGATCACTGTGTCATAGTGGTTACCAAGCTTAATAGTCTTTGCTTCTTATTTAGTCACCAGCCCAGTAGGATATGAATCGAGTATCACCAGAAAGAAGGAAGTTATTGGGTAAGGCCAATCCCAAATAAGTTAGTGGGTGTAGAACTTGGCAGCTTAGACTCTGAAATGAATGAACTAAGAGTTATTTCTCCTGCACCCAAAACACAAATTTCTACTGTAGTTATATTGGCTTCACAATGTGTTTGAGATCATGAGGCCGCCATGGCCCGCATCTAGAAGCCCTCATTCATCAATGTTCAAGGTCCATGGAGAAAAAAATGCCACTTTTTCTCAGAGGATGAAGAAAGAGAATTACAAGAAGATAAACTAATGTCTGTGTATGTACATTGATTTCATCATGGAAGGGAGAAGATCCATAGTGAAAGGGCATCCTGAGTCAGATTCTCCGAATTGCTAAGTCTTCCCAATGCAAACTGAAAAATTTGCCAATCATTCCTTTAAGGTCACTGTTCTGAAAATCTAAATGGTGCCCTAGTGGTCCAGAGTAGTTAATGTAGCTTCTAAATGTAGTAATGAAGAGAGGAATGGATCATCTATGTTTGCCATCTCAAGTTTCTAAGCTATAGAAATTTTCCAGGATCATTCCTCCTATTAGGAGTCTGAGATGCCCTGCAGGCAAGCTTGGATAATCTCAGTAGTAGTATGGCCAATGGCACAAAAGACAACTCTATCTCTTCTCCAATCGTTTCTGAAAGGAATTGAAAAAAGTTGTGACTTGTTAAGGTCCCAGTAGGAGGTTCTGGGTTCTAATCCTAGTGCTGTGATTTAATAGTTGTTTAATCTTGGACAACTAAATTCTTCTCTTTAAGTTTCTTTTTTTTTTAATTCCTTTTTATTAATTCATTTATGTTTTCAGTTTTGTATAATCACTTCCATAAATTTTCTCCCTCCCTTCCCTCCTTCCCCATTTCCTCCCCAAGACCATATGCAATCTCATATGGGTTGTAAGTTTCAATTTCTTAAGTTAGGGCTTTAAACTTTTATTTTATTTTTAATAATATTCTATTTTCCCCCCAATTACATGTCAAGATGATCTTTAGCATTCATTTGTATAAGATTTGGAGACCCAAATTTTTCTCCCTCACTCCCTCCCATCCTCTCTCCCACCTCTCTCCTGAAAATGGTAGGTAATTTGATATAGGTTATACATGTGCTGTTATGTAAAACATATTTCCATATCAGCCACAGTTGTGAAAGAAAAAACAGATCAAAAGAAAAAAACATGAAAAAAAGAATAAAGTGAAAAATATATACTTTCATCTGCATTCAGAGTCCATCAATTCTTTATCTGAAAGTAGAGGGCATTTTTCTTTGTGAATCCTTTCTACCTGTCTTGGATCATCACATAATGTTACTGATACTCTGTACAATGTTTTCCTGGTTCTACTCATTTCACTTTGCATCAGTTTGTTCAAGTCTTTCCAAGTTGTTCTGAAATCTGTCTCTTCATCATTTCTTATTGCACAGTAGTATTCCATTACATTCATACACCACAGCTTATTCAGTCGTTGGTCAATTGATGGGCATTCCTTCAATTTCCAATATGTTGTCACCACAAAAAGGGCTACTATAAAGATGACAAAAAAGGAAAACGATAAATGTTGGAGAGGATGGGGGAAAATGCACTATTGGTGGAGTTGTGAACTGACTCAACATTCTAGAGAAAAATTTGGAACTATGCCCAAAGGGCAACCAAACTTTGCATACTTTTTGATCTGGTAATACCATTACTACTTCTGTATCCCAAAGAGATCATAAAAAAGGGGGAGGGACCTGCATATGCAAAAATATTTATAAACTTTTAAAAGAATATTTTGATAAATTTATTGGTTGCCTCTTAACCCTATGCATTTTATTCTATGCTTTTGAAAGCATTATTTTGAGAAGGGATCTATAGACTTCATCAGAAGTCTTAAAAAAATATTAAGAACCTTTGGGTTAGAGTGTGATAAGATCAAAGAAGGGATTCAGACAAAGTGCAAGCATCTGATCTAGGTCTTAAAGGAAAAGAAGGTCAATAGGTAGAGATGAGGAAAGAATGGATTCTAGAAAGAGGGTACAACTCTAATTTGCCAGAATGCACTGAGATGGCATAGCAAGGTCAAGTTGAATTTAGCTAGAGCATAGAATCTATTAAAAAAAGTAGTGAGGCAAAAAGGCTGAATCCAGAGTGTGGGAGGGCCTTAAAATATCAGTCTGAATTTCAATTTTACTGCATAAACAATCAGGAATCACTAATATTTTTTGAGCCAAAATGTAGTAGAATAGGGTGACATGGACAGATGTATGCATTAAAGAAATTAAATGATCAGCTGTGTGAAGGATGGATTTGAAAGTGGGGAGAGAGTAGAAGCACAAAGAATGGTTATGAGATTATTACACTGGTCCTGGAGAGAGGTGGTTAGGGACTGAATTAGATATGATGGTGTTCTTCTGAATGGTCACAAGAGGTAAATGGTGTTGTAGACACAGAACCAATGGGACTTGGCAACTGATATAGATAAGGTTAGAGGACTGAATGAAAAGAAGAATCAAAGATAGCTTCTCTGTCTCTCCAGTATTCAAGGGGAGACCTTAAAGGCAGCAGAAGAGAAAAAAACCCCAAAAATCATTGATTTAAAGCTAGAAGGAGTCTTAAAGGTCATTGTCTTTAACTCTCTCATTTTTTAGAAAAATAAACTGAGGTCCAGAGAAGTGATTTGCCTAAAGTAATACCAGTAGTATATAACAATATTTTAAAGTTTGCTTACATATATTATCTCATTTAAGTCTCACAAATACTTTTCAAGGAAGGAAAAGGAAACTGAGTCTCAGATTAAGTAATTTCCTTAGTGTCACAGCTAGCAGGTGACAGGAAGGATTTGAACCCATGACTCCATGTACAGCATGTTATCTATTATGCCATGCGGTATATATAATCTTTCCTTCTTCTAACCATATCCTATGGTTAGAACCTCTATTTCTGCCTCTTAATACAGTGCTATTTCTACTTTATCATGATAAAGTCCCAGAAATGCATGGTCTTGACTTCCACTTGGTGACCTTGGGCAAATCCTTTCTCCTCTACAAGCCTCTGTTTCCTCATATGCAAAATGTGGGGGTTCTCTAAGGTCCCTTCCTGCTCTAAGCCTATGACTATGAATCTGACTCTTCCAGTTCTTGCTTTGACCCACCCAAGCGTCTTGTTTGTTCAGCTAACTCAGCATGCTTAAGATCATTCCAACAACGTAGTATTATCATGTGGTTTTGGTTGTAAAAGTCACTATGTAAAAATAGCATCTTCTTCCTCAGCATGTCTGCTCCCTGTGTGCCTTTGATGAAAATCAGACTCTAGCACAGATCGAGCCAATATAGCTATCGAGGAGGAGAAAACAAGACTCTCGTCTGCTTCAAGCTTCGTCAGCCAAATTCACTAACGATGATACTGACAGTATGAAGGACAATGCTGCGAAAGGGACCAGCAATATGGAATAATTCAGCTCTGATCTACCACATGTCAACAGTGGTTTCCTTGAGCAAGGCTTGTGGAGAATTTAGCCAACTGGGGGTCACAGCAGCTCTGAAACAAAGCCTAACAGCCAGGCAAACCAAACTGGGGGAAAGGAAAAAATAATCAGAAACACTCACAAAGTCTTATATCCATTTAAAAACAAACAAAGAGAGATTAACACATGTAAACTGAGCCATCTGGCAACATAGTAGGTTGCTTCTTTGTCACGGATGGGGTTTCATTCATTCTAACTCGCCTGAATTCTATTAGCATGTCCTACAAGTGGGGGAGACATAGATATAGACAATGGCAGAGTAGTGTACTGTCCTTGTCATCACAGGTTCAAATCCTGCTAGCTGGGTGATAAAGGAAGTCACTTAATCTGAGACTTAGTTTTTTCTTATTTCTTTGAAAGTGGTTGTCAGGATCAAATGAAATAATATATGTAAACAAACTTTAAAATACTGTCACTTATATGCTTTAGTGATATGAAAAGAAAACAGGATATTGAAAATATGGAAAGTACTTTATAAAAAGCTTTTAAGCATTACATAATTTCCCTAGGGGGGGACAAACTTTTTAGGTTTTGTTACTTAGTTTTTTTTTTATCCCAGACCAGTTATCTTGTCTATGTAAGAAACCCTTAGTACAGAAATTCCTTCTTCTAATGTAAAGTCCACAATTTATAGTTTTACAGAGTTACCTGGAGCACTGAGAGGTTGTTACTTGTCCATGATCACATACGTGGTTTATCTATGTCAGAGGAAGGAAATGAATCTAGGTCTTGTTAGGTTGCTCAGTTGTTTCCATCACTCCTGACTCTTCATAACCCCATTTGGTGTTTTCTTGGCAAAGATACTGGAGTGGTTTGTCATTTCCTTATATAGCTCATTTTATGGACAAGGAAACAGAGGCAAATAGGGTTAAATGACTTGCCCAGGGTCACACAGCCAGTACATCTGTTAGTGTCTGTGGCTGAATTTGAACTCAGGTCTTCCTGACTCCAGGCCTGATACTCTGCTTTGCCACTTAGCTGCCTTCAGGTCTTCCTGACTACAAAGTCATTTGTCATTCCACCCTGCCATGACATCTCTCTTTTGGGACTTAAAATCACAGACTGATTGTCCAATCGTCTAATAAACACTCCTAACGCTGGAGCCTGAGGCTAAAAGTGCTTAAATGACTTGCTTCTGGTCAGACAAGCAGAGCTGGGATTTGAACTCAAAGCCTCTGGCTCCAGATCTAGCACTCTTTCTATTACCCTACTGTACTCTGTCAGCCTCAGGATGAGCTTTCAGAATCTTATTTATATCTATTGTAGTCAAACCCAATGAAATTGTCCATTGGGTTGGTTCGATGGAATTCTCTTTGGAAGAAGGCAAACAGTTGGTCTAAAGAAAAAAAAAAGAATTTTTGAGAAAAGTTTTACTCATCGTTGATGAATGAAAAGAATGTAACTCCTGAATGCAGGTGTGGCTTCTGTTGCTTAATCAAGGATCAATCTCAGAAATTTGGAGATGATGCAGAAGGTATTAACAACAAAAAGAATTTATTAAGTGTTTACTATGTGCTAGACCCTGTGCTAACCCACGAGAATACAAAACAAGCTGGGAGAAAGTCCCTGTCCACAAGGAGAATATATTCTAAGGAGGGAAGTCTACTTATAAAAGGAAGAACAAAAAAGGGAGCGGGGAACAAAGGCCATTGGCAAAATAGTCATTTCCGGTAGCATGGAGAAGAACGTGAAGGCTGGCCTGGGTGACCTTCTTTCTTAATGGAGGTTCTAGAGGAGTCATCCAAATAAAAGGCAAGGCCATAGGAGTGAAGGGCAAATTCCACTCAGGGACTGAGTAGATTTCAGAATTGTGGAGAAAGTCTGAATTGTAACCTGGAGACAAGGGTTGGTGGGAATGAGACCCGGCATATATCTGACTACTAAAATCTCAGTTCCGTTGGCATGAGAACATTGTAGGCCTGACTTAAAGAATCATAGCTTTAGGGTTGAGAGGGATCTCAGAAGTCACTGAACCCACCTCCCTCATTTTACAGATGATGAAACTGAGGCCCAGAGAGGTTAGGTTACTTGCCCAGGGTCACACAACTAGTAAGCATCTGAGATAGGATTTTAACCTTAAATTAAGGATCATGCCCATAGTTTTGGAGAGGAGGCACTTCTGACTACCAAAAATCTCAACCAGCAAGCTGCTTCATCAAGAAAGGAAAAAGAGTTCTAATGTGATAAAAGAATCCTCTCAATTCAATTGAATAAGCATTTATTGAGTTACTACTAGGTGACAGGCACTGTACTAAGCACTGGGGAGATAAAGATGAAAATAAAACAAGGTCTTGACAAAAGAACTTGCATCATGCTGGGGGAAAATGATATTACTCACAGGTAAATAGACACAAAATATATACGAAAGAAATCTAAAGTGATTTCAAATGAGAGAGGGCTTGCTAACTGCTGGGGGATTTCAAGGGTGCATGCAAGTCTTTTGTTTCTTGCATGTTTGCAAGAGGTTGCACTTGAGGGGAATTTTTTGAGAACTAGAGGTTTCAAGAGGGAAGGGTGGAGGAGAGTGTTCACAGCCTGTGCAAAGGAATGAGAATTGTAGATGGAATGTTGTGCACTGGGCACACTGAGAAGGCTGATTTGGCTGGAATATAGAGTACATAAAGGAAGAGTGATTAATCAACTTGAACGGATAAGCTGGTACCATATTGTGTGAAGAGCTTTAAATATTAAACAGGATTTTGTATTTGCTTCTACAGGTAAGAAGGAGCTAGGAAGGGTCTTGGGTAAAAAGGAATGATATGATCAGACCTCTGCACCTAAAATTAAGGTTTCCTTAAAGGACAGTTTTCTTTCTGAAAACCCCTTCGAAAGTCATTCATAGTTGTGAGAAGCAACAAGATTCCTTGCTTGCTAGAGTGACCAGTGTTTTCAGGAGTCTCATTTCCCTGTCCTGATGTTATCAGATCCTCTGCCTGGCTATTGCTGGCCATCTGCAAGAATATCCATGTGTATTCTGTATTAGCAATTTGATCAGCCCTTTCAACTCCTGATCTTAAAAAAAAAAATCTAGAAATAAGGTATAGGATCATATATTTAGGTTCAAAGGAATCTCAGAGGTCTCTCATTTTAAGACACTGAGCACCAGATTAATTAAGTGGCTTACCCAAAGTCATACAAATAGTAAAAGGTAAAGGTCTAATTTGAATCTAGGCCTTCTGATCTTAAATCTTGTACCCTTTTCTTTATACCACAAAGAAGCCTCTTCCGTGTTCTGAATAGATCTCAGTTCAATGCCTAAGATCTCTTTATTCTAGTTCCCTCTTTACTTAGAAAATGAATTCCAATTTCTAGATAGTAATTATGGACGAATTCATGGAGAAGGTGGCATTTGGGCTTGACCTTGAAAGATGAGTTGGATTTCAGTAAGTGCATATGTTGGTGACAAGAATATATTCTGGGCCGAAGAAACTGGGAGCAGAGTTAGGGAGAAAGGAAAGTGTATGGGTGTATATATTGAACGGAAAACTGTCTAGTTTGGTTGAAGCTTTTTTTGGTACAGTATGAGTAGGAGAGTAGTGGAAGATAAAGCTGGAAAAATATATTGGGTCCAAGTAATGAGAAGGGGTCTTAAATGCTAGATAAAGTAATTTGGAATAGATTTGGGAGCTGCAGGTTTTTGATCAAGGGAATTATCTAGGAAAGGAAATATTCCAGAAATATTAATCTAATAGCTATGTAGGATGTATTGGAATGGAGGAAGACTGGAGGTAGCACAAGGAGAAAGTTCAATATCTGATTTATCAAACTTATTTTTCCCCAACAACCTCTAATCCTTCCTAGATTATAGCTTTTCCTTCTTTGCTCTATCTCATTCTTTTCCCCTCTTTTCTCCTTTCTCCCCATCCCTTTGCCTCTTACATTTTAAAATGCTTACTATATTCAAGCCACAGGATTAGGTGCTGAGGATACAAAGATGAAATATTTTATTAGAAGACTTGAGGGATGGGAATAGCTCTTAGAAGTGACAGTAGATGGAAAGAGGAAGTACGAAAGCAAAAATCTAGGTGGGGCAGCCTACATGTTGCCTGGGGAGAATGATAGCAAGCGGGGTACACTGAGGACAGAGTATAAACCAGGGCTTTTCAAACTTTATCTACTCGAGCCCCCGTCACACTTCTTAAACTGTGGATTGATACCCCACAGCACTGCCAGGCTAGGATTGATTACCAGAGGGTATCCAGAGACCTAAAATGTAGTAGCAATTCAAGGCACAAAGACAAGAGGAAAATTAGTGGTGACCAGGGACAAATGATATAGTAGATAGGACAACGGACCTGTATTCTGCCTTAGATACTTACTAGCTAAGTCTCTGATGGGATTCATTTAACCAGGCTTCAGTTTTCTTATCTACAAAATAAGGGGATGAGGTTTGATGGCTTCTAAGATCCTTTCCAGATCTAAAAAATCTATGATTCTACTTTATTCTAATTGGGATTCAGTTGGGATTCAAATGTATCATTTATATACCAAATCAAAAAGTTAGGACTGTTAGACACAAAGTGAAGGTAAAAAGATATTCTATTCAAATTAGGTTCCACAAAACAATTTTGTAACTTCATGGTTTTTTTTTTTTGTCAGAAATATTCTTTCTGTCGATAATGTGTTTATCTCCCATTTCCCCATTGCCAAACACTGTCAATTACCTCATCCTTCCCACCACTTTCATTCAGTGGGTACTAGACTGGCACCATCAATAATCTTGCTTGGCAATTTGAGGCTTCAGCTTTCCCTCTCCGTAAAGCATCTTTGTTACGTGGTTTTCCAGGGGCACGCTCGGCCTCTTCATCTTCCATCTGTTGGAGACCATCTTGCTGTCCGTCTTGACTGTTGTTTCCTGGATACAGCCTAATTATTGTCATTACAGTTCTCACCACTGAAAACATTTATTGAGGGCCAGCTTACGAGGAACAGTCACTGTAGTGTCTGCCCAGTGAATTTAAACGTTTGTTTATTCCTGATTGTGGCAAGGTTGGCACTGCTTGTCCTTTATCCCAGCTCATCAATTCCATCATTCCGAAGGCCTGGATTTGGAACAGAATTTCACAGCCTAGACTAAAACCCACATCCTGGGCTTTACTCCAAAAGCCAGAGAACCAGGCTCATGATGGAATAAGTAGAGCACCTTCGATTCAATGCTCCAAGCGTTTATTGAGCATTTACCACAGGTGAGACACCGTACTCATCCCTGAGAGAAACATGACGATGAGGAAGGCATGGTTCTTATCCTCAGAATGCTTACAGTATATCAGAGATTGAAAAACCACACACACAAATAACAATACAAAACAGAGTGTGATAAATGTCCACTAAAGGTAGGACAAAGGATTTTGAAAATTCTAAAGGGAGAGAGGTCATTTCTAATGTGTAGGATCTTGGTTGTTTTTCTCCTACATCTTCTAAAACTTTTCTTGTAAGCACTATATAAATGCTAGCTATTAACAGCATTGTCCATATCTTATTGGTACCTTGAAAAGTAAGATGGTATGATGAAAACAATACTGGAATTAGAATCAGGAGGACCTAGAATAATATCCATCCCCAAACACTAACTATGTGGGCATGGATAATTTACTTAATCTTTCTGTGCCTCAGTTTCCTTATCTGTAAACTAGGCATCATAAATAAGAATACATCTTACCTCATAAAGTCGTAAGGATCAAATCTGAAAAACTCTGTATGGTGTACGTGTGGCATGTGTGTGTATGTGTTTTATTTTCTCCCTTGACATTAGTCACTCCATTTTAGAATTCATCTACATTTCAATGTGAATGATCAGTGATATCCACCACCTACTCTTTCATTTTTCTTGGTCCCAGTTCTTGAGACAGCCGGTTTTTATAAAGGTCTCATGGTCAGCTAAAAGACAAACATGGCCTGCGTTGTCTCAGACCCACAGGCTACTAACAGACTAGTAGATTAGGAAGTCTCTGTCCCCTCCCTTGGAAAACAACAAACTGTCCCCAAGACCATTTCTGAATGTAGCATAACTATTTGCTTTTCTGTACACTATAAAGACCCATAGGAAATGAGGTATGTTCAAAGGTCCATTTGCTTCATGGATCTTCCCTTCTTTATGTGTCAATCAATGCTTTTCCATGCCAGGGCTTGTAACGATGGATTAAAAAAACAAAAAACCCTTTTAAATCATTTGTATCGTAAACTGTAATCACTGGGTTTCCCCCTCCCCCCCAATGACGTAGGTAAAAGACAATAAAAATGTTAGCTTTTAGTATTTTCTCTTGCTTGTATTTCAATTGAATTCAGTTAAACAAATATTTATTAAGTGCTAGGAGCAGGAGATACAACAAACAGCAATAAAAAGCAGTCCCTGACCTTAAGTTGCATCGGAATTCATCAGTGTTTCAGGGATATTTTAAGATTTATGTCTCCTCCCCACTTTATTCTAATTCTTATGCTCTAAATATATCATCACCACCCCAGCTAGTTCTTCGATTCTTCATACCTTGGGTGGTTATAGCATCATTTGGTGATGCTATAGAATTCCTCCCAGTCTCCATTTTGTAGAGAGGTCCCTGACTGGCCATCATTCCTCTCCCAATTCTGTTTCTGGCTTTAACCCCAGCTGGACACCTTTATCCTTCCCTTCACCTTCACCACCATTTTCATCTCACTTTTGTGTGTTGTGTTCCCCCATTAGAAAGATACCACTGACAGGCCGGGACTCTTTTTTTCTAGAGTACTTGCTATATCAGTTTCTGTATCTCCTATGTCCTCGACATCCATTTGTCCAGCTATCACATTTTTGTCACTCTGGTCTCTTATTTCTGCTTGGAAATAGGGGCTAAAACCTGTTGGTGAGTTAGCAGGGTGTCTACCCCAAGCATGTGAAGACTTCGCCTGGTAGAATGGGCAGATGAGAACAATTTGTTCAGGGGTCATAAAGGTGACACCATGGAATGCTTAGAGCTTGGTCAGACATTGAAGAAGCCAAAGCCATCCACTGCACCCCAGGCCATGGCCAGTTGTCTTTTGTCCTGCCATTGGACTTTGATGACTCAGGAAAACCGAGCTGAGCCTGACAACTTTGCACAACTCTGCCTCATTTAGATTAAATCTAATTCATACATAAGTCAAGATATCACCTGTGCTATTGATTCTCTTTCAAAACAAAGGACAGACAACAGCAGGGGACTCCCTAGATGTCTGCTTTGATTGTTCCTATTTCTTTGCCCCTGAAAACACTCAGAAAGTGTGGTTTAGAGGCCCTTAAATCAAAATGGACTTTTCCTGAAAGACAGGTAATCCATGTGGGTTACTGGAGAAGCCTATAATAATATGATTTCGGGAGACAATCCCTTTCTCCTCAAATAGTCTTCTCTGTCCCGCTGGCTAATATTTGAAATTCAACAACTGGGAATTCATTTCTTTAGCAAAAGGATTTATTCTAAGTTAAAAATGTACATGTCCCCTTTGGAGGAGTAAGCATGACATTGTGAAAAGAGTCCTCAAGCTAGGGATGAGGCATCATGGCTCAAGTGGCTCTGCCACTCACTTTCTCCATCATCTGAACAAATCTCAAAATCTCTCAGGTACTCAGATTCCTTAAATGAGAAATGAAAGGATTGGACTGCATGATAACAATAACTGACATTAAAATAATTCTTTAAAGTACGTTGTATGTCCTTTGTATACACTATCTCATTTAAACCTCATAATGACTCTGAGAGGCAGGGACTACAGATACTATTATTTCCATTTTATAGATGAAGGAGCTGGGACTCAAAGAAACAATGTAGTTTTCTGGTAATGGCAGAGGCAGGAGTGGGGAGCCAAGATCTTCCTGACTCTGAGTCCCATACTCTATTCATTCTATAGACTTCTGCTCCAAGGCCCCTTGTGGGGGAAAAATAGAAGAGTGAAAAGAGTACTGAATTTAGAAGCTGGGGAAATAGTGAATCTAGGAGTGCTACTACTTAATAGGCAAGTTACTTAACCACTGTAGGTCTCAATTTCCTCATGTAGTACCATGACTTCTCCAGTACTTTTCAGCTTGAAATTTATGATCCCGAGGAGTCAGCCTTCCTAGTGGCTACCATAACTCCATAGCTGGAAGTTCTAAGAAGTCTTTTGGTCCAACCCTCTCATTTTTTTCTGATGAGCAAACTGAGGAACTTTCCTTTAAGTTTCAGCTAAAGTCCTCAAATCTTGAGGATTCATTAGCACATACTTGTGGTTGAATTTATCAAATCTTCTTCCAAGAGCAAGTTTCAGTGGGGAATGGGAAATAGAGCACAAGGGACCCACTGCCTGGGAATAGGTGAGGTCAGCCCATGGAAGAGGTATAACTGGGAGTACCCAAGACTTTGTCTCCTTCAAAGCTCCGACTGCCATCAGCCCTGGATGAAAAGATGTGGAGAATGTGATTTCAAAGCTGGTGCTGCCCTTGAGCACCTTGGTGCCTGCTGGTTTCTACTTTCTAGCTCTCTCTTTAAGAGTGGTCTCCTAGGTCCCATCAACTACTTCCTGCAGCACAGAGCTCAGGTAGACACACTTATTATGTCTCACTAGAGACCAATTGTGTGCCATTACTTTGAGTTCCCCAACCTCCCTTCCCTCTTTTCAGTGTATTTCAGATACTTATTTCTTCACTTTCCCTTATACCAGGGTATCAGGTTCCACAGATGATCTCAGACCTTCCAAATGAGAGATGTTCTGCACCAAAAGTGAAGTTATTTTCAAACTCTTTCATCTGAGCTTTTCTATGAAGCACAGAGGCATCAAAGCCCAGCACTTCTCAGCCTTCTATAAATCAGACACACTGCACAAATGGGAACCAGTACCATTGCTTTTGAAAAACAAAGGGTCAGCAATATCACTTACCCCCCCCCCCCCAAGAATAATGAAATAATGGAAAGGCCTTACTCCAGATATGATCCACCTTCCTTCTGGGTCTGCCTGAGATGACAGCTTTTCTTTGCTCAATCTGCAGGCTCAAAGGATTTTGTACTATTTCAGTAACTACTATGTCACAAAATCATAGGATTTAGAGGGGGAAACTGTAGGGACTTCCCTGAGATCATGCAGCTAGTATTTAGCAAAGTCAGAGAGTGCTACCATCAGGGTGGGGTGATTAGCACTTTGACCCTGGGTGTCCAAATTTAGAGGGTGCTGACAATACTCACATTTCCCCAGCAGCTAGAGAAGACTATGCTTAGCCTCTAGTTAGCAAGAGTGATCAGCTAAAATAAGAAAATGTGGGAGGCCAAGGTGAGCTCTTCAACTCAGCTTCTCCCTGATCTTCATCTTCTCCCCACACCCCTTCCACCAAATGATGATCTCATCAACAGTAGCTCTACTACTGGTTTCCTGGGTCTCTACCCCATGGGGTCTCATCTTCCTAAGTCTAAGGTCTCTTTCCCCAACCTAATTTAAAGTTTATTTTGAGATGATTTTCTTGCATTTGGTGATGTCTACTCTATGTGCCAGCATTATTAGGGGCAACTCCGGGGTCCCCGGATACCAACTCCACTACCTTTCCCTACAAACATCTTAGATTTTTTTCAAGAGCTTTGGAAATGGTAGTGGGAAACTCTAGAATGATCTACTAAGTCAATAATAGTTCTTGGCTAGGAAAGGACATGGGAAAAGTAGCTAAAAGAGGGGAGGGAGATGAGAAGGTAATAAAGAAAAAAAAGCACCAGATTTGAAGTCAGAGCTTCAGTTCAAATCCCAGCTGCATAATTTACCACCAACTTTTTTGACTCAAATCATTTCTGTGCTTTGGTTCTTAGTCTCCTCATCTGTAAAATGAAGAGGTTGGACTGGATGAACTCCAAGTTTCCTCTTAGCTCTAAATCACTGATTTTATGATGTAGTAGTTGTTAAAATAGCAAAACATCCTGCGAACTTGAAGACTAAGAAATAAGAGTTGAACTTATTCAGGACAGTGTGAATATTTCTTTCAATCTTTGTTCAGACCAAACCAAGTACAGCAGGATGCTAGATAAGAGGTCTGAATTGGTGTTCATCACTAACTAGCTTTGGAAACTTGGGCAAATTACTTCATTTTTCTGAGGCTTAGTTTCTTTATCTGCAAAATTAACCCATCAACAAGCATTTACTAAATGCCTATTATATGCCAGTCACTGAGCCAACTACTGGGAATACAAACATAGAAGTAAAAGAACCCAACCCAACATTTTAACAAGGAAGAGAACATGTGCAAACATTAATGTGCAGAATATACAAAAATTAATGTTTTACTTTTGGGAGGACAGGCACTAGCAGGTAAGGAAGTCAGGAAGGGTTTCATGCAGAAGATGATACTTGAGCTAAGTCTTGAAGAAATCCAGGGATTCCAAGAGGAAAAGGGAAAAAGGACGTGCATTACATGTCAGTGCAAAGGCAGAGATGGGAGACAGAAAAGCTTGTGTGTGCAACAGCAAGTACGTCATTATGGCTGGATTGCAGTATTTGATGGAAATGAGGGGTAGATAAGATGAGACGTAGGGAAGGAGTGCTGGTTGTGAAGAACTTTATGCAAAAGATGTTGTGAAGTTAGAAATGACCAGATTTGGCAATAGATTGGACATGTGGGGTGAGTACAAGTAAGGAGTTGAGAATGTCAGTAGAATTGCAAACCTGAATGACTAGAAGGTTGATTGCGGCCTTGAGAAAAATGGCAAAGTTTTGAAGAGGGGTAGATTTGGGGTGAAAGAGAATAAATTCATTATAGAGTTTGAAATGCCTACAGAAAAACCCTTTTGAAACGTCCAATAGGCAGTTAGCTAGAGGTATAGGACTGGAACTCAGAAGTTGGGTCGAATTTATAAATATAGGAGTCATCTGCAGAGACACGATAAACTTATGAGAACTGCTGAGGTCCCCTAGTGTGAGTATAGAAGAAACAAAAGTGGACCCAAGGTAGAGAATGATTGATCCATAACTAGAGATTTTGGTATCCAGGGCAAGAAGTATGATATCAACTTGGCAGTTTGTTAGAAAACAAAACAAAACAATTATTACTTCAGTGGGAGGGGAGGAATCAGCTATTTTTATAGATTCTGCTCAACTGAAAGAACACATGGGCTAAATTTCTGTATCCTACAGCAAAGCCATAATAGCTCCACCTTGGTTACAGCTCTGACCACAGAACTCTCTAGAAACATTTGAGCTGTCCAGGACTCCTCCTACCTGGTCTCTATTTCCTGTTTTTCCTTCACCCAGTTCTCCTCTAATGTGTTTCTAGCATCTATGTATTTTGCCCATCTGTCCCATGGGGGTTCCCACTTAGCTTCTCTACATTTGAGTGTCTTGCAATATTGTGCTGCTGAGGCACAGACTGTTCCTTCATCACTGAAAAAGGTCAAGCATTTATTAATCCGTGTATCAACATGACAACAAAGGAGTCCTTGTAAAAATGGAATGTTCAACTTGGATAGAACACAGATGAGCAAGGCCCTCCCGAATCTGGCAAATTCCCTTCAATTGCCTATCCTTTAAATAGAGTATGTTAATGTCACCATTTCTTTTGGAAAATGTGAAGACCTGCTTTAAAGTACCAATCACCCCTTGGAGGAAGTCTCTTCTGTCATCAAAAGACCCAAGTGTGGTTTCTTTTGAAGCCTGAACTCTCGATTGGTAATTCACACAAACAAACTCTAACATACTGGGCAGAAGGCCATGGACTCTTGTGCGTGGCATATCCATCGCTGTCCTGCTGAGAAAATGCTGGCCCTTCTCAGTCCTGCCCCGATTTGATCCAAACAGGAGGCAAACCTTTCCATTGGGCACTGACCTACGAAAGCTACAGCTCTGACTGGTTGTCTGGCAAATGGAGTCACTCAGTGTTCCAGGCAACAGTCAAGTGTGGTAAGCAGCTCCCTGCAGTGTGGCCTCCCTGAAACCAGGGCCTAAGGGGAAAGCTCTCTTCCATCATTACTTGCTCTTTCATTTCATTTCAAACTATGCCCTTAAGTGGCTCTCCATCCCTGCATTTTGTAACACCAAAGGACAGTTTATTTTTGTCATCTCAGAGTACAGGGAAGTCTGCTTCAATAAGGCATTGCCAGGGTTTAAAGCAATTTTCAAAAATCCTTTTTGTTCCTTTTAAAAGATGTAGTTAGTTCTATCATTTAAAGCAAGGTCTATCCCTGCAGAAGAAAGAATGCTGCATTTGAAAGACTAAGACTTGAGCCAAAATCCCAATTCTGTCACTTTTGTGAGCTTGGGAAAGCTTTTCTCAGACTCAGTTTCTTCATCTGAAAAATAAGAGGATTGGACCAGATGACATTTAAAGTCCCTACAGTCTGATTTTTTACACCATGTGTTGGAGACTATCCCTCTTACTCCCATAACCCACCATTTTCTAGCAATAAATAATCAGTGATATTAAAGGGTGCCATTCATTCAATAGCATTTATGAAGTGGTGGCTATGTCCTTTGGCATTAAATATCCTTCACAATATAGCTTGAACCTGTTTCCAGACTGATTTCTTGTAATTTCTCAACATACATCCTACTTTCCATTAAAACCAGTGCAGCTGCTTTTCTCCATTACTTCCTTCCTCCATGCCTCTGTACATGCTGTTTCTCATACCTGGAATACTCTCCCCCCTCACTTCTACCTCCGAAAATCCCTGGCTTCTCAAGTGCTGACTAAAGGCTCAGCTCAACTAAAGACAAATTTCTTGATTCTCCCAGCTGTCAGTATGTCCCCATTGAAATTCCTTTGTATTTACTTCTCTAGATATATATTCCTTTCCCCACCCCCTTCCCCAATAAAATACATAATAAGCTCTTTGGGTGAAAGCACTTTCATTTTTCAAGTTTCAATTGTTTTTATTCTCAGGGCCCAGCTCTGTGCCCGGCACACGGTCGGTTCATTCTTCTTCTTAATTCTTCAAATTTATCCAGATTGGGGGCGGGACGCGGGGGCATCTCGGAGGTCCGGGTTATCTCAGGCCCAGCTTCTTTTTCTCCTTCTGCTTCTTCCGCACCACGTCCAGGTTGCGGTCCTTCCACATGCTCTTGCGGAGCTTGATGGGTCGAGAACCCACGTACTTGCCGTTCATCTCCCTCATGGCCCGCACGTAGTCACGGGGGTCCTTGAAACTCACGAAGCCGTAGCCCTTGGTCTTGCCGGTGCGCTTGTCGCGGATCACCTTGGCCTTGAGGAAGGAGGGGAAGCGGCTGAAGGCTCGGGCCAGGATGTCGTCGTTCACTTCGTTGCCCAGGTCCCCGCAGAAGATCCGGAAGTCGTCCGCGTCCCACTCCAGGAGGCTGGGGTCTTCCCAGCTGCTCCCGGCCGCCGTGCGGATGCAGCGCTTCAGCCTCTCGGGCTTCCCTCTCTTCCTGTCCTCCCCCGGCGGCTCGGGGACCTCGAGGGCCATGAGTCCCGGGGGCGGCCGGGGCCTGGGCCGCAGGGACAGCAGCTCAGGGATCCGAAGGGGTGGGAGCAGGCCCCGAACCACCTCCGGGGGCAGAGGCAGGGGCACGGCCAAGGGCAGGGAGAGGCTGGGCCCGCCGGCCGCGGCAGCTCCCGGGCCCCCGCCGGGCACACCGGCCTCCTCCAGCCCGGCAGGCGCCGCGGCAGCCGGCTCCTCGTTCTCCTTCGAGGCCAGGCCCAGGTCTAGATCCGGAGCGGCTGGAGGCTCCTCCGGGAGAGGCCGCAGGGTCGCCACTGTGCCCGGGGGGGGCCGGGGGCCCGGGTCAGGAGGGACAACATCATGGGGGGGCCCAGAGGCCCCCCCAGGGCCTGGGGTGGGAGCCTGAGAGCCACGGGCCGGGGAGCCGCCGCCAGGCGGAGGAACACGGCGTCCCGGGCCTCGGGGCTGTCCAGGCGGCCGCGGTCTGCTCCGGGGCCGAAGCCAACAGGCCCCGCGAAGGGGCCGACGATGGGGCCGATGACGGTGGCGCCGCCGCGGCCCGGGCCTCCAGGCTCTGCTGCACCTGCCGGTAGGTGTTGGTGGCAATGATGGGCCGGACCACGGGGGCCCCCAGGACTTCCTGCTCAAACAGGGCCATCTCCGCCTCCATCTCCTTCAGTCGCTCCTCCCCGCTCTTCCTGGGGGCGCCGGCTCCCCCGCAGCCCGGGGGCGGCCCCGTCCCGGCCATCATGGTGGGAGGTCGAGGTGGCCGTGACCGCTTCCGCAGCGGCCTCAGGCCGGCGGGCTGCGCCGGCGCACGCCGATGACGCAGGACGCACGCCGATGACGATCGCAGGACGCACGTGCTTCCAAATTATTTGGAAGGCGTGGAGCGAGGGAGGGAGCGGTTAGATCCTGCACTTTAGACCCGAGGTCTATTCACTATGACGTAAGGCCTTACAAATACGTTCAGGGGCTGCTGAGTTACTTAAGAGGCACGTGCGCCCACACGCATGCGCACCCATGAGCTGGATGAGCGCCTATCAGGGCTGCAGGACAGTTCTCCGAGAACATACGCTTTCCTGCGCTACGCCCCTCCTTATAGGGAAGGAAGGGGCGGGCTCCGTAAAACGAATGGTACATGCAATTTTAGACAGGGCTAAGGAGAATTTCTTTTCCTTGACGATGCCTATTTCTTACGAGGGTTTTGCATTTATTTTCTTTTAAATTGGGGAGATGAGTGGGAGGAAGAGAAAGTAAGTGCTTGTTAATCAGAAAAGAAAGTGAAAGAAAAAATAAGACTCTAAATTATGGATGAATTGCCGATCTGTGTCAGTGGAGGAATTATTCTTATGCAGAGGACCCTGCACTGATGAATTCCTAGACCTGATGGGAGAGAAAAATGATACAGCGTTGAACTAGCTGCTGGGAGGGCAAAGACATAATGAAAATCAGAGCTTACTTTCAAGGAGCTTAGATTGTACTAGAGGATCCAGTATTCATGTTATATGTAAGAGGAAACTCATTTTGATTTGTTTCCTTCATAAGCAACTATAGGTGTGTTTGACCTTCCTTGCCCAAGAAGACCATGCCATCAGAGAAATAATGACATGACTTGCACTTGACTTTGTTTAGAGTGAGGGAGGGCTGTGCAGGTCACCAGCCTCACTTCTCCCCAAGAGCCATCTGAATCCAGTGACCAGATATTCATCAGGATGACTGGAGATGACCCAGGAGGAGGCAATTGGAGTTAAGTGACTTGCCCAAGATCACACGGCTAGTGAATGTCAAGTGTCTGAGGTGAGATTTGAACTCAGATCATCCTGACTCCTGCAGTGGTGCTCTATCCATTGCACCACCTAACTGCCCCAAATAAGCTGTTATAGACTTTTCTGAAAGAACATGACCTTTAGAACCTTGTGACTGGAAAGCCAAGTGGTCATGTTTAATTTTATCTCCTGCCCACACTGTCTTCAGGAATCACTGTGAAAACACTTGACTTGGAGAATTATGGATTTTTCTCTCCTGCCTTATCTGACTTGCTTTATCCTAACTAACTACAGTTAACTACAGTCTCTATGGGCTTAGAAAGGTTCCTATTGAATATTGGTTCACTCCCATCATTACTACAAAGTCTCCTAGTCTCCTGAGAAGTCATGTGCTACTGATTTTTAAATTTGGTGTCCACTGGTGTTGTAGCATAAATCTGTGATTAATTTATCTTCCTCCTTGGAAACTTCACGGAATCAACAGAATTTCACAGCTAGAGAGGACCTCCCTGGCCATCTACTCCACCCTTACCAGGATAAGAAACCTTTCTGTAAGATCTTTGACAAGATGAACATTCAGCTTTGCTTGAAGACCTCATGTGAAGAAGAATCTTCTAATTTCCAAGACAGTCAATTCCACTTTTGATCAGCTCTAATTGCTAAGAAGTTTTTACCCCCCTATATATTTGCCCTTTTGTAACTTCTATTCAATAAGCTTCTATGATGTGCCAAGCACAATTTTGAGACACTGAGGAACGGTGTTAAGTACTGAGAATATAAAGACAAAAAACTAAAGCATTTACTCCTCCTTTTGCATCCTCACGGGCCAAACAGAACAAGTCCAATATTTCTTTTGCTTGACAGCACTGCAAATACATTATCCTGGGGAGGTGACCTTGGGTTCTCCAAAAGCTATGCCACCAGACCACGGACTCTGGCAGATTATACCAAGCTAGAAAAGCTTTGAGTGTGGGTCCAGCATTGGGTTGTAAGTTTCTTGCATGAAGACTAACCTTGCTAAGTTTAGAGATACCCATCAGCAGAGGGTCTATCTCCACCTGACCACAACTTATAAAGACTATCTACAAAGGTAAAGAGGTATTTGTGCTTCGCATTAGTGGGCATGGCATCCTTATCAATGAAATCATACGTCCTTGAAACAAATATACATATGTGACTATTTTAGCCTCAGAATTTACTAGGCTGATCATTTTAGCATAATGCCTAGCTCATAGTAGGCCCTCATGTTTCATTCTTTTTTTCATTCATTTGTTCCATAGGAAGTACAAAGGTAATCAACTTAAATATGATTGTTTGTGTGTACCCTATTTCCTCATCTTAAGTTGTTACTTGCTGTGGACAGGTGGTTATTTCCCAGACTAGAATAAAGATTCAGTCACTCAATGGGACTAATCAATAAGGGAAGCAAACTCTCATCACTACCCTACAGTGAAGATAATTAGGAGCATCATCAAACCTTACCCTAAAGAACCATGTGTTTATCTGACTCATCCTGGCTTCTGGGGGGATTCCAACATATGTCATTCACAGCTTCACTTCTGAAGAGAGGGGACTTCAAGGGCATTTCAACTTCAGCCCTAAAGAAACCCCTGCATACAGCCCCTTTTTGCATCAAAGCAGCTAAGTAACTCCCTTCTCCACGTGATTTACGGGTATTGTTAAAGGAGTAAAATCTTACAGTCTCAGAATCTGAAATGGAAGGGAACTCAGATGCACTTGAATCCAACAAAGAACTGAATAAAAATTCCCCTCTGCCACATTCTTGACAAATGGTAGACCATACAGATTCATTACTTCCCAAGGCACTCTTCCGCCATACTCACATACACGTGTACACACACACATACGAGCTTTAATAGTTTAAAGTTGCACTAAAACTTTTGGAACATCTTGTATACACACATGCTTCATTAGAGAAGTAAATTCTTGATCTCATCAATGCAGGTGCTTCCTTCACTGATGCAGATTGTAACCTATCCATTTCTTCTCATCTTCTCATTCCTTGTCCTCCCATAAATCCTTTATTGAAGTTCTACCCAATACCCTGGAGGCTTTTCTTTAGGTTGCTTAACATTCTGTGAGTACCAGTGAGCCTGGTTAGAGAAATTAACCTGAGTTTAATCTTTATTCAGAAGGTTCTCTTAGCAAGTGTTTCAGTGAATGAAGGGTATGAAAAGTAAGAAAAAAACAACAAAAATGGACCAAAGATTTCAAGGTTATCTCATTTCTCCCCACAGACCTTTTTGTAGCTGTTAGAATATTGCCTATGATCTCTGATAAGTCCTAGAAAGAAGGAAGGGGTCACACTCTAGAATTGGCCCTGAGAAGGGTTAGTTCAAATCTGTCCTCTGATCTCATCTATGAGACACTAGGTAAGTCACTTAACCCCAATGAACTTCAATTTCCTTATCTATAAAAGGAGGATAAAGATATTGCAAACTTCAGGATTTTGTGACAATCCAGTGAAATTAGAGGAAAAGCATTCCAAAACCCTTAAGTTTTAAGCTTAAAACTATACTAAGACTTTTGCAACACCCTTTATATATAGTGCTTTGCAAATTATAAAGTGATATGTGAATATGTCTATATATATATGTATATACTTATATATGTATGTGTGTACATACATATGCATATGTAATATATATATATATATATATATATATATATATATATATATATATATATATATATGTCTGTGTGTATATGTTATATATGTCCTTTGAATTTGAAGTGGACCAGTGATATCACAGGATGTGTCTTGATTTGTGCTTGAATTGAATTGAAGTGAGGCAGAGTTGCACAAAGTCATCTGCCTTGCTCTCTCTTCCACAGTCATCCAGTGGCAAGACAAAAGCCAGGATGACTGGTGATAGCTCAGGATGTGACAGATAACTTTGGTATCTTCAATGTCTAACTAAACTCTAGACACTCCTCAGTACCTGCTTCAGTTTCCTTAATGAGTGTTGGAACAAATTGTTTTCACCCTCCCATTCTGCTGAAGGAAGTCTTCACATCCTTGAAGTGGACACCCCACTAACTCACAGATGGTTTTGTAGCTCATTGGTTACCCTCAACCTACTTTACTCTGTCTGCCAAGGCAGTTTATCAGAGTGTGGTCACCGCATATGCTGCTGCTTTTTGAAGCCACAAGTGAGAGTTGGGTAGACACAAAAGGTGGATGGATGAGCAGCCTTGAAAAGGGTTTAGCAAACTTCACACCAGTTTTCCTGGAACACCCCTATGACCCATGTGTATGTGTGTATGCATATAATATATTTGTATATATATGTATATGCCAGTTATCATTAAGAAGTTCTAGAGCTATTCCTTTCCAATAGCTATGACACTGAATGGATTACATGTGGAAACTATGAAAAGAATGAATTATAAGTCCATGGTTCAATGGAGATGGCTTAAGCAAGACCACTGGGGAGACTTGTCCATGTTGAAGTAGTATATAAGTACAGGGGAGAAGGGAATAAAAGCATATGTAGTTAAAATTAGTAAAAAACTTTGGGGAAAAAATTTGAGTCAAACAAATGTTTGACTCCCTGGAGTGCTACGAATTTTTGTTACAGGCATTCTTCATTCACTTGGTTTTTCCTATGTGGATGGTGTACTGTTAATATATTTTTGCTTAATTTGAAGAGGTCACTCATCCATTAATAGGCCCATGTGACATGCTTAAATCACATGGAAGCCTAAGTCACACGTGGTGGGAGGAGCTTGCAGTAAAGGTAAAACAAGAAGGGTGGAGCAGAGCTGGGAGTAAGTTGGTAAGAGCAGTTAAAATGGAGGGAGAGAGAGAACACAGGCAGGCAGACAGCTAGCATTGTGTGTTTGCTTGTGGGAATGCCCTTGGGAGGAGGGGGCAGGAAGGCTTGGGAATGGCAGTATCCCATGCAGTGATAATGTATATTGACTTCTTGGTTACTATGATGGATTTGGCTTTCTGCTGTTGGGATTTGACTTTATGGCGTTTGAATAAATGTTTTTCTTCTGCCTTCTATATGGTGAATCTGTTATATTTTGTGATTCATAACTATGTCAACATATTTATAGTCGCAGTCAATGCTGTGAATATTGCCTTGGTGATATAGACACTCAATCCAAATTCTTTTGAGTGGTTATAGATTTCTCTTAAGTGGCAGCTCTACAAAGTCCTGATGCGGACAACATAGTGTCATTGACAAAAGAATTTTCTGGAGAACCTTATACGAACTCATTCACATAGATTTCTTCTTCCATTTGAACTCTACATTGGATCTTTTGCATCGTGGTGGCATAAATATCTTTATGATTGTGACATGTAGCTAGATGAACAACCTATAGAGCCTGTCCAGCATTCACATACACTTGTATTGGTGAATATATGAAATATAGAAACATTATTTATATACTTTATATGTATACACATACATACACATGCATATTTATATATGCATATGAGGGACAGATAGTAAAAATGGATAATGAATTGGGTCTAGAATATAGTAGGAGGAAGAGGTGGAGAAGGAGAGCAGATTGAATATAGATAATCTTCAGGAAATTGCAAAATTTCCTTAATGGCTTCCCAGAAGTTAGGGCCTATAGTTTTCAACACCAGCAAAACATATGACAAAACAGCCTTTAGAAAATTAAAAATAGGTAACATCCAAAGGCAAAGGCCAGGTTCCTGGTAGATGCAGCGGTCTGCTACATAACAAATAAGGAACTTCAAAGGAGTAAAAGAATATCATTATGGAAATTAAAAGAAATGGAAAAAAAAGAGAAAAATGGGCTGGTCATATGGTGAGGAGAAGGGATATGAAATAACAACTAGTATCTATTAATTATTTGCAGAGTGCTTTGGCATAATGTATCAATTAATGAACATTTATTAAATAACCACTGAGTTCCAAGCCCTATACTAGGCTATCAGGAGTAAATAAGAAGTCCTTTAAGAAGCTGGGTGGATGTCTTGTGGTGAACTGGTGGGAGGACATGGGTAAGAGTGGTGCAGGATGGTCTGGGATGGATGGGTTGCAATTTATATAACTGGAGGGAACATGAAAATGAGATCATGGATTCATTTGAATATTTAAGTTGATCTTGTAGAGACTTTCAAGTTTGTCTGGCAACTGGTATTAGTACTGGTATTCCAGGCCTTGGACCTTAAATATGCTGCTGTTAGCCTAGTCAGGCTTTTTGAGTTTACTTCATTTTCTTCCCAATTTAAAGGCTGCTTCTTCAGCCCCAGATGTGCGTTGCTCTTCCTTGCTCCAGGAATTTTTCTAATCATTGACATTTGTTAACCCTGTTTTGAACAGGATATGTCAGAATCAAAAGACTCCTTTTTAAGCTTGGAGGAGTTATCCCTGTGCTAAATAGCTTAGCTTGTTTTTTTTTTAACGTTGGAGACTTCATATAACATGCCATTCTCTCCTGAAGGAAAAATGTGTCAACCTGGTGCTCAGAAACTTAAGGCAGTTGGTCAATTCAGTGCCTGAGCATTATGTATAATCACTTTTGGTGGCAGTCATGGTAATAGGGGGCATAGGAGGAAGAAGAGGACAGGGACTGGTATCAGCTCAGGATATTCACATCCACTCGCAACCTTCACCTACTGACCTGATTTCCATCATGGACAGTGTTGTAGTCATGACACATTTCTCCAACCTCAATGACCTTTTACATACCTGAAAACAAGGAGAGTTTCATGAGAAAGCTGAGTGAGACTTTAAGCAGGTTAAGTGGGATTTATATGGATTTATTCTGTCTTTTCTTACCAGTAAACTATTTAACCCCATCCTTTTCACTTGCTCTCAGTCTCCCCAGACTTTAGAAGGCAATAGGGGTTGCTTTGTAGAGATATAGATGACAGATAGCAGAGGGGTTGTGGGGAATTTTTACTTCTGGGGCAAGTTCTACAAACTACATACAGGACAAGTGTCATGAAGCTTGTTCTCAACTGAGGGGAGTGATGACTGAGAGCCCTTGAAACTTACAGGAAGAAACTTCCCATAAATAGGGAAACTAATTCTTGGGATAGGGGAATGGGGCCTCACCCTAGCCTGTCATCTAATAGTTTCTTATTTTAATTAATTTATGTTAACTAGATCAATAGGATTTCAGATTTAGAGCTGGAAGGGACAGCATCTAGGCTGACTTCCTCATTTTAAGTTTTCCCATCTTGCCTGAGGTCACACAGTTGGCAAGTACACATCCAGGTTCTCTGACTTCAGATGTAGTTTGCTTCATTAAGCTCTCTTGTGCTTCCACTGCTCCTCCATTGCAAAAGTGAGCAACCCTTTGACATTCTGTTCCTAGAGCAAAGTCCCAGTCACTCTACCCTGGCTCTGTGGTTTGAGGTTTGAAGGATAGATATGAGACCATAAAGCATATGCTGGGGAACCAGATAAACCGCATTGCCAGAGTTACCAGGCAGGATAGCTTTTATGTGAATGTTTAGGATGCTATGCTTAAGAGTAAATGGAGTTAATCCCAGTCCTTGAAAATCACCTTGCTTATTAATTAATATTTCCTGAGTATCCACTGAGTAACTGGCCTTATTCTCAGAGCTATAAGTCCTTCTTGGTTGAGAAGGACGCACACTAATTCTCACATTAAAAATGATACGGAAAGAGAAAGCTCTATTATTCCCTCCCCTCTACCCTCCCACCCAGCTCCTCTGAGAGTGAATCTTCTCTCAGCTTCATTCATGTATGGAATTCCAATTAAACATAGTAAACAAAGGAAACTTTCTACGTTGTAATTTCCCTCTTTCTTCACTTGTTTTATGGGCAGCCTGAATTTATGGCAAGAGAATTGTCTCCTTTAAGTATCATCTTCTATTAACCAAAGAGATAAAAGCCCTAACGGGAAGGGAACCCCTTCAGTTCTTTGCCAGTTGTAAGATAGAACTGCCTGGTAGGTTTATTGGGGGAGCTGACATCTGTTTGACTGAGACAATCCCATCCTGCCCCGAAACTCTGCTCACATTCCGAATGCAAACGGCAGCCATCAGACAGAGTGAGTGGAGTCTTCTTAACTGCTGAAGCCTAGAGCAAATCTTGGGCACTAGTGAGGAAATGCTGTAGTTGTAAAGCAGATGTATGTTCTTATCCTTGCTGGCATGAAAGGCCATAAAATGTTGTCTTTTTGCAGCTGATCACTACTGTGAGAGTAAATACTCTTCCTGACGACATGGTGAGTCGATCACAGTCCCATGGAATATTTTTTTTCTGCTTAAAGGGATGGAAGCAAACCCAGTGGTGTCACATGGAGAAGGCATCTTATTTCCTCACATACGGCATGACATTAGGCGCAAGCAGCATATGTTGCCATGGTTGTAAACAAAGGTGTTGTGTTTGTCAAACAGATCCAACATGTAGAATATCTATAAACAGGATGGCTTTCTAGAGATGTTTATACTTTAGGAGAGATTGAAATAGTGTGAAATTCTTAAAGAAGTCCATACCATCTCCCTGGGAACCGCTGTGTCTCTATGAATACCCTTTGGACATGTCATCTCCATGTTTTAGCCAGGACACCATATCCTGTAACTTATGACCTATTCAGGGTTGTCCACCCTCAGTTACCTTCTGTATTTTTCCCTAATCTTATGAATTGCAGTGCTGTTGACTCTTTTGCACTGGGGGCAAATCATACAAACCACATGGGGATAAAAGCAGCATCAAAAGCCAAGTAAGGGAACAGAACACTGTCTTCCTTATAGAGAGGGAACTGGTTAGAAGAGATAGCAGTTAATGTCAGTCAACCATCTTGTAGCTTCCTCTAACCTCCAAATCCAGTGCTTTCTAAATGGATACTGCCAGATAAAATCCAAGCTACCTTGTCTTAGTTATGTATCTGGGAATTTTCAATGGCCAGGAACATCCTCAGATACCCTGCACATTCAAAAAGTAGAAGCTGATTTATTTCAGCCACCTCGGTCCTACCTTCTACCACCAAAGGTCAGTGAAGAACCTATTTCCGAACAACAGAAAATTATTCCTTGGGTGACAACATTGATGATGATGATGATGATGGTGATGAAGATGATGACTCGAATAGTAATAATACCATCCCTGCAATGTTTTAAGATTTGGAAACTACTTTATATATGTTAATTCAATGAATTCTTACAACAATCGTATGAAGTAGGTGATATTCTTATCCCCATTTTATAGATGAAAAAAATGAGGCTGAAAGAGCTTAAATGACTTTCCAGAGTCTCACAATCCTGTTTGTCTAAAGCAGGGTTTGAATTCAGGCCATCCTGTTTCTAATTTTTACACTCTATGCCACTTAGCTGTCAAGGAGTTGCTTCTGTAATATCTGTCACCAACTTCTATAGAGCTTCACATACAGATTCTTACAACAGAAAGAAAAAAAATGTTCATCTAGATAATTTTCCTTGTGTAAACCAGGGTATTAAAGCCTTTGCTACTTAGAATGATATCTAAGTCCAGATTGTTTCCATTCTTATAAACCCTTTACTTGATTCTACCATCTTTTTAGGCCACCATCCTACATCTGTTTTCCCTTTTATAGGCAAATTTTTAGAAAAAAGCTCTCTACATTTATTCTTTCCACTCTCTCCTCTTCCACTCACTTTTCAGTCCTTTGCAGTTTGTCATCTGTCCTTACCACTTCACTGAAACTGCTCTCTTTAGGGTCACCAAGAATCTCTTTATTGCAGATTCTAATGGCCTTTTCTCATCCCTCATCCTTTTTTGACCTCTCTGAAGCATTTGACACTGCTGAACATCTTCACCTTCTGTAACACTCTCTTCAAACTGGTGTTTTGTGACACCATTTTCTTACAGGCTTCTTTGTCCATCTGACATCTTGTCTAGTCTCCTTTCAGCATATAGCTTATGTCCTGACTTCTATGCATGGAGATGCTCTAGAATTGTCTTGGACCCTCTCTTTATCTCTTTTTGAACTCTCAGTAATGGGAGCTCCCATTTATTCAACAATCATATCTATATACATGACTCCCATATCTACAAATCTAAACCTTATCTTTCTCTTGAGTTCTGGTCCACATTTCTAGCTCTCTTCTAGACATGTCCACCTAGATGAATCATAGATTTCTTATACATATTCTTATATATTTCTTATATATGTATATATATTATATGTATATATTTCTTATATATTAATCAGACATTATTTTTCACCCTCAACCTACCCCTCCTCCTAATTTTCCTGTTTCTGTTAGGGGTTACTACCACTCTTTTACCATAAATCACCATTACTGCTCATGGGGATGGAAACAGGAGAAACCCCCTCATTGTTGTGCCTGAGTTTGGAAGTCCAAGAGAAAAAAAAGTGCAAAAAAAGAGGCAAAGCCTTTTTGTACAAAGGATGGGTGACTCTTCCAAGATGAGTCTGTTACTCCTGATTTTCAATCAGCAATCATCTTAGAGGCAGCCCCAGTTCCTGAAAACCAATCAGAGATATTCATCAAGCTTGCAAATAAGGTACCAGTGTACGTCTTTTTCCATAGCAAGTTCCCTTCAGACAAAAATCCATACCCCATAATCTCATTAAGGTGGTTGAAGAACTCATCAAATTGATCTGAGGCTTCCCTAATCACCCCTCCTTTATATATTTGTGAGTGTTTTTTTAATAATATAACCTATACTTCATGGTCTTTGAATATATTGTATTTTCCTAGTGTTATGAGAAACTCCTTGAGAGCAAAGATAATCATGATGTTCTGTTTGTATCTTTGGCATCAACTATAATGCCTGACATATTGTAGGTATATAAATTCTTGTTAAGTAACTTCTGAAGCCTTTTCCCTTAAGTATTCCTTTCTCTAGGCTAAATGCCTCCAGTTCTTCAACCATCCTCATCTGGTATGATCTTTAATTCTCATTACCCTGGTCATCCTTCTCTGGACATATTCCAGCTTATTAATGTTCTTCTTAAACTGCTGTGCTTAGAACTGAACATAATACTCCAGATACAGCTTGACCAGGCCTCGATGTAACAACGTCAAGGAAGAGAGCTTTATTCCTCTACTCACATTTCATCAGGATTCAGGAAATGAGTATCTTGTAGCTATGTGATTTGAATAAGTCATTTAACTTCTCTGAGCCTTAGTTTCTCCATCTGTAAAATGAGGGCATTAGATTAGGTCATCCCTAAGGTCCCTTCCAGTGCAGACCTTCATGATCTCATCTGTGATTTATATTTCTTATAAATATTCCTTGCTATTCTGTGATGAAAGATCCTAAATTCTCTCAAGTTGACTCATTACCTTCTGTCACCACCTGTCAGGGCATTACCATCTGTTTTGCTACTGGACTCTATGGATGATGGGACCTTTGTATATGAATTACAGTTGAAGCCTTCTATATATGATATCTCCTTCATTAGAATGGTGAGTTCCTTGAAATCAAGAACATTTCTATTTGTATCCTTGGCTCTTCATTCAACGCTTTTCACATAGATAACACTTAATAAATGTTTTTCATTTATTCATTTTTTCATTAGTTCATTCATTCAGTTCCTTAGAGGTGGTCACATCCAGACTGAGATGCTCTCTTTTTAATCAGTGACTTAAATGAACATTGTGCCTGACCCCAAATAGCTTAAAACAGTGCTGGCTTTAGAGTTAAAAGGGCTGACATATCTCATATGTCATCCTATCTCAACTCTTACTATCTGTATGACTTTGGGCAAACAACTAATCTCTCTAAGTAAAAGAGTGCCAGATCTACTTGGCTCTCAAGAATCAATTGTTGAATTTTCAGTGTGAGTGTTTACACCTCAGAAATCTGCAAACACTAAAAATCAAGGCTCATTTATTGTTCTGTTGATTTGTCTGGCTCCCAAAAGTGGAAAAAATATTAATAATGCAGATTAAATCTAAAAGTGTGTTGTAATTACTTTTTCCCCCAGTAAGTCAATTGTTAAACATTTACCAGCATATCACTCTATACTCTTCAGTTCTCAGTTTCTTGGTACGTGAAATGAGGGAACTGGACTAGGTGACCTCTAAGGTTCTTCCACTCTAATTCTATGTGTTTGTCTAAATATGTGGCATTTTCATATAATGTCTTTATAGTAAAATATAAAACTTTGTTTCAGGATTTGTGGATGAGTTATCTTCTCTGCCCACTCCCACCTCCCCATAACAGCTCAGGTTTGAGTTGACAATGCAATTGATTACCTCTGGCATCTGACCCTGTCATGTTTCTCCACCAATTGAAATCTACTCCATTATAGGACAATAGGTTCACAGATAATGAGAATTGCTTGACTGACAAGTTCTAGTTGACTAAATCACATTTCTATGTCTCTACTATTAATATAAATGTTTCCAGGATCCAATGTACATCATCTGTATCCATTGTATTTCAATAGTAGAAAAATAATGTGGCAGAAAGGTAACTCGAGGGTATTATAAATATCAAATAACTCATAACTTTAATTATAATGTTGGAATTTATCTTCAGAAGATAAAGGTTGAACTTATCAAGAGGCCACAAGTGAGCAGTAAAGGCTCCCTTACTGAGTGCAGATAAATCCTAGATTTTCAATAATCTCATTAAATATTCTGTCATGTCTTATCCTTCATATTGTCCCTTATTTTCAAAACAGATCATCACTTCCCTGATGACTGTTGGTTTCAATCTTTCTGCTACTCTTCCCTGAAATATTGTGGGACTACACCAAGTTTCACTTCTGGTCTTTCCAGACCCTAATTAATCCTATATTTTTTCATGAAATCTTCCCCCTCAAACTCCAAATCAATCTTGAACACTTTTCCTTCTGTCTGTCACACTTGCAACATCTGTACTATGTATTTTGGAGCTTGCTTACATTTTATTTATTCCAAGAGAATGGGTGAAACTATGATAATGCTTTTGCAATTAAAACAAAAGGAGGGATTGGGGTACATCTGAAAATGATTGTAATATAAAACAAAAACAACAATAAAATTCATTTTAAAAAGATGAGAGAGTTATGAGAGGGAGTGGCTGAGAATGTACACAAACTACCATCCTATTTGTCTGCTTTTTAACAGAATCTGAGAATCTCATCATTGGAAAGGTTCCTAGTACCATCTAAACTAACTCATACCACCTTCCCTGCCAAAAAAGTTCTTCAAACTATAACAAACTTAACAAGTGATCATTTACCTTTCAGAGATGGGGAATCCACTACCTCCTGAGGTAGGCCATTTCCCTTTCGTATAGTTCTAAGTGATAGGAAGATTTCATTATATCAAAACCAAAATTGCCCTTTTGTGGTTTCTACCTATTATTTTTGTAACCAAAGGTTTCAATCCAGAAACCAGAAGAAGGAATCTCTTGTCTCCCAAGCTCTGGTCCATTCTGTCTCTCACATAGGCTCAAAGCATTGCATAATCCTCTCCAGTTATGCAAACACCCAGGCTTAAAATCTTAAAAACACTTCTAGTATTGCTCTCAGGGTCAAATAGAACAAGTTAATACATATTAATTATAATACTTAATATCATTAAGTATAATACATATAATAATGACATAGCCTTGTTCCTTATCAAGGTTAACTCCTCCTTGTTCAAGTGATGCCATTCCATTCCATCTCCTCCAACAGATTGCCCCTATGGTCATTACCACTCTTTTACTTATTTTCAATCTCTCCCTCTCTACTGGCTTGTTTCCTACTGCCTGCAAACATATCCATGTCTCCCTTATCCTGAAAAAACCCTCATTTCATCCTTCCATCCCTGCTGACTATTGTCCTATATCTCTTCTGTCCTTTATAGTTAAACTCCTTTAAGTGATTATCTACAATATGTACCTCCACTTTCTCTCCTCTTACTGTCTTCTTAACCTGTTATAGTCTGGTTTCTGACCTTTTCATTCCACCTAAACTGCTCTGTCCAGAGTTACCAATTATCTCTTAATTTCCAAATCCAATGCCCTCATTCTCCTTGACTTCTCTGTAGCCTTTGACACTGTTTTTCACTCTCTCCTTAGTATTCTCTTCTCTCTAGGTTTTTGGGATTCTACTCTCTTGATGGTTTTCCTCCTCATCTGACTGCTCCTTCTCTCTCTCCTTTGCTGGATCCATATCTAGGTCATGCCTTCTAACTATGACTGTCTTTAGGGATTCTGTCTGGGTCTTCTTTACTTTTTCCTTTATATTACTTCACTTGATGATCTCATCAGCTCTCATGGATTTAATTACCACCTCTATGCTGATAATTCTCAAATCTACCTGTACTACTGACCTCCACTCTTTCATCTCCAAATAGCCTTTCAAATGTCTCCAATTGGCTGTTTGGTAGACATCTTAAATTCAATATTTCCAAGACAACTTATTATTTTTCCTCCTAAACCCTCTCCCCATTTCTACCTTCCCTGCTCCTTTAGAGGGGTAATGCCATCCTCTTACTCCCTCAAGCTGGAAATCTAAAGGTCATCCTGAATTTCTCACTATCTCTTACCCTCCATATCCAAGGTGTTGACAAGGCCTGTTGATTTCACCTTTGCAATATCTTTCCAGTATGTTACTTTCTGTCCTCTGATACTGCCACTGTTCTAGTACAGGTTCCCATCATCTCACATTTGGATTATTGAAATAGTCTGTCTGCTTCAAGTCTGTTCCCACTCCAATCCATTCCGCCACTCAGCCACTAAAGTGATTTTCCTAAAGTACAGATCTGATCATATCATGTCATTTCCTCTACTCATAAACTCTAGTATCTCACTTTTGCCTCCAGGATCAAACACAAAATATTCTGTTTGGCATGCACAGTCCATGCTAACCTTTTCCAGGCTTCTTACATCTTACTTACTAACACATCCTTTGAGATTCAATGACACTGGCCTCTTGGCTATACTACCAACCAACAAGACACTTCACTATCTCAGCTCTGGGCATTTTCTTAGGCTGTTCCCCAGGCCTGGAACACCTTCTCTCTTGTGTGCTAATTATTGATCTCCTTGACTTCTTTTAAGTTCCAACTAAAATCCCACCTTCTACAGGATGCTTTCCCTAAGCCTCTAAATTCTAGTGCCTTCCTCCACTTATTTCCCATCTATTTTGTATACAGCTTGCTTTGTTGTCTCTCTGATTAGATTATGAGTTCCTTGAAGGCTGGGACTGACTTATCTCTTTTTGTATCCACAGCACCTAGCATAGTGCTTGGAACACAGTAGGTTTACTGATGAATTGGCAGTCTTTTAATGACTTGTAAATAACTATCATACTTCTCCCTTCCAGTAAGGCTTCATTTCTCCACTGATAAGCTTCCCAGTTCCTTCAGCTGATTGAGATTTGGGATGAGCTTGAGGCACTGGACCATCCCAGTTACCCTTATCTAGATACCCTTCAGGTTATCCGAGTCCTTTCTACCATATGGAAACCAGAACTGAGCTCAGCACTCCTCATGTTTGGATCAAGGCAAAACACAGTGAGACCATCATCTCTTTATAAGTCATTTAATTTCTCAGCAACCTCAGGTAACTCTAAGACTAGAAATTTCAAAGAAATTGCTGATCTCCTTTGGTAGACAGGATTTCTTTACCTCAACAAAATCATGTCTGGATCAAAAGTTAAAAAAGAAGAAAAGTAGTGGCTTCTCTTAATACAGCAAAAGGTTGCATTAGCTTTTTTTTCTCCCGTACTATACTGTTGGCTCATATTGAACTTACATTTCTATGAAATACTGATAGGAAATAAATGAGAAGGCAGTGTTGCATTGTGGGTAGAATGCTGGATTTAGATTCAGGAAGGACTTGGCTCTTGGAAGAATCCTTTCTCAGACACATAATATCTATGCATGATGCTGGGCAAGTCATTTAACCTCTCCAGGTTTCACTTTCCCCATCTATAAAATAGAGTTAATAGCTTCAATTTCAGAAGGCTGTTGTGAGGAAGAAGAGAGAAAATGTATAGAGATGACTTTACCAATCTTAAAATGCTATAGGAATACCTATTATTCTTGTTGTTGTTTGTGAGAAATGGCATATGGTCTCATTGAGGATACCCTTGATGAAAACATAAAATTCACAAGTGATTTTCCATAAGATACTAGGTCTCTGTAATCATATAGCTGACTGAAATGTCAAATGTAAGCTTCAGTAGTGTTAATTTCTTATTGATCATTTAAAAGTATTTGACTTGCTAGAAACAAATGCAACCTTAAAGGTCCTTTTCTTGAAAACAGAGTTTACTCCTCCACCTTCCTCCCCCTCATCATAGCTAACGTTTATATAGTACCTACAATGTTCCAGACCCTGTGCTAAGTATTTTGCAAATAATAACTCATTGGATCCTCATATAACTCTCTGAGGGAGATAACTATTGTTATCCCCATTTTACAGATGAGGGAACTAAGACAGACAGAGTTTAAGTAATTTGCCTAGGGTCATACACCTAGTAGATGTCTGAGGTTGGATTTGAACTCTGGTCTTCCTCATTCTGCACCCAGTGCTCTATCCACTACACCATGATAACTTTTCTAAATCATCTCTTGATTATTGACATGAAGTCAGGTATAAAACAAAGATATATGTTCACCGATGGTGTTCACTTCTGTCATGGAAGATGCCCTGTGCAAAGTCCAAACAAAAGAGATTTGCCACCTATGGAAAGGTTCTCCAAATGCTCCTATCTTCAGTTAGTGCTGCATTAATTGTGTGCCGCTTCAGAGTGAGACAAAGCTACCTCACCAAAATCCTTAGCAGTGAGAAAGAGATTGTTCTCACCCACATGATGCAGAGGAAAGAGATTTGGGCATCAGAGAAAGTAGGTTTGAATACTGGCTCTGCAATTTGCTACATGTGTGATCTTACACAAATCACTTTATGTCTCTGGGGTCAGCTAAAGTCAACAAGCGTTGATTAAGAGCCCACTATGTGCCAGATACCGTGCTACATGGTGTGGATTCAAAGAAAAGCTAAAACAATCCCTTCCCTGAAGGAACTTGCATTTTAATGGGGACACAATGAGTGAACAACTATGTATGAACAAGATATATACCAGATAAATTGAAGGTAATGTCAAGGTAAGGCACTAGCACTGAAGGAGACTGGGAAAGCCTTCTTGCAGAAGGTGGGACTTTAGCTGTGACTTACAGGAAGCCAGAGAAACCCAAAGTCAGAGAAGAAGAAAGAGAACATTTTATGCATGTGAGACAGTGAATAAGGCAATGGAAATGCCCAGTTGGGCAATGGAGCTTCCTGTTTGAACAACTGCAGAGAGGTCAGTGTCACTGGATCAGAGAGTACCTGAAAGGATAAGGCATAAAAAGGCTGTCAAGGTAGAAAGGGACCCGGTTATGAATGGATTTCAGGTCAGGGGATTTCATATTTGTTTCTGGAGGTAATGAGGAGCCAGTGGAATTTATTGAATGAAGGGTGCAGGTTTGACATGGTCAGACCTATGCTTTACAAAAAAATAGTCCAGGCTTGAGGTGATGATGGCTTGCAGCAAGACGATGGCTATGTCAGAGAAGATAAGGAGGCATGGAAGAGAGATGTTATGAAGGTAAAATAGATAGGACTTGGCAACAGATTGGATTGGGAATGAGAGAGAGTGAGGAGTTGGGTCTCTAAGGTTCCTTTTAGCTCTTGAGCTATGGTTCTATGGGCCACCATTCGATACTGCTCCATATTGTTCATAAATTATTTCATATGTGCAAGTTTTATCTCCTTAACAAGGTTTTAAGCTCTTTTAGAAAAAAGACAGTGTTGCGTACACATAATTCCCCCATATTCCCAAACATCATGCTGAGCATAATAGGCCCTCAATAAATCAATGTTGATTGGAATCATGATAGGAATGCTTCTCTCTTGACTGCCATGTTGGTATATTCCATCTCTTTTAGATTATAAGGACAAGGATGATGTCTCCTTAATAGTATAGTACTTCAAATACATAAAAGGTATCTATCAAATCACACAAATCAATTTTCCAAAATTTTTTCCCAAGTGAAGTCTCTTAATATTTGAGTATGATAAAGGAACAACCCTGATTATCTATACAATATATAATAATTTGTATTTAGTGCTCTAAAGTTTGTAAAGCATTTTCTCATCATCTTGTTTGAACCTCAACTACCTATGCGGTAGGTACTACAGATATTAATATCCCCATTTTATAGATGAGGAAGAGACTGAGGCAAAGATTCCTCCCCATTGGTATAATTGGATCTAATAAATCATATTTAAGGTTTGCAGAGCCCTGTCCTTGACACAGTCAGGAAGTGGGTATGGATGGAATAATATTGTCCCCACTTTACAACCAAAGAAGACTAACTTTCAAGTTGTAAATGAGGAGTAAACTTACAATTTAAATAATTTTTCTGTGACCAAACAACAAGTAAAAATGACAGCAATAGGTTTTGAACTCTTGTCTTTCTGATTGAGTCTATTACTCTGTCTACTATACCACTTTACAATAATGGCAGCATGGACATTTCTGTACATCTTTCATTTTCCTTTGGTCTGTGGGGATTTAATAATAAAGTTGTGAGTAACCTCAAATGAGAATGGTTGTTTTAGTTATTCTATTGTCATGATTTTACAACACCAGAATGAAATAGGCACTCCTCAAAGATAGGGACTTTGATTCCTGCCTCCACTTAATGTTGTGTCTTGCAAATACTTAAATATTCACATGGATCTATGAACTCATCAATGTGATATTTCCTCTGTTGTGCACATTATAGCCCACTCATGGGTGCCCTGTGCAATCGTTGTCTATTTTGTGGCACAGATTTGACATAGAGGGCGTACCCAACATGGGAGGAGTCCTTCTCCTTTGCTTTTGGCATTTCAAGGATAACAGTGAATAAATAGCTGCCTGTCAGCTATTCCTCACTCACATCAACTGACCAGTCGATTATCTGTTTTCATTTGTATATTTCTTTGAAATTCTTTACTTTGCCTCACTCATAGTAGGTGTTTAATAAATGCTTGAATTGAATTGAATGTGAATAGAAAGGGAATCTTAAAAATTGAGTATCCATGCAAATAGAACATGCTTCTGTAGCTCATTTGTTATGGCCTCCTTTTTCTATTTGCAGGGCTGCTTCATATGACCTTCTAAACTTTACAGAGTATGCAAAGCATTTATCTGTAATGGTGAATTTTAGGAAATACTCTGGCTCTTCACATATACATAACCGTATCAGCCTGTGTCAGAATCCATATTACTCACTCCTGAGCATGTACACAAAGAAAAGTCTATTCAGTTAAATCCATATATGCTTCTCACGTATTTGAAAATTCAATCTAAATTTCTTACATGAATCTGAAAGGAATGGTGCTCTCTAAGATTCTTATGGATAAGTGTCCAAATTCACTGTTTCTGGACAAATTTATGGTCTCTTGGCTTAAAGAAGAAAAAAGAATGGGACTGAGGAAAATCTAGGGTGGCTGAAATATTGGCTTCTGTGAAGTCCTAAGACAGGCCCAATTCAACTCAACAAATATTTATTAAGCATTTACTATGTGAAAGGCACTGTGCTAGATACTAAGGATACAAAG
>CM053772.1:175983285-176031527 GCA_028658325.1 Potorous gilbertii | reverse complement strand
AATAAGGAAGCAATGGGTAGAAATTGGAGAGAAAAATTTAGGTTTGGTATAACAAAGTAGTTATTGACAGTGGAGGTCTCGTAAAATAGAATGGGCTGCCTTGGGAGGCAGTGAACCATTTTACTGGATATTCAATTCAATCGAAGATCAACACAAGTTGAGGATGTTGTAGAGACAATCCTTGTTCAGGGAGACTTGGATTAGATGGCTACTGAGTTGCCTTCCAACCCTGAAACTCCTGTAATTCTATGAAGGTGTAATGTGGTTAAGCCGAAGGAGAAATCCAGACAAATCACTATAAGAATATGTAAGGTGAAAAAGCTCACTTTTCATAGTAGCAAACAATTGAAAACTATGGGGGTGCCCATCTATTGGGAAACGGTTAAACAAATTATAGTACATGAATGTAATGGAATATTACTGTGAACTCAGAAATGATGAAATGGAGTCTCAGAGGAAACTGGGAAGACATCTGTGTGAAGTGAATAGCACCTTTATGTAATTATATTTGTATAATTTATAACATTTATATTTGTATAACATCATATATCATATTTATATAATATCATCCTATAACATATAATTTTACCAACACTAATAGTAATAGCAAACATTATATGGCATTTACTATGTGTCAACTGCAGTGCTAAGCACTTCACAATTATTACCTCATTCAGTCTTCATAACCTGGGATGTAGGTGCTATCCTTGTTTTATAGGTAGGGAGACTGAGGCAGAGGTTAAATGATTTGCCCAGGGTCACCAAGCTAGGAAGTGTGTGAGGCTGAATTTGAGCTCAGGTCTTCCTGACTACAGGACACTCCACTACACCATTATTTCATTATGATGAAAAATAATTTTGAGACTTTAGAACTCTGATGAATGCAATGATAAACCATGATTCTCAAGGACTGAAGATGAAGTATGATACTACTTCCAGACAGAAAGGTGAAGGACTCAGAGTGCAGAAGGAGACACAAATTTTTGGACAAGTCCTGTATGAAAATTGACTTCCCTCGATTATGCATGTTATAATTTATGAGAGTTTTCTTCCGCTGTTGTGTGGGGAAGGAGAAGGCAAGAAAATAAACAAAATAAATGCTTGTCCGTTGAGTTTTTTAAAAACTCAATTGTTTTTTAAAAAACAATTTAAAGGGAGGGAGAGGTTTCTTTTATTTTTTAATCTAGGAGAATCAGGGAAGTTTTCTTAAAGGAAGTGGCACCAGATTAGAGCCTTGAAGGAAATAAAGAATTTCAATAGGTAGAGAGATGTGAATATGTGGATGTATTCCAGGCACAGAGGACAATAGCCCTTGTGAAAGCACAGAGGTGGAGCACAGCAGAAGTGCCCAATGACCAATCAGCAGTTTGGCTGGTACAGAGTGTGAAGAGAAGTTATGGAAGGCAGCCTGTGCCACGTTCAGAGTGCTGGACTTGGAATCAGGAAGTTGTTGTTCAATTATGTCCAACTCTTCATAACCTCATTTGGGTTTTCTTTTTGGCAGAGATACTGGAGTGGTTTGCCATTTCCTTATGCTACTCGTCCTACAGATGAGGAAACTGAGGCCAACAAGGTGAAGTGACTTGCCTAGGGTCACACAGCTAAAAAGTGTCTGAGGTCAGATTTCAACTCAAGAAGAGAGCTCCTCCTGACTCCAGGCCCAGTGCCCTATCCACTGCATCATCTTCAAATCTGTCCTCAGACACTTATTAGCTGTGAAATCCTGGGTAGGTCACTTAGCCTTATTGTACCTGTTTCCTCTTCTATAAAATGGGGGTCATAGTAGCACCTATTGTTCTACTATGGTTAGGAGGATAAAATAAGATTATATTTGTAAAGCACTTTGAAAAAGCAAAAGTGCTAGATAAATGTTATTAATTGTATCATCATTATAAGGACAGAAAGGTATGGCAAAAGCCTTGTGGTGGAGCACTTTAAGTGCCAGGCTGTGCAGTTTTATTTTATCCTCTCAGCCTCTACTTTGGATACTAGGTAAACTCTTTCTTCCTGCCCTTTCTTTTCCCCAACTTCTCTACCCTGGACTTATGCACCTTATTGGATTCAGCCAAGCCTTCGAGAATATGCGGATGACTGAGCATTTCCCTGCTTGTGACTTCAGAATTAGGAATCCAACCAGTTTCACTTGATGGAGAACTTGCCCCTTCTCTGCAGGACCCAGATCCTCTGGTTGCTTCAGGGAGCGCTTAGAGGTGAGGATAATTCTGACTCAGTCATTCCTCTCTCTGAATATCCATACAGGAGGAATCTCTGGAGAGCTTAGTATGGCTTGGCATGCTGAGTCACATGGCAACATGTCCTAGTGACCCTCCCCCCCTTCCTCCTCCTGTGACTGAAGAGCAGTTTCAGAGGTCTGCCAGGTGATCTGGTTACTTTCTTCCCTCTGTTCCCGTTTTTTGCCCATTCCTGCCCCAGAGGACTGTTTTCTTTGGGACCTTGAACTTGCCCTTGTGTGGCTAAAATGGGCTATGGTGAAGGTTTATTGCTCTATGCATTACTGGCCCATATGTTTTCTTTCTCCCTTGCCAAATCCTCCGGCTGTTTTTAAGGACTGAAGTAGTATGACAGGAAGTCACTCCTGAAATATAGGGAGAAGCAGAATAAGGAGAACATTTGTAATAAACGGTCAGTTTTCAAAGCTCTCTGCACATATTGTCTCATTGCTCTAAACATCAACCTGGTGAGCTGTTTTATCTTCATTATACATATGGAGAAACTGAGGCTGAGTGAGGTTAAAGTCACTTGCCCAGGGTCACAGAGATAGTAAATATCCAAAACATGATTTGAATTGAGGTCTTCCTCACTCTGGGTTCAGTACTCATCCACTGCAAAATAGGCATCTAAGACAATAATTATGCAAGTAGAAAGAATAGTGGATTTGGAATCAGAAGAAGTGGGTCCAAATCCTCACCTGTACAACCTTGGGCAAGTGGCTTAACTTGCCTGAGTCTGACCTTCCTCACTAGTAAGGTGAGAGGATTGGACAAAGTGACCTTTGATCTCCCTTCCAATTACACATTTATATTCCTATGAAAGCACAACTGGAGTCATGGAGCTCCTAGGAATTCCCAAAGCTTCCCTGCTCTCTTGTACTCCAGAATACAGCAGCCTTATTGAGGTTCCTTTCTGTTACACCTGACTCAGGAACTCATTTTTAATCTGGTTTTTCCAGCTTTTCCCTCCAGCATCTGCTAGAGGTAACACATGTCTCACTTCCCCATCTCCAGCATAACTTAACTGTAAAAGAGGGAACCACAACAGCTGTCTCAAATGAAACATTCCCAGGGATGTAGGCAATTTCACCCAGTGGTCCAAAGAAAGGTTCTTCCAGAAGTGGCAGCCTCTTTAGTGATCAGTGACTCAAAGGATCAACCACTTAGAATTGAAAGTTCAAAAGCCACCCACCCCCACCATCATTCTTCAGATGAGAAAACTGAGACCCAACAATGTTAAATGACCTGCCTTATTCCTGACCTGAGCCAAAATCCTTTAGGGTAGTATATTATTGACAACTCTAACGGCAGTATCACATCAGACATCCTCCGGCATGAATGCCTACACTCTTAAATGCCTATAGTCTTTATCTCATCGGCAGGCTTTTTCTTTGATTGTCAGAAAACAGAGCTCACACATCTGCCTGTTATAAGCTGTATATTCTCTCCCAGGGCAGAGATAAACAGAACAATCATGTGCTTGGGTAAATGGGTTTGCATTATTTAACCCAATCAGAGGAAGCCTGTATGAGGAGCACCATTGAGTCACTTGCTTTGTAATCTATGGGGTACAATACAACAAATAGCACTCATTTGCTCGCCCAATTCAAACACTGGAGTTGTACTATTTTTAGATGGACTTTGTGCATTACTGTTTACAAAGTGCACTGTGTTCAATTCTTTGAACAGCTGCCAAGAAATTGGATGAGGACCTCCAAAGTTGCCCTAAAAAACAGCGACACCCTAATCAGGGCTACCCCAGACAGCTGAGGGGTCTGCCTTTGTCTCCCTGTCTCCCCCTTCTTGATCCCCACAGGGACGTCGGGTGTGAAAAGAAAAAAGGAGACAAAGTGTGGGGGTGGGAAGGAAGGGAGGCAGAGGGAGAGGGCGTCATTATCTGCTCTGGAGCTCAAAGAAAATGGTTTTGCTCAGGCTTCTAGATAGCAGGTCATGTGTAAACATCTTTAGTGGTTTAAGTTACTCTTTGTTAAGACTAGGTTTGGGCAGAATTTCACCCATTTATTTACATGGGAGCTAATCTGACGGCAGCAGGTGCGTCATGGAACACCCTGTCAAACCCAGACGTGGGCACTGGAGCAGCTGGGGTTTGGTCATGTGACACCAAATCCATTTCCCTAGCCAATCCAACCTTGGCAAGTCGGCAAAGTGGCAACACGGGAAGGAAGGATGAAGGATGGGGGCGAGAACATTTGGCAGTCGAGCTGGTGGTAAGCAGGTGGTGGGTGAAGCAGTTGCAAAAGGAGGGGGCATGAAGGGCACCACTGCTATTTTGCAGCCAACTTCAACAACAGAGGTAAATACCTGAAGGAATCAAGCTTCCCGTGCTGCCACAGCCTGAGCAAATCTGAGAGTCTGGAGCCCTTCTGTAGCCAATTGTGGGCAAAACAAAAATAGGCTCCTGTCAGATCGCCCAGATCATTTGCCTGGTATTCGACTGAGTGCTGTAAACTACTCTCCAGGTGTCTTAAAAAGGAATGGACTTGGCCCTACAAGTTTTCTAACAATCATATAACATGTCAGGGTGTCAAATGAGAAGAGTTTACTCTGTCCCCTAACAACCAACCCTCTTGCCCCCTTCCAAAATGCTCTATTTCTGTCAGACCCCCAAATCTCTCCAGTAATCCAGGTTCACAACCCCAGGGGCATCCTCCACTTGTCTTCCCCTCGTCCTCACCCCCAAAGACAATTAATTGTCTAGCTTAGTTTATCTCTACAATGCCTCAGATTCATTGTGTCCCGGTCCCCTCAACATGTGTGGCTGCCACTCTAATTCAGTCTTTTATCACCAATGATCTCCTAACTGGTCTCCTGCCTTCCAGTTTTTTTCTTTTCTCTAGTTCTGCCAAAATAGGTTCTTAAAGCACATTTGACCGTGTCGTTCCCCTGAGCTAGAAGCTTCAGTGGTTTCCCGCTACCTCTAGGAGACAATCCACATCCGGCAGCCTGGCATTTGAAAAGACCTTCAAAACATTGGCTCTGACCTACCACTCCAGGCTTATTACATATTACTTCCCTTTACATCTGACTTTAAATTCCACATTCATCTCTCACCTCCATGCCTTTTCATATGCTGTTTCCCATGCTTGGAATGATCTCTCTACCTAGCCCTGACTCTCAGAATTCTAACAGTGAGGAACCACTGGTGGGTCTTAGGGTGCTGCTTTATCCACTCCCTCTCCTTGAGAGGCCTCTCTGTTCTGGATGCATTCATGTTGATTCATTGGAGAGGGAGTATGGCCTGTAAGAAGGAGTGGGGTGTTGAGGAGGCATCTTTCTGTCACACTTTTTGACTGGCCTGAGTCTGTATTCTTCATGGGACTGTAGGCTGAGATGGGGTAAAGAGAGAAGAATGTTCCCTCTCTGGGAGGTTAGAGAGAGTGAACTAATTGCCATATGGGAGAGTTGAAGCAAGAGACATAGCTGGAAGCTGTGTCTTTTAACTTATACTGTATTGTGATTCTGGAGGTAGAGTAAGGAGGGAGGGAGAGAGAGAAGGAGGAGTCAGGGACCACTGAGAGTTTGCCACATCATAGCAAAATACCAAGTCCTTTTAACGGTGATCCACCACCTGACCGGAAGCAGTCAGGGAGTTTTTCATCTCCAAGGCACCCAAATGCTGAGTCATACATGTGGTCAGTCAGAAGCAGGCAGGGAATAGCTGCACATGCTTTGTCTAACCCATATCACAGCCTCCCTAGCTTCCTTCCAACCGGAGCTCAAGTGCCATTTCCTGGAAGGAGCCTTTGTTAATTGTTGTAATTTTAAGTGCTCTTGTCCCTTCTCTGTCTTGTATATTCCAATGCTTATCACTCTGCCTTACAAAAACAAAACAAAACAAAACCACAGGCTTCATAAATGCTTAATGGATTGAATTGGATTGAATTATTTTCTCATTTCCCCCTTTTTGACCTATTTTGCCCAACCATTGCTTAGAATGGGAAGTGGGCCAAGCTAAGCTAGACAGAATTCATTAAATCTTTGGAAGTTTAGTGTCTGGGTGTTCTCCATGTGCCTTAATTTGAGCTTCTGTAAAATGATCTATTATACTCCCATATAAGAACCAGATCTGTTAGAGCAAGAAGAAAATATTGCCTTGAATACAGAGACCATTTTTACTACAAAGAGTTGAAAATACCTTGGCATTTATTTTTCCAATACCTTATATTTTGTGAAAGTTGAGGAGAATAGGAAATATTAGCTGTATCTTAGAACTCATCTAGTTGAACTAATTAATTTTAAAGAGTAGGAAAAGGAGATTCATAGAGGTGAAGTGACTTATCTAAGACCCTAGAATCCAAGTCTACTCATTCTCAATCTAATACATTTTTCTGCTTCACCAACAACTAGGGCAATTAACAAAGGCTTCCTGCAGGAAATGGCACGTCCTGAGCTTGGAAGGATTCTTCAATATGTGTTATATACAAAACATGTGCAATTATTCCCTGCCTGCTCCTGACTGACCACATATATGACTCAACTTTTGGGTGCTTTGGAGATGAAAAACTCTCTGACTGCTTCTGGTCAGGTGGGGATCAGTGTTAAAGAGACTTGGTATTTTGGTATGATATGGCAAACTCTCAGTGGTCCCACCTGTCTCTCTTTCCTTTCCCAATCTCCACATAGCATCTTGGTTGGAAGAGAACTTCTAGGTTATATGGTCTAATTCCTTGCAGGAATTCCTCACCCCATACACCCTCACTGACAGGTGACCATCCTCCTCTTAAAGCTGTCCAGTGATGGGGAGTTCATTATCTAAAAAGGCAGCATATTCCATCTCCAGACAGCTCTAATTATTAGAAATTTATTCTTTGTTTTAAACTGAAACCAGTGTCCCTGTTACTTTCATCTGTCTCTCCTCATTCCATTCTCTGGAGCAATAGATGATATCTAACCTCCCCTTCCATGTGACAGCTCTTCCTTCCAATGTTTAGAAAAAGTTATTGTTTCTCTGACACAGCTTTTTCTTTTCCAAGTTAAATGACCCTATCTCCTCCATACAAAGTGATTTCTAGATTTGTTTCACATCTGCATTATGTTCTCAGGGTGTTTGAACTTGGTAGGATATTAACACTATTATTAAAGTATTGATGTTACACCTGGCAAGGGCAGGGTCATATGTTTTACCTATCACTTCTTCTTACTACCACTTTACAGTGTTCCCTTTTTACATTGTGAATTTAATCACCAACAACCACAAACATTTTCATATAGAAAAGAACACGAAAGAAGATTGTATAAGAAATGTGTTTGATTTACAAACATTTAACAAGATAGTAACAAAATTGCTCTGTGTCTCTCTTATGACCTCTGTATATTCTTCTAGTATTTTATCTAATCAATAATTACCACGATCCTTTCCCCAGCTGTGAGAAAAGTGGGCTAATTAAGGCTAGACATCCTAAGAGAGCAAATGTGTTTGACCTGCTCATGGATTTAGAACCCCTAGATGTTGGTCTCATAACCACGAACAGCAATCACCACCATAATTAACATATAGTATGCTTTAATTTTACACAAATTATCCATTCCCCTTTATAACAAACTTGGGGTCATTGTTACTACTCTAATTTTAAAGATGAGGATACCGAAGCTAAGTTGCTTCCTAATCGTCACAGAGTTGCCTACTCTGAAATAGGGTTGTAGCAAAGATTCTGTTCAGAGGTGACATTCCCAGTGGGAAGGTTCAGTGCTAGCCATCACTGGAAATAATCAAAGCCTTTCTGACTTGCTAGGACTAACCAGAGCTCAGGCTCCTTTGGCAAACCCCAAACAACTTGCATGAGGGCCTTTGGTGGAGAACTATAGAGGGCATTCATGATCTTGGCTCATCCATGTTCCGGCTCTTTGATTTCCTGTGGGGAGCAGTATGGTTTCCAGGAGGCTGGGATCCTTTGTGCAGTTTGGCAGGTAAAGGTTTTTGATCCAGTGGGTAATGGAGACATTTTTAATTTGTTTAATTTTTTTTTCTCTTGCTATTTCTCCATGATGTTGTATGTTCCTGTTTTGACTGAAGGAAAAAAAAAAGATTTCTCCCTGATGTTGGAACTGAAATTCATCTTTCTTCCTTGCATTCAGCCAAGTTATTCATCCTTTTAGGATTTGTTTTTGCTCCTAAAGTTTCAATGATCGCATTTCTCCCACCTAGCAGATCCCTAACAAACACACCTTTTCTTCTCTCTTCTCTTTGGCTCTGAAAGAGGGTTAAGGAAGCAACAGTTCTGATGATAATTAATGCAGTCCTTCGGAAGACCAGAGGGCCTCTGACCAATAGGAAAAGGGCAGTGCCAGCTGTCAAAAGAAGCCAAGCTCTTGGGTTAATATTCTTTCATTGAAGGAGACAAATTCACTTCTCCTTCCATCTACATACCTTCAGGACAACTTTGAATAATCTGTTTGAGCAAAGTAGGGGGTTTCTCTGTGGGTAAACATTAACTATGAATAGCATTGCCTATAGGCCTAAGCCTAGGACTCTTAAATATTAATGTGATATTTAGAGAAATGCTAAATAGAGGTTACATAAGGAATGGTAAAATAATATCCTCCCCAGAGAAATGTGGCTTTAAGCACAGAGTCTATATTGGAGAAGATCTTAGATTCCACACCTTTTGGGTGAAAGCAGAAGAAAAACTGGTAAATAAGGTTAGAGAGAGCAACTCTGTCCTTCTATACCTGAAAAGTTCAGTTTGAACCAGGAACACTGACTCCTCCCACCTCAACAGACCCAGCCAACTCTGGGAATGTGGTGTCTTGTTTATGTGGGAGCTTGTTTAGTTATGCCTGATTTGACATTGGATCCAACCTGTGCCTCAAGTCTTTTGGATGCCATTTTTCTAAAAGGCATCTCCTGTGAAGTTTGGATTCAGTCAGAGGGCCTCATCTGAGGACCACATGTGACCTTGAGGCCTCAGGTTCCCCACTTCTGGTTTGGGCCAATCTCTTCCTCTTGCAATTGAGGGCATTAAGGCCCAAAGAAAAAGTGTCTCTCCCAGGTGTGATTGAATTAGGAGGACTTCAGCAATAGAGCTTTTGCTCTCATGGAATTGCTAGGGTGCTGCGCATGGAATTAAGAAAACCTGAGTGTGCATCTCATCTCTAATACTTTCCAGGTATGTGAGCATGTAGAACTGACTTGCCTCACTTTTCTCCTTGGTAAATGGGGACAATAATACCAGTGGTTCCTACTTCACCGATTTCTTGTGAGAAACAAAGCATTTTGCATACTTCAGCCCTAGAAGGACCAGATTCATCAATTGTATCAATTGGCACAATAATTTAAAAACAATCTTATTATAAATTCTCCTATCTATGCAAATGTACTTTAAATACAAATAACTACAAGCAAATATTATAATTTTACTCTGAAATAAGATTTTTTATTCTACTATCTCTACTATATGCAAATGCCCTGCACCAGTTGACACAGTTTGGTCCTTTGAAGTTTTCTTAAATTTCAAATATATAGGGAGAATTTACTGAAAGTTGAGTTTAGTGATATTTGCTAAAAGATAGTAACAGAGACACATGAAATAGCAAAGTTTTGGATTTTTTTTTTGGTCTCTCCTCTGTGTCTCCCTCTCTCTGTCTCTGTCTCTCACTCCCTCTCTCTCCCCGCTCCTTCATTCCTTCCCTAATCCCTCTCATTCTATGCCAGAGAGAGGATTCTTTCTTGTATAGTCACGAAGGGACCATCAGGGTCAGAACCTCTTGAGGGTAACAAATTTGTCTTAGCAGACAGTCAACTGATTTCAAATAGACAGCTTCATTTGAGTTACTTACAGTGGTTCTTCTTTATATTTTTTACCCTGTATAAAAGGATGACTGGGGAGGGGTGGAAGACCCCAAGAGGAGAATAAAAGAAACCTTACTGGCCTAGTAACTGGAGAAGTACTAAAAATAATAATTAATAATAATGTTAACAAAAATAACCACATCAAATGTCATTTGATAGTGATTCATTTTGCAAAGGTAAATGTTACAACTTTGTTGTAGAGATAAGAATCTATTCAATAACTATGTAAATTAGGGACTCCAGGTATTTTATCACCATTTGAAAGATGAAGGACCTGAGACTCAAGGTGACTAAATGACTCGCCACAGTCCCACAGTCAGTGTCAATGGAAGCATTTGAATCCAGACCTTTCCGAGTCCAAGGTCAATGCTCTCCTCATTGAGGCAGGCTGGATGCCCTTCTGATGAGATTAAACATTAATTTCCAGGTTATAGGATATAAATAAACACAACTAGATCTGAAACCACGATGATGAATTGTACCCTTCTTTTACCAAAGGAATTAAAAATTCCTGTGGGATACCAAGGCTCAGTCAGAACTGAGACTCCACAGAGTGAGTTTGTCAGGATCGAGGGAATGTGCTGAATGGGTGGCCAAGAATTCACAGAAACAGGAAATATGTTGGAGGCTGAGGTTTGTGTCAAGTCAAATAAACAATCCAAAGTAGGTCTTACAGGTCAGGGGCAAGGGTCCCAGTGCTGCCTTGAGATTCCCCGCATGTTGGTTTTCCTCCTACCTCTTTGACTAGTTCTCCTTGGTCTCTTTGACCAGCACTTTCTGCCCTCCACCCTAAAAGGGATAGTTCACTGGAGCATTGTTCTTGATCCTTCACTTTTCTCCCTAAACACACATTCCCTTAGAAGACTTCATGCATTCTCATGGTTTTATCTACTTCTACCCTGCACATGACTCACATACTGTCATCTCATCATAAAATGTAAGAGCTTGAAAGAGTTTCTAGAGATCATTGAGTTCAGTGAAGCAGCAGGTACAGAAGGAACTATGTTCTCCTTCCTTGGAATCCTCCAGGCTCAACTCAAAGGCTACTTTCTACACGAGGTCCTTCCCGACTTCCCCAGGGTTATTAGTGCTCTCAATTATCCCCAGAATTATTCATATTTACTTTTTTAAATTTAAATTTTAGCTTTAACTTATGAAATGAAACAATCATTTCTGTAACATGGTAGAATAATAAAAAAAGATGAATGCACATGAAACTGTAAATCTATTTGCAACTTGTTATTCCTTTTAAATTTATAAATTTATCATGTAATTTTTCTTTCTTTTCCCCTTGCCTTAGAGATAGCTGTCATTAGACACAAATATGTATAATATTTGTAAAATCATTCTACACATACTTCTAGTAATCATTTCTTTCTCTGGCTGCAGATAGCATCTTCCTTCTTACATCCTTTGTAGTTAAAAACATGGGGCACATCTGCACAAAATCATGAAAAACAAAATGACCAGAACCAAGGTAATGTTGTATACAGTGATAGTATTATTATTTTAAGAGCAAATAAGTAATTTTGACTATTTTAAGCACCCAAATTAAGGACATATAAAGGAATGCACTATCTGTATTTATGTTTCACACATTTTGTAATGATATTTCTTTGTACATTGTTTCTCCAGTGAACTATAACTTCCTGAGAGTCGAGACTGTTTCATGTGTATCTTTTTATCTACAGAGGCTAACATAATGTCTTGCACATAGTAGGCACTTAATAAACAATTTTTGAATGAACAAAAGAACTGACCATATGGAGCTAGAGCTCCTGGAAAGAGACTGGGACTGGATGTGTTGTATAGATCCCATAGATGGCTCTGGATTTGGAAAGCATCCAAGTCTTGATAGGGGATGTACATTTAGAGGGCAAGAGGAGAGTTGGGTTGTGTTTGTCCTTCGTTCTCCAAGAAGACCATGACATCAAGATGATGACATGACTTGCAGTTGACTTTGATTTGAGTGAGGGAGGGCTGTGCAAGGTCACCGACCTCACTTTCTTCTCCTGAGCCATCTGGGTCCAGTGGCATGATATTCATCAGGATGACTGGAGATGGCCTGGGATGCAATGTGAGACCCTGTCCCATTCAGGCTAAGGTCTTACAGCATTCTCACTTTGAGTGAGATACATCCATTCAATGAATAGGGAGAAGAGTCTGCAAAGGAAACAGAGGAGTGATCTGAGAGACAGGGAGAGAATCAAAAAATTGCAGCCTTGGAAACCAAGAGAAGAATATCAAGGAGGGTGTGATCTAAAGTGTCTAGAGCTAAAAATAGCCAATGGGGATAAGCAATGAGAAAAGGTCACTGGATCTGGCAATCAGTGGTGACATCCAATAATATTATTTCAGAAGAATCACTGGGATGGAAGCAAGAGATTAAGAAGTGGGGGTGTAATGAGGAAATAGTGAGCTTAGATGTGTACCAATCAGTTGTTTAGCAAGAGCTTATTAAGCACTTAGAATGTGAGGGGCTCTGTGATACGGCCTGGGGAAAACAAAAAAGGAAAAAAACAACCTTTGTCCTTGTGCTACTTGCATTTTAATTGGGGAATACAGCATGTAAATAACTAGGCAGGCAAAATTCATAGAGAATAAATGGGAAGTAATATCAGGAGGGAAGGTGCTAACAGAAAAGACCTCCAGCAGAAGATGGTATTTTCTTGCTTTATTCTCTCCCTCTACCTCTGTAAGGTGACATATGGGAAGTGTTCTGTTTTTGCTCTTGTATGTTATTCATGGTCACATATTCAAGTCTGGGTTTGCGAAGAGGTAAAAAAAGACATTTCTAATCTCTTGTTCCCTCACTCTCTTTCAAGGAAGATTGAATTCTACAAGCAAAGGAAGCAGGAGGTTGGGGCCAGAGGCTGGCTTATTTCAGAGAGAGGAGGTAGGTATTAGGCTAGAATTATATTGATCTGCTTCCTTAAATATCCTTAGTCTGTGAGAACTTTCAGGTTCAAGCTGAGCTCCTGATAGCTGTTCCTTAATGGGGAGAGAAAGGCTTCAAGTTGTATAGCCAAGGCTTGACTTACAGCTCCACAGTGAACACACATAGCAAATAAAAATAATAGCAAGTAAATCCGTTTACCTAAATTGATAGCAAAATAGAAATCAGAGAAAGTATATATAGGAGAACATATACCAGACAATATGAATTAAAGGCATTCTTCCATTGGGAGTGAGATAACTCAGCTCAACCAAGAAAGAGTCCCAGATTGCACTCAAGGGAAATTCTCTGAAGTCTTTAGTGTAGAGATCTTTGGAGAGGGACATGATTAAAGTTCTATATGTTGGCTTTCCCTCTTCCACCTCTTGGAGTATTTCTCCCTTCATGGACCTGAAGAAAGGTTGGAATAGTACCTCTTCTCTCTCAAGGCAGAAAAACATAGGATCTCACTTCTCTTAACTCTCATGAACTCCAACCTATCCTCTTAGTGAAACAAGGGTATTGAATAATCAATCTCTACTAATGAGGACAAAGTCCCATACAACTGATCCTTTGAGCCGAAGGTTACACAAGCATTTATTAATTCTCACTTTCACTATCCTCTCCCCAACTTATTAAAAAGAAAAAAGAAAAGAAAGTCCTCTTAATAAATATACAGAGTCTAGGAAAACAAATGTGCATATTGGCCTTATCCAAAATATATGTCTCATTCTGTATTTTCAAAGTTCCTCACCTCTCTGGCAAGAAGTGGATGGTATGTGTCATCCTCAATACTCTGGAACTGTGGCTTAGCATTTTAAGCTGAAACTGGAAAGTTTCCAGAAAAGCCATATTGATGTGATTTTTGTGTGGATTATTAGAAAGTTTGGGTTCTATATCTTATCTTGCATTTTAGAAAGATAGCATCAGCTTTTACTCATCTGGGTTAAGTCCATGAGGGTCATGATAATCATCCAGCATTTAGAAGAAGTACCATCAGTAAACAAGATGTTCTCTAGTACAAAGAACAGAGCTGTCATTCTTAAGGGATTTACATTGAACTTTAATCTCAAAACAAATTGGGTTTTTACGGTAACAAGACCATAGCAAATGAAAAACTTTCACATACCTACTTTGCATCATAACTCATAGAATTTCTACCATTTCAGTCATCTCCTGAGAAATTGGCCAGAAATTTGGAATGGTGGGAAAGAAAGATTTCCTTTCTTTTTTTCAAAGTGTGTGTGAGGTTGGGGAGTAGGGAGGTGGGCAATGTGGCTCAATGAATAAGAGCTCTTGGAGTTAGGAAGATTAAGTTTTGACTCTGATACTTTCTGGCTAGGTAAGTCACCTTTCAGTGCCCTAGGCAGCTCTCTAAGAGATGAGTTGCTGAGTTGGAATCAAGAGTCTCATTATTAGATTGACCAAGCAACAGTGGATTTTTGTCCACAGCAACTCTCAAAAACCATCTATATCCATTAAGTTATAGAAGTATTTTGATCATAAGTAGATGGAATAACTACACTGATGAAATCACATATCCTTGACATACTGAAATGCTGAAGCATGTAGTTTAACATTAAACATTTTCCCTAGAACCCCTGCTCACATCCCTGGAAGACCAGAGGTCCACAGACAGTTTAGGAAATGCCCACTGAGATTGCAACAGTGGGAAAATCTATACCCTCATTCCTATACAAACATGGGGACGGGACCAGATTATCTATAAAAGTGGAGCCTACAGCCCAATCAGATGAGAAGAGAAAGATGAATGTCTCAGACTCATAAGCACCTTGACCTGGTTTGAGATCCAAAATGTCAACTCTCTGTGCTTTGCCCATTCCATCGCATGTCCTTGCCAGTACCCAGACTTAGCTCAATGACCTGTGACCATCACAACTCTAGTTACAGCTTATTCTACCTCACAGACCTGTAACTGTCTTCTCTTGCTCCTCTGCCTTTGACTCCTGCTCCATAATTTGGTTACACGTCTCATGTGTCATCAACAGGAACTTCTGTTAGCCCATCATATTGATTCATGTCCTGCCGGAACTATACTTTCTGACAGTTCATACAAGGGGGATTTCTGGTCAGTGGTCATCTAGACCCCCTAGATTAGGACACAAGTGAGATTTTTTTCAACTATAAGAATCTATGGATGTATAGTTTCATGCCTCCTACAAGAGTGGGGATCCCTCATTCTTTTGTGTTATATTTCTTTTGATTCTCAAATGTGTATTCAAAGGAAAAAATGAAAGTTTACCTTATTATATACCAGTGGTGTCAAACGTACATACACACACACACACACACACACACACACACACACACAGATCCCTGAAGGCCACATATTGATTTAGAAAACCACAAATGAATATTATTCATGTTGTATTATATGTATTTTTTATTTTGTCAAACATTTCCTAATTATTTTTTAATCTGGTTTGGGCCTGCTCAGGAGTTTTGCTCAGCAGGCGGTGAAGTTTGACATCTCTGCTGTACACTATTTAATATCTTCAGTGTTCCTATTTTTTCTTTTTAGACATATATTCTATAAAGGGGAAACAGATAAGTTAATTCAGTCACAAAGTATAGATTCTTAAAAATGTACTTATAAATTATTTTTCATTTCTCTGAACATATCAAACAGATACAATTCTTATGATAAAATATACATTCTTTAGTAAATAAGCTTTATCGAACTCTTTATAAGAAACCCCAAAACTCCTTGGGGAGGGTGGCACCTACATATTCAGGGTGAGAAGAAGAATTCAAATCAAAGATTTAAAATTTATTGCTGCACAGTGGGCTTTGACCAGGCCCTGCTATAACTCCTACTAAGACTCAGTTATTTAAATGGAAGCAGAATAAAGATGTGCCCCGAGAACAATATCACAGTAGAAAATGAACTATGTGGAAAACAAGATTAAAAAAATACAGGAGGGAAAGAGTCGAGACATACAGCTCTGAGTCATATATCTTGATGTGACCAGTGGTGGAGTGATCCTTGAACTGATGCGGCATGAAGCATCTTGGGGGAATAAAAACAGTCTATGAGAAGGAAAATGGAGAAAACCTTCTTCTGGCCTGGCAAGATACTCATCATTCACACAGGCTGCTGCTATCAGAGCCCACCAGGAGCTTCTGTGAATGACTGAGAGGCAAATACCTAGTCTCACTTTTCATCCTATATCCTTGATTCCAATGTCTTTTAATGATTATCACCAAAGGCATAATTAAGACCACTCTAATCTAGGAGTATTAATTTAGTCTCAATCTGAGGTCTGTCAGGGCTAATTCATTTAGGCAATCCCATAGTAGCTAATTCATCAATAGAACTTATAACTGGTTGTACAATAATGTTGATATGAAATATACATATGCAGAGACCTCTAGTATGTACACTCATTAGCTAAGACATGTAGGAAGAGGCCCATGGACACAGTGAAGACTTTACCTAATTCAATGGCCACTAATCAGAGACAGCAATGATTTGTCTCTCAATAGTAAGCATCTTTATTTCAGAGCATTGGCATCCCATCAGTTACCACATGTTTCTGGTATTATCACTTAGCCAAATTCCAACTCTCAAAATAATGTCTCCTCCCAGTAAAATACTGAACCTGAGAAAATATTTGGACATTCAGTGAGTTATGCCTTATACCACTAGTGCTGAGTGTTATTTTTTTAACTAGGTATCCAAGATAAGGTTGGGGTAATGTAACTGGAAGTGAAGCAAAGCGTTTTAATGCTTGATTTATTCAAGTTATACCAATGTATTTGTCTAGATTGTGACCTCCAAAAGATTGCCTTTTTATAATATTCTAGACAGAGAGACTCTTTTCTTTAGAAAGGCATGTAATTAATTTAAGATGTGGAATTGTATGGGACCAGTACAGTAACATATCAAGAATCTGTGATTTTATGATGTAGAAATTTACAGTGTGAGGAATCCCTCCACCAACATAGAAAACAACCCATCTATAACTTCTAGTCATAAAGAGTTTCCTGAAACTCAGAGGGGTTACGTAACTCATTATATGTTAAATCAGTATTGAAGGTAAATCCTGAAACCAAGTATTCTTGACTTCATATCTAGCACTCTACTACAGCATGGTATGTGTGTTTGTGTGTCTAGCGTCTTGGTTCCAAACAACACCTGCAATTGCTTCATAGCTAAATGTAATATCCTGAAAAAAGTGAATTAACCAGAATGGAATTTCTCCTTCACATTCCTCTCCCAGGAATTCCATTACCATTGAAACGCATTAAACACATTCTTTGTTGTTATCATCATTGCCATGCTTTCTGGGGTATATATCAGCAGCCCTCATCTGTCTTAGATGCTGGCCCAAAGTTTAGAGTGGAAAAATAGAGCTGCTGAAAGGAGATGGTACCTAAGACTAGTGTTCTAGAAAATGAATTCAGTCAATCCTTGAAAACCTTGAGACATTGAGAACTTCTAGTGATACCCAAGTTTCTGATTCCAGGTGCCTTTGTCAGTATGACCAACCATAGGTTCATCAAATGCCAAAGAAACCCTTTCTAACCCTTTCATTTTAAAGGTGAGGAAATTTGAGTTCAGAGATGTGAAGGGACTTGCTGCAAAGCACCCAACTAGAGTAGTAGAGCTGGGATTAGAACCCAAGTCACTGAACTAGGAGAAATTCCAAGGGTTTGTCTGATGCACTCTCCAAACAAACAGAATTTTTTCTAGGTCTAAAGAGAAATCTAAGTAAATCCCACTGGATTGAGATAGCTGGATATTTTTGTTAATGGTAATATAGGAAAAGATGTTATTTTTCATAAAGTACGTATGATTCATCAGTTCCATTATCTTCTTTGATCATGATTCTTAACTTAGGGGCCATGGAAACCCAAGGGGCGTGTGGATAGATTCTATGGGAAAATTATGTCCTTATTTCACTATAATTTGTTTCCTTTGTAATTCTGTGTATTTTGTTTCATGTCTTTTAAAACAGTATTCTGAGAAAGGGACTGTAGGCTTTACTAGACTGTCTGAGGGGTCCATAACACAAACAAGATAAAGAGCCCTTGCTTTAAGACTTTTTGATGAATTGAGGGGAAGCACAACCACTATATCATACATATATATATATATATATCTCCCAGGTGACAGGGTGGTATTGTGGAAAGCGAATTAGATTTGGAACTGGGGGCCTAAGTTGAAATCCCAGTACTTCTACTTACCAGCTGTATGACCTCACACAAGTCATTTAATGTCTCTGGATCTAAATTTCTTTATCTGTAAAATGAGGGTATAGCCCTTAAAATACTGCAGACAGTTTTAATATCCCCCCCTAATTTCCACCCCAAGTCTTCTCTTCTCCAGTCTCAACATGCCCAGTTCCTTCAACTGATCCTTGTATGGCATTGATTCAAGGCCCTCCTCTGGACACCCTAAACCCCAGACCACACCAAGACAGAAACTTGAGCCAAAGCACACAGAGGTCTAGACAGCCTCTTTGTAGGCAGCTGGGCATGGAAATTGTCTTTGCTCTTATAGTGCCCACGTAGGAGGAAAAGGGATTAGCATGGAGAAACCTTCCCAACAATCTCCCTTTCCATGTGAAGTCTAACCCCAAACCCTTACTTTCAGAGACTGTCATACGAAGCATCTGAATGTACTTTGGGGGTTTTCTCACTCTTAGTTCAGAGCCCTGAACCCACTCAAGAAACATGGGGAATCTTAAGCACAATGATTGTCTTTCAACCCCTGTGATGCTGAGCCACCTCTGACTTGTTAAGTTTGCTGTTTAACATGTCACAGAGGAAAGGCAGAGAATCTAAAGAGGGAGAAAGGTGGGGGGTCTTGAAAGAATAACCATTATTTCCAAAGATGTATATAAAATTCTCAGTCACTCATAGATCTGAATCTAAGGATTACTTTACATGGCAATGCCCCATACCAGGGGTGGGGAACCTTCATCCTCAAGGCCTCATGTGGCCCTCTAGGTCCTCAAATGTGGCCCTTTGACGGAATCCAAACTTCAAAGAACAAATCTCCTTAATGGATTTGTTTTGTAAAACTTAGATTCAGTCAAAAGGTCACACCCAGGGACCTAGAAAGCCAGAGGGCAGAACCAGGAGGAGTGGCCAGAAGTTACAAAAGGACAAGTACAGGTTTGATGCCAGGAGAAACTTCCTAACCATTAGAGGTATATATACAATGGAATGGGTTGCCTCCACAAATAGCAGATGCTTTCTCCTCAAAGGTCTTCAAGTAATGTCTCCATGACTGTTTGTTAGGGATGTCATGGGGGGATTCCTTTTGTGTGTAGGGTTCCATCGAGATCTCTCTCCACTCTCAAATTCCATGCTTCTGTAAAATGATTATAACATAATACACCATAAATTTATCACAATTAGATTACATTCATTTCAATATCCCGTTATGTCTTCCCTCCTTCCCACATTCATGTGACTCCACAAAGAAGACACCCTCATGTGATAGCACAAAAAATATTTACTGCATGAAATCAGAGTGAAAATGTATGAAAACTCAAGTGGTTGGTGGTTGGTGAGCTGAAGTGCCAACTCATTTCACAGCTTGACACTTGCTAGGAGGATAGTCACTCCCATAAACTCTCCACTTGCAAAGGAAAACTTTTAGACAGTCATCCCAATATCATTGGCCACATGGCAAGAGGAGATAGAGAGCTGGTAAGTTCTCTCTGGTGGGTTCAAGTCCCACTTCTGATTCAGACTGACTGTGGAATCTTGAGTAAATCATTCAACCTTTCAATAACTCCAGGTAGTTCTCTAGGTGTTAAGCTGCAGAATAGTTACTGATCTGAATTAGGAGTTTCCTTATTAAGAGCTTCCTATATGAGTGACATTAAAGGTCCAATTAAAAAAAATCATAGTAATAAAATACTATGGCCTCAGTAAATGTATTTGTAACTTCCTAGATGACTGCAAATGAATTTAGGAGCCTGAAGATTATTGGGGGTCCCTTCAGAGGTCTCCAACATCACCTTGTATTGTCCCATGGCTTGGGTTCCTGTGAACTCACATTGTAAACTCAGCATCCATGACGTATTTTGGAGAGCAGCTTGGATGCTTTGGGCTCAACTTGAGATGCCCACTTCTGTGTCACAGGCAGAGTGACCATCACTTGAAATCTCCACACAGTCTGCTCACTGCCCAGTTCTTTTTCTGCTAGGCCTCTCTTGAGTAACTGCCCAGCACAGTGCCCTGGTATGACATTTGGGCATGGTGCCAACAAATAGACCAGAACATTAGTTTTAAATGCCTTACTCAGTGTAACAATGACCTTTCACAACAGTCTTGCCTGGTCCTTTTGAACAGCTGAGTCCTTCTGCCAACTCTCCCTCCCCCATTTCTATCCTTATGAGTGGAACCTTAACAAAAATTAAGGGGAAAATACTTGGGGCTTATTGAAAATGAGGCCACACATATATTATACTGAAGCAAATTATACTTTAACCAATTACGAGATATTTCTTTAACTCACCTCCATTGTTGATAACATTTTAATTGCATATAATTTAGATGTGGTGATGACCACAACTTTAGTGACAAACTCCCCTTGATGATATCTGCGGGAGCCAATCAGGAATCAGGACCACTGCTCTGGGAGACATTGCTGTTCCCAGACTTGGGCTCAGAGTTAAGGGTTTCTGAGGGGAGGTGGCAGTCAAGATAGTGGCAGTGGTTTGAGTTGCCTGGCATATACTGCCACTTGACTCTCAGCATGTCACGCTGCTTCAGCTAGGCTGGCTTGCCTATTCTGTGGGTATTTATTCAACAAGGCAAAAATGAAGGGGCCACTGCCTTTAAGTAGCTTATATTCTACTGGGGGAAAACCCATTAATATAGATAAATAAATACAAAATGCTCACAAAGTAAAGATGGGGTGGGACTAGGAGTAGGGGAAATGGTGTAAAGGAAGGCACTAGAGGAAAGAAAAAAGAGTGATTGCTCAAAGGTTTGGGTCCTAACATCTGCCTGACTTTCTCCTGATTCTACACACCATGGTCCAAATAGCCCAGCCTCACTGTCACCTACCACCCAAATGACAAAGGCATTTCTTATAGAAATTTAGAAGTTTAAACAAATACTCTTTGTCTACCAGCAGTGATTTATAAGGTAACTGAATTCTTTACCTCTATTTATTCTGCATAATATTATAGATATACTGTCATATTTGGAGTTAGAAGATCAGAATTCAAATCTTATTTGTCCACTTACTGTCTGTGTGACTTCAGTAACATTATATTACCTCTGTGGGCCTTCGTTTCCTCACCTATAAAATGAGAAGGCTGAATGATCTCTTAAGATTCCCTTGCCACTTAAATACTTTCAACCTATATCTAATTGAAGTTCACTTAAAGTTGAAAGAACTACAAACTATATCTTCTCCAAGCAGATTGATAATTCAGATTCCTCTTTTCATGATGATAATCCTATAATCTAAATCTATTGCATTCTTCAATTTAGAGATGGCATCTGTTCATATGTTTGTGGTCAGACATAGTTTAGTGGAAGAGACAAAGTAAAGAGATAAAGTGTCCCAGGAAGGGAGGAGATTGAGCAATCAGAATTTTCCTTCTAGCCTCTGCCTAATCTGCTCCCAGGGTTGTCCTGGTGTCCTTAGTTTCTGCTATCTCATTTGCAATTTTTTCCTCCTAATTTAAAATGAAAAACAAGTAACTCTGGGCTGATGGCCCATAACTGTCTTTCCTCTTAGTACCAGTGGGAGGACACTGGAAGGGAAGGTTCCCAAAAAAACCACACAAGAATTTGTATCACACTCCAGTGGATAATGTGGGAAGGATCTGTGATTTTGCCAAAGTGGGGAACTTCCACTGTAGGAATTTGCCTAAATCAATGCAGATTGCAACTTGCCTTGGACTTAGTAATTAAATTTTAGGCAGTAACCTGGGAGTAAGTAGGGGTTAAGTGACTTGCCCAACGTCACTCACCTAGTGAGTATTGTTAGAGGTGGTATTTGAACACAGGTCTTCCTAACTCTAAGCCCAGGATTCTATCTATTAGTCAATGCTGCCTGTAATGGATACTCAGGAACTGAATATGCATTGCATGCATTTGATGTAAAAATGTCACTGAAAAGAAATCACTTTGGCAGAAGGATGAGACCACACCATTCACCTTGTTAAGGAGCTAGAAAATATCCTTCCAAGTCATTCAGTTGACCAATTCAGTGGCTTTTCAGAGAAGACTTCATTTTATTGTAATAGAAACTGTAGACTAAACTCCTAGTCCAAATATGAGTTGTGCAGGTATCAAAGAAGCCTGAGAAAATAGTCTTAGAGGTTTAAATGGGAAATCCTATCTCTGTGCCTGAAAGTGACTTAAAATCTTAATAACTAAATAACAATTCTGGGGAGCTTCATAGATCAAATTTCAGTCCAACTGATAACATCATAATGAAAATCTCTGTAGAAACAAAAAGATATTTCCAAATCTCATACATTCGGGGGATAGTCAATTAACAAAATTCCAACATGGAAAGAGAATTTAGACAGTTCATCAGAGTTTTCTGTTACCTCAGGTGTGACTGAATGTAAAACTTTATCTCTTGCATTCCAAGGGCAATTAGATATCTTAATAACTCTTCTTCCCTCTGGCCACACATTTATTGGTTGCCAGTTAATGACTTGACTCTTGGCCAACATAGAAAAAAGATACTTCTAGCTAAGAAAACTTGTTGGAATGGATCATAGCTTTTGCATCAGAAGGGAACTTGAAAGCTAGCTAGTCCAATCCCTTCAGTTTATCAGTGAGGGATTGCAGTCTGGAGAGTCTGAGCTACTTGTGCAAAGTCACACAGACAGTTAACACTAAGCCAATACTGGAAGCCAGGCTCAAATCCTAGATTATCTGAGTCCAAATCCTTCTTCTGCACCTTGCTGGATGATGACAGGTGTTGGTTTGTGGCTCTGAATGGTCACTGTACTAGAAGACTTCTAATGTCCCTTTTAGCTCTAAAACTATTTTGCAATGATCTCCATCACCCAATGGTATCTCCTTACTGACAGCAAAGTTCTGTACTTATTGTGAAATTGTATTCCGTTGAACAGTCTTTTCTTCCAAACAAGAATGCAGAAGAAACCACTTAATTTCTCCTTTCTAGCAAGAAAACAGTTTCATAATTAACACTCATTCCAGACTCTACCACACTGACCCCTTTGTTGTATGATGACTTACCAAAGATTTAGACCGAGTTCTTGCAATGACTAAGCATGTTTAGAAACCCCCCAAAAGACCACCAAGTTTCTTGAGCTCCACCACAGCAGTATGGCGAGTCAGATAAAGGTTAGTGGTGTTCCCTTTGACCTCATCTTCAACCACAGCAGATCTGCTCTCATTCAGTCAATGTAGGCAACATGCTTAAGGCCACAAGGGACCTGGAGCACAGCTTGAAAATATGTTTCTCATCTTCCAGAGAGCTCAAGTCAATAAGCTGTGAACGCAATCCAGAGTCCTCCAGGACAACACAGTCATCCAGAAGCTGCTGTCTGCTGATGACTGCATTCTGGAAATATACAAGAAAGAATACATCCCAAACATTTAAGACTATTTTGCAGAATCAGTCTGACACAATGAATTGATGATAAGCTGGTTACAGGGAACATCTGGTCAGTGCTGCCTTATCCCTCGTGGTCAGGAAATAGTTGATTTCTAAGACTCCTTTTAGCTTAAATAGTCTATGACTTTGTGTCTTTACAGGATGAGGAATGGGGTAGGGTTTATTATTTAATTATTCAGCTAAATTAGACAAATTCCTTTATATTTTCCCTGTGAATACTTTTGTCAAAATCTTTACAAGAAATTCCCAATCCACACATAAATACACTGAATTCCCCAAATGTCATTTGCATCTTTTGAAAATGCCAAGTCCTCTTGAAGTCAAATGACATAATGGAGAGAACACTGAATTTGGGGCCATAGGACTTGGATTTGAATGTTGGCTCTGCTAATTACTTTGTGACCTTGGTCAAGTTATTTTTTGTCTCTTGGCACCACTTTTCTCATCTGTAAAGCAAGAGGATTGGATGACTTGATCTGTGACCTTAAATGTTACAACTTCCATTCTCTTAATTATTTAATCATTACATAATAATATTCATAAACATTTTTATTCACTTAATATGTGTAGAACAATTTATAGATGTTGAAAAAGATAATGAAAATAAGCCAGACAATGGTCCCTGCCCTTGAGAAGCTTAAAATCTAGGAGGAGAGAAAAGGGACTGTACATAAAAAAAATGAGGAAGTATTTGATACAAATCTTGAAGATTAGATTGAATATGAACATGCAGAAAGGAGGGAGGGAGTTCCAAGTATACAGAAGAGCATGAGTACAGGATATGCTCAAGGATCAGTGAGTCATCTGCTTTGGCTATAGATTGTTCTGGTCAAGGAAGAAAAGTGGCATCTCACATAGTTCAAAATGCCTAATTCCTAAATTTGGATACATATACATAGGTACATATATACACAATGAAGCAACAAACACTTGACATGATTGGCTCTAAGTAAGTCACCTAACTTCTCAAAGCTTTAGGGATCTCTCTTAAGACTTTGAAAAGAAGGTGCCAATGTCCATTGTTAAAGGAAGTTTCCTCACCTGGGAGCTCCCTATACCAATGAAATCAGAGACCTAGGACCTATCCCTATACAAAACTTAAATGCCTTTAAGAAATACAGAATTGAAAACTGACTACCCAATAAAACATCAATTAACAAAGAAAATGGAAACCCAGTAAAGAGTACATCTTCTAAAAATTGATAAAGATATCTTTAATTTCCTTTGTGCTCATTCATTCATTTAACATTTATGAAGACTTAACATTCATTAAGACATTGGGTTATGTGATAGAGACACAAATAACAGAATACAATAAAATTGTCCCTGTCCTTGAGGAGTTTACATTTTATTGGGATGGGGGCCTAGTGGTATTGGTGTCAGTGAGGGTGAATTTGCCTTACTTCTGGCACCAATTTGAATGAGTTTCATTTCTCTAGGTTCCTAGGATTTTTCTCTTAAGATCTACAAAAGAATTGATTGGATTGCCTTATTTTATTTCTTACATTTGATGGCCTTTCCAAGGAGTGATTTTGTGTTAAATAGGTATCCATGCCACTGACAGAAAAGGAGAGTGCATACACAAAACAGGTATCAAAATGGGATCTATTCATGGACATTCCTTACAACTAAAACCTGGTGGTGGGGATGGGGTGAATAGATGCTGTACATCTCTAAGTCTGCATCTATGCCATTTCAGGGGTGGGTAAATGGGTAGAGAGGAATACCATACCTCTGAAAGTCACCTTTATAGATTTTCCCATTGGTTCAGAAAAGGTCCCATCTCTGATGGACATGTGCTGATCAATTTTCTTCTTTTCTCAGGAGTTTTAGGGTAGTGATTGATGGAGAATCAAGGTATTATCTTTTATCTACACTCCTAGATCTAACTTAGGGATCTTTGAACATTATGATAGGTCGAAGGGGACAAAAAAAGAGAAAGAGAAGGGAGAAGAACCCCTGACTCACCCTATGGCAGACATTAGGCCTGTCCTCATAGAAATAAAAGTCCTGGATCACATGACCTTGGTTGACTATACTCAGAAACTCTTCCCTGGATAATTGGTCATGAGTTTATACAAAGAAAAAAAATTTGTGGATGGCTATCTGAGCCAATATCTAGTCTCTGAATCATGCTATAGGTATAATAAACATTGACTTAGGGCTATTTATTCAATATTATCTTCAATATATATAATAGTATCTATCACAATATATAAAGATATATTGTGATATCTTACATCTGTAAAATGGGCTAGCAAGCCATTGTTGAGGGGCTAGTAGAGGCTCTAAAACAGTGGTTACAACATATATATACAGCTAAGTAAATAAAAGGTGATTTGACAAAAGAGAACATTAACTGGAGGAGGAAAAGTCATCTTGGCATCTGAGTTGATTTTTAAAGTAGATAAAGAAGAGATGGAAACAAGGAAGGAATTCCTTGCCTGTGCAAATGCTCAGAGGTGGTAGATAGAATCATAAGTTTGGGAAAGAATTAGTAGGTCAAATTGACTGAAACATAAAGAGAAGTAATGTGAAATAAGTCTGGAAAAGTAGGTCAGAGTCCGATTTTGAAAGATCTTAAATGTCAGATTGAAAAGATTACATTTTATCCTAGAAACAGTGAGGAACTACTAAAAATTTTTAAGCAAGGGAGTGATGTGGTCAGGCCTTTGCCTCAGGAAAGTGACTTTTATAGCTATATTAAGGATGGTTTGTAAACTGGTTCACTCCCCTTCCCCTCCCCTCTATACTACCTAGTTCAATGATGAGCACATAGTAGGTATTAATCAACCCCTTTTGAGTTGTGTCTGGCACACAGCGTTAAGACATGGAGTTGTTCTGTCTGGACTTGTTTATGCAGCTGAATCAGCATCACCTATGAGTCATACTTAGCATTAAATGGCAAGGCAAAGGCAAACTCACCAGCTAGAATATAGTCAATCCATTTGTACTGAAGCAATGTTTGGTATAACAGCACTCCTAGGGTGAACATCTATGAGAAGTGTAATAATAGTAGCTGACATTTACAGAGGGTTTTCAGATTTCCATAGCCTTTGAAATACATTGCCTCCTTCCCTTCCCTCCTCCCCATCCTTGTGGCAGCCCTCCAAGGTGGGGCAGTGCAGAAAAGGATACTCAGGATTAAGGAGGTCCACTGGCTTTCTCAAAGTCACCCCACTAGTAGTTGTCAGAAGCAGGATTCAAACCTAGATCTCTCCTGAATCCATAGGCAGCATTTCTTTTTCCACACTGCCTCCCCATAGGACAAACTGGCAGTTATTTTTCTGTGAAGTGTGCTTAAGGCAGATCAAAGTAAGAAGCTAAGATCACACTGAAGCATAACTTTCAGTGCTATATCAAACTCGGGGTTGGGGGTAGACAGGCTAGGTGATAACAGATACACTGACCTATGCAACCTGAGCCATAGCTCTGGCATGGGAGATGGGGAGATTCTCCAGGCTGCTGAAATTTGGAGGATGCCAACGGAGCCATCCCAGTATATACCGCCTCTTCTCTCAGCAGTTACCCTCGCCCCAGTAAAGCTCCCTTTCCCCCATCTCGGGAGCAAACATTTCTAGTTATAGTTCTGCATGTAGCAAGTCAGAGATGGAATGGCTCTTTTCAAGTGTGGATATTGAGCAGACTGAAGTAAAGAGGCAAGAGCTCATTTGCCCCCTTTGGGTCTTAGTTTCTTCTTTTACAGTATGAGGGTTTGGAGCAAGATGATCTCTAAAGTCTTTTCTGTTCTGTGATCTATAATTTAGATGTTTTAAACAATTCCAGTCTCTAACAATACAGGTTTGCCTAAGCTGCAGGTGTAAACTAAAGGACAGCCTTTATGTGGGCAGAGGATGCAGTGGAGTACAACTCTTCAACCGTAGCCACGCCGGGAAAAAGAACAAACCCTGACAATAACTCATTTATATAGTGCTTTAAGGTTTATAAAATGCTTTCCTTACAGCAGCTCAAAGAGGATCTAGGTCTGGGGACTTAGGTTTGAATTCCAGATCAACCACTTAAACTCCATGTTAATGGCCACTTACCTCAGTTTCCAGCTTTGTAAAATAAAGGGGAGCATGTAGATCAAATTCCCTCGAGGTCATTTCCATCTCTAAATCTATGCTCCCCAGAAATCTGAGGCCAAGAGAGATTAATTGGATTGTCCAAAGTCTCATAACTGAAGTTGCTTTCTCAAAGTGATGTAATAATAATCCAGACCCAGAGCTCCTGACACCCAGTCCAATGTTCTTCCTACTAGACAACACTGACTGTTAACACCTTTGAATCTTAATTTCCTCTTCTGTAAAATGGGCATAATCATGCCATCATTATCAGGCTCTAATGAGATAGTACATGTAAACCACTTTTCAAACACTAAAGTACTATATAAAAACTAGTTATTGTATATTGTCACTCAGGTGGCCAAACGGTTCTGCGATTTCCCCAATGTGGGTATTCCCTCCAATGATGAGGTAATCCGTGGTTTTGTCCATATCCTCCAATAAGTTCCTCAGAGGGTATCAACCCAAGCTGGGGGCAATGAAGATCTTCATTTTTCTCTTGTCACTGAGAGGAAACCAGGGGAGCACGCTGGGAATTGTCTCACTCCGTGGCCAGCCTGTACTCTCCTTCACCTAGTTTTGATGGCACTCTTGACTTTATTTCTTTGTAATTTCTGGTTTTGTGACATAATGTTGCCTACTCACACCAGTCCTTTCTGGTTGGTGACATAATGTTACCTACTCTATACCAGACAGTTGCCTACACACACTGCCTTTTGGGTTATTTTCAATTTCAGTTCTTTAGAAACTCTAATGTTACATGACTTGCCTTCTAACAAGATCTTCAGAAGAACACTGATATTAAAAAGATAGATCTTCTGTCTCCTCACGCAAGTCAGTCAATAAGAAGAAAGGTCTTATATAGGATATCCCAAAAGTCTTAATGCAGTTTCAAACTATTTAAACCTTAAAATTGTACCAAGAAGTTTGGAACTTATATAGGATATCCCAAAAGTCTTAATGCAGTTTCAAACTATTTAAACCTTAAAATTGTACCAAGAAGTTTGGAACACCTTGTGCATATCAAAATATTTGTAGCAATAATATGTTTTTGGAAGTAGCGAGGAACTGAAAGAAAAATAAATGTCCATTAATTAGCTAACGATGGAGGTACATGAATATAATAGAATCTTACTGTCCATAAGAAATGATGAATATGAAGAATTACAGAGAAACATAGAAGACAAACGTACACTGATTCAAGGTGAAGGAAGCAGAACCAGAAAAAATAATTTGTATAATGACATCAAACATATAAATGGAAATGATACCAATATCAAAACTAAATGCTGTGACATTATCATGAAAAGCACAGTTCAAAAAAGAGATAGGAGGGTGCATCTTTTTTTTTTTTTTACAGAGATAGGGGACTATGGATATTTCCACACAGTATTTCCGCACTGTATATAATGTCAGGTTTGGTTGATGATTATTTTGTTGAATGCTTTTCCTCTTTTTCAATCCTTTTTTTTTTTTATAAGGCATGACCCTATGGGAGAAAAAGAAGGGGAGAGATAGGTTGGAGGATGATGATAATGCAAAAAAACAAAAGATCTCAATAAAAATCTAAGTTAAAAATAGGTTTTTATTTCAGGGAGAAGTTTAGGGTAGTTGGAAGAACTTTGTAGCTTCCCAAAAGCAGTCTAGCCATTTCTCCAGCTGTCCAACTCTGAATCTACCGAACTGTCTATTTGTTGATTTTGTCCAATATATATGTGTGTATGTATGTGTATATATACACATACATATATATGCACAATACATATACATGTCCAAGTTATATGCATATATGTATAGATAAACATGAATTATGTATACATATATGTAGTCCAAGTTATACATATATATATGCACACACATGTTTGTAAGTTGCATATATATGTATGTGTGTATATATACACACACACACACATATGTGTATATAACTTAGACAAAACCAAAACAGACAATATGCACACAGATTAAAATAAGGGTATATCTATAGCTATATATATATATATATATATATATATATATACATATACTAGGAGACAAACTCAATGGGTTGTCCATGTTATTGCATAGCATATTCATTTCTGTTACCTTCAAGAATACCAACTGTACTTTAGATTTATATTGTGGTATAATTACCATGATTACCATAAGAAATACCAAAATAAACATATATTTTCCTATACTCCACGCCTTCCTCCCATAGTCTTAAAAGAAGAGATTCTGACTTCCCCTTGAAAAAGTATGAGACACACAGTCCCTCGCCACGATGGTTCCTGTCCCCCTGCCTACCTTAGCTCTCCCATCTCTCTCCTTTCTCTGGACCCAAAAACTCCAGGTAAAGAGAAGCTCAGTCTTAAAGTGAAATCTCCAGGGCAACACTGACAAAAAATCCCTAATTAGGTGGATTGTTGTTTTTCCCCGCCTGTGTGCCCAAGAGTGAGTCATTTGTTGAGCTTGGCTTAGTCTGAAAGCAGTTTGGGTGTTTCAGACATATTTAGCACAGATAAGTTTAATGTAGCATCAGGGGGAATTACAAACTCCTTCCTTTCTGGGGCTGTGCAAAGCAACGAAATGAGCCCCATATCAGCAAATAGCAGCGAGCTGAGATAAACAGCTCTTTCTAGCTCGGGGAGGGCTTTCTTGTGCCAGCAAAACAAGAGCAAGCCGGAGAGCGGAGCGAGGAAAAGAAATCCACAAACATAATTCATAATTTACAGCCAGGAGACAATACTGCTTTTTCTTGGAACCCCTGGGCCTTCCATGTGGTGACTCACAGGCTGGTGAGCAGGCAGCTCATTGCAGAAGGGCAGGAGCTGGTATCATGTGTCAGGGAAAGGAGCAAAATTACACTGGGCCAGACTCTATGCCCTTTGCCACTGGAGGGTCACTGGCCAAGCTCAGCCTTACAGACTATCCTTTTCCAGTTGGTGTGGGAGCGATAGCACAGAAAAGGTGGAAGGGGGAGGAAGAAGCAGGTCCAGATCCAACAATAGGAAAATAGGTCTTTTAATATCAGTAATAAACATTTCTGAAAAAAGTGGGAAAACTAACTTTTCAAAAACGAATGTGCTGTAGAATATCATATTGTAGAATATCATATTCCCCTTGAAAGAAGGGGAAAATGGGAGAAAATTTGGAACTCAACATTTTTATAAAAACGAATGCTAAAAATAAATACATTTTAAAAAATTTAAAAAGTGTGCATGAAACTATTGTCACTTCCAGGCCTTGCAAATACTGAGGGAAAATGAGGCCATATGGGGTTTATCCCTCACTTTTCAATTTTTACTATATAGGATCTAAAGGGATCTTAAAGACCACCTAATCCAGCCTTTTCATTAAATAAAGTGTTTGTTACAGTGATGCTCTTGAAAAAGAAACACTGCCATCACTTTTCATTGACTCTCTCTCTCTGCCTGCCTACAACATACACAATAACACCCTTCCTTACAGCAAGGAAGTACAGTTAATCTAAATAAATCAATGAGTTGCCATTTAAAATAATGTATGCCTCATCCAAATCAACAAGCATTTATGGAGCACCCATTATGTACCAGGTAAAAGACTCCCTCAAGTATTTTTATAATCTAATGTAGGAATTTACAATTTAATCCCATAGTGCATCAGCTTTCTGCAGAGAGACAAGAGGGGTGAACGCTCTGTTCTCAGCCTTCTAAAATTGGGACATGTCTTTGCTCATAATTGGCATGTCTGTTGAGTTATTTGACATCATGGTGGTTACTGTGTACATTGTTCTTGGTTCTGCTTATTCTAGTTCACATCCCTTCTTAAAGTCTTCTTCTCATGCAAGATTCCTTACAGAATAATTGTATTCCATCCCATTTTTTGATCAGAACTTATTCAACTCTTGTCTAATAGATAGGCACTCATTTTCATTTCAGCTTCTTGCCATTACCAAAATCTGTCTATCTGTCTGTCTCTCTTTAACACACACACACACATATACATACATGTGTATGCACACATACATATATATATATATATATATATATATGTATAGATGGATAGAGATATAGAGTGTAGGGTATATTCATGGAAGACTAGTACTTCTAGTATGAAGTCTGCTGAGCCCCTTTCAGGACTGTTTTCCACCTTTGTGGTCCACTTCATTCACCATACTCTCACCTATGACTTCAAGAAGCATGTGCAGCAATTATACCCAGTAAACTGTTTCAGCAGATGGGCTACACAAGTTTGAGGATAGTCAAGGGGTCTCAAACCCTTCCATGACTTGGAGGGCAGAGAATCTGCCCTGATCTACTCCTGTTGGAATTGATGTTTGAGAACTATCTGTTCCAATGGCTGTGAAGGTGGCTGAAGCAGATACTGTGGAGGGCTTAGAGCCAAAGTCACCCACTGGCTCCTGAGCCATCGCCAGTTATTTTGACTTTGTCTTGCCACTGGACTCCAATGACTCTGGACTAGATGGTGAGATCAACAACTTCACATAACTTTGCCTCACTTAAATCCAGCTTCTCCACAAATCAAAAGACATCACCCATATCATTTTACCTTTTTATCTACCTCAAATTCCTGTGGTGACAAGCAAGTGATGAAACAACAGGTGCAGATACATTGGGAGCTATAGTCACAACTCTGCACACAGTTGGCCTAGTCCACAACTCTGCACACGGTTGGCCTGGTCCATAGGGTTGTTTTCTCATGACTGAAGCAGCAGTGGGATTCAGCAGCAGCCAGGTGTCTGAGTAGTCTTTTTGAAGGACTGTTCACTTCATGGCACGAGAAAGGGGCTAGAAAATGTGCCTGAAAATTGTCTACCTCACCCAACCCTGACCTGTTCACCCCAGTAGGTGGGAATCCCATCCTGTAGTCAAAACACACACACAAAAATACAAAAAACTTTTGCAAAGATAATTCCACTCACTATCAGTACATGAAATGTGCACATGCTCATGGACAACATGAAATCTAGTAGACCTGAAAGACAGACTGCTCTTGTTGCAAGAGAACTCAGCAGGTATCTCATCCAAATAGCACTCCTGAATGAAATAAGACTGGCAAGTTAAGGTCAGTCTGCCAAAGTCGGAGTTGGATACATATTTGTCTGGAGTGGCTGAAGTGAATGGGAGCACTGTGAAACTGGCTTTGGTTTTCCCTTTACCAAAATTCAATAAAACTTCATGGATACATTCTCGCAGAAAACATTGGCATTTAATAGAATGTGTCATTGTATGGAGAAGAGACAAATAGGATGTGAGAATAATGAAGGTGATGTGTGGTGCAGGGTGCTGGACTGATCATAGACTTATCCTCTCCAAGATAAATATTTGCATTCAATAAAAGTGGTGGCCCCAAGGCAAGACACCAGAAGACTTAATGTCAACAGATAGGAGCACTTCACCCAACAGGAACAGTTGGTGGCTAACTTGGAGGGAAAGCTGAGCCAACACAAGGTTGGCAATAGTGGTGCAGAAAAGGAGTGAGTGGCTTTCAGAAATTTGGTATGTAGTACTGTATTTATTCATTTAAGTCAGAACACTTGAAAACATTAAGACTGGTTTGACAAAAATGATAGGGAAATTCAGAAGCTACTAAAATAAAAATAAGAACTACACACGGTATTCCACCAGGATAATTCATCTCTCTAAGGAGGTAGTTTTTAGCTTCATCAAAATTAAAGTGCAAGAGGAACTTGCAGGATTCTTAGCTCAGTAAGGAGGCATTGAAATTCAGTTTTACACTGATAGTAACAATCCAAAGACCTTTCCATGATGCAATTTATGGGCCAAAGACCTATGACATGCCTCAATTACTCAGTGCTGTTGGAGTCACATTAATTGATGATAAGGACATGATCCTGGAAGGATGGGCTGAACATTTTCATAACGGATTATCATCAATCAATGCTTGAGCCATTGACTGTTTTCCTCAATTGAAGCCAATCCTTCTTTAGCTAAACTTCCAACTGAAGAACTGGTTTTGAATGCCATTGGCTCTTCTCATGTGGCAAAGCACCTGGTACTGATTTTATTCCAGCTGAGATTTAAAAGGCAGGAAGTCCTTTGCTCGTACAAAAACTGATTGAAATTGTCCAGGTTATATGGCAAAAGGAAGTTATTCCCCTAGGAGTTCAAGGATGCTCCATTATCTATCTGTATAAAGGTAAAAGAAAAAGATTGTCCTGTGACTAACATGGGGGTGGGGTGTGTATGTCTCTCTCTTAGTCATTGCTGGCAAGATTCTTGCCAGAGTCCTTCTTAATAGGTTGATCCTTCACCTGGAAAATGGTCATCTGCCTGAGAGCCAGTTTGGCTTCAGAAAGAGCTGAGGAATGGTTGATGGTATTAGCTGCCGGACAATTCCAGGAAAAGTGCCAGGAGAAGAAAAGAGATCTGTGCACAACATTTATCAACCTGACCAAGGTCTTTGATACTGTTCACTTCTGAGGGCTTGTGGAAAATTACTGCAAAATTTGGTTGCCTGGAAAAGTTTATCAGCATTGTGTGTCAGTTTCATGATGGCATCCTTGCATGTATTCTAGATAATGGACAATGCTCTTGTGCTTTTCCAGTCACCAATGGAGTAAAGCAGGGTTGTGTACTGCTCCCATGCTTTTTATCATGATGTTTTCAGCAATATTGTCAGACACCTTCAATGAGGATAAAATCAGCATCAAGGTCAGCTACCACACCGACAGTAAATTATTTAGCTTGAAAAGTCTACAAGTCAAGACTAAAGTGAAGGGAGAGTTGGTATATAACTTTCTGTTCACAAATAATCATGTACTTAATGAAGGCTTTGAGGCTGAGATGCAACAAAGTATGATCAATTCTCTGCTGCTTGTGCTAATTTTGGCCTAATAATTAACACCAAGAAAACACAAGTTCTCTATCAGCTAGCAGCACATCATCCATATGTGGAGCCATTGGTTATAGCAAATGGAGAAATGCTGAATGCTGTGGATAAGTTCATTACCTTGGCAGTATACTTTTCCAGGGATGTCCACATAGATGATAAATTTGATGCACTCATTTTAAAAGTTAGCTCAGTGTTCAGTGCTGGCAGACTTCAAAGGAAAGCATGGGAGAGAAGTGGTGTTAGACTGCCTACTGAACTGAAGGGTAATAGAGTCATTGTGTTGACTTCATTAATGTATGTCTATGACATCTGGACAGTGCCAGAGACATGCCAAGAAACTGAATTGCCTCTGTTTGAATTGTTTGAGAAAGATTCTGAAGATCACCAGGTACGTAAGGTACTGGACATTGAGGTCCTTTCTCAAGCTAAACTGTTAAGCATTTAAACTCTACTACAGAGAGCACAACTCAGATGGACTGACCACATTGTTTGAATGCCAAAAGTACATTAGCCTTGAAGACTATTTTTCAGAAAGGTCACATAAGGCAAGTGCTCACATGGAAGTCAGAAGAAGCAATACAAGGACACTTGCAAGGTGTCTCTGAAGAATTTTGAAACTGATTATTTGACATGGGAGACACTAGCAAAGGACTGCCCAGCATGGTGCACCCACAACAAAGAAGGCATTGTGTTCTATGAGCAAAGCAGAATTACAGTAGTTCAAAAGAAACGTGAAATGCACAACCTCAGAGACATCTCTGCTTCAGATATTCATATGGGCTATTGGTACCCAAGTCATGATAGAGCATTCTGAGTTTGGATTAGTCTGATCAGCCATGATTAGACATATTGTACCTTGACTCCAGCATACTGATGTCATTTTGGTCCACTTCAAGAGTGAAGGACAACAACCAACAAACTAATCCATCTATCTATATCAATATGAATGTATATTTTATATATATGTGCATATATATAATATACATACACACTGATAATCTATTATCTATCTATCTATCATCTATCTATTTTTCTATCTATCTATCTATAGCATTTAGGCACAGGGAAGAGCATAGATAAAAATACAGAAATGGTGAAGTGTCGCCCATTTTGGGGGAATGAGGAGTAGGCTAGTTATATGTGTGTGCATAAAAGTATGTATTATGTATGTATATACACACGTATGTGTGCATACATATATACATGTGTGTGTGTGTGTGTGTATACAGAGTGCTAGACCTGGAGTCAGGAAGATTCATATTCCTAAGTTCAAATTAGCTTCAGATAAGGTGCTGTGCTCTTTGAGCAAAGCAGAATTGAGACAGCACAAAGCAAATGCAGGATGTGCAAATTTGGGATATCCATCCCAAATATTCATACGGACTATCTGTGCTCAACCTGTAGTAGAGCATTCTGAGCTCATATTGGTTTGATTAACCACAGTTGGACATACTGAAACTTCACTTTACAATGGAGATGTCATTTTAGTCCTCTTCGAAGACAAAGGACAACAACCAACCAGCTAGCTAACCTTGGGTGAGTCATTTAATTTTATTTGCCTCAGTTTCCTCATCTGTAAAATAAGCTGGAAAAGGAAGTGGTAAACTGCTCCAGTCTCTTTGCCAAGAAAACCTTAAATGGGATCACAAAGAGTTGAATATGACTGAAAATGGCAGAAAACAGTACATATGTATGTGTACATACATACATGTGTGTATGTATATGTATACACACATATATACTACATTTGTGTACACACATATACATACATATATAACTAATCTACTCCTCAATTCCCAAAGATGACTGGTGCTTTGCCACTTCTGTGCTTTTGTCTGTGCTGTTCCCTCTGCTTGAATGCCTTCCTCTACTTTCAGCCCATCTTTGTTTTTTAAATCCTGCCCATTCTTTAAAATCTAGTTGTTACTTTGTCCTCCATGAAGACTTCCCTGATAATTCTAGTTGAAAATGATCTCTCCCTTTCCTAAAATTCTATAGGTTCTTGTTTGTGACATTGAGGCATAATGGCCTTAGTTATTTGTGTGTATATGTATATATCTCCTTTACTAACTCTATCAACTCTGTTAGGGGTGACTATGTCTTATTCCTCTTCACATTTTCAGGAAAATAGAGGCAGTATAGCATAATGGCTAGAGAACCATGGTTATACTACCTGCTGACTGAGTAAGTTACTTATGCTCTCAACGTCCCATAAACCTCTAAGATTATAAATTTCTGATGAGTTAGGAGGAAGTTTCCATTCTATAAATTTCAATATTGATGAAATCACAGATCTGTGACATACTACCCCACCCCCAACCTCCAAAAAAAAAAGAATCCTCAAGAGTTCTACTTCATAATTATTTGAATGGAGTGAATTGTGTATCTTAGACCAGAAAAAGAGAACTCTTTTGTCTACTGACTTCTATTGCCCATACCATTGATTATGTATATATCAGGGCTTAAGGGTAGCACAATATGATGGCTAAATGATTATAGGACTAGGCATCAGGAGTTCCAGGTTCAAATCCTGCCTTTAATACTTAGTAGTTTTATCACCATAGGCAAATTATCCTACCATTCAGAGCCTTGTTTTCATCATCTCTAAATCGAGAATAATAGTGTCTGTAGTGTTCATCTAACAAAGTTGTTGTGAGTGTAATAGGGGACTGGCCAGTGGGGGCCCAGTCCTCATAGTACAGGCAGTATGCTCTGAAGACCAAGTCCCCATTGGCTAGTCCCTGGTTACAGGAAAATCAAACGAAATAATACCTAGAAAGCACTTTGCACACCTCCAAGTCCTATATAAATGCCAGTTTTCTTCCCTTTTTAATAAGCAATCAGGACTTGATTTCATAAAGAGAGTTTGTCCCAGATTAACAATCCTCTAAGGAGAGAGGAAGCTTGGATCAACAGCAGAGTCTTACTGAAAGCATGGGACTGCGACTCAAAAGACACGGGTTTGAGTCTCAGCTCTGTTACCAACTTTGCGACCTTGAACAAATCTAATTAACTTCTCTGGGCCTCAATTTCTTCCTCAAGTGAAACGGAGATAAAACTAACTAAATAAAGTAAATGATAACTCACATTTTTTTAAATCATAATTTAAGGTTTGTAAAGCACTGGTGAAGAGAAAATCTGGGTCTTATAAGAAGCAATGCTGCTTTCACTCATAGTGTGTTTTCTTGTCCTTGACTTTGTTAACAGGAAGGATTTGCATGGGAAATGACCAGAAGTATAGATTTAGAGCTGGAAGGAAACTTAGAGATTGAATTGTATTATACAGATGAAGAAACTCTGACAAACGGACATACAAAAGTAGTAAGCAACACTGCCAAAATTAGACACCAGAACATTGAAAGCTGTGAACAAAGCACGGTGAAAAGAAAAGTTGGACCCAGCAGTCTTAAATACCATATAACCCAAAGTGCATTGCACCATCTACACTCCATCTACTCTACTTAATCCATAAAGAAGCCTGGCAGACTTGGAGAGAATGAAGAATTGTCCTGCTCTAAGACTTGTCTGCATTGAATCACTTGAGAGTCTTAGATGAAGGACGCTGTATGAACACACCACACATCCTGTACAGGATGACATATCTCTATCCTTAGGGGGAGATCCCAGCTGTTGTGGTTGGGACTATAGAATGTTTCATATTTGGTTTCCTCGAATCTTTTGTAGACTCCCTGCCTTTCTAAAGCTCATACTATACATATGATTTCCATTCAAATTCAAAAATCTTCCCCATTATTGCTGTGAATGCAATGGTATTCAAGGCAAACTCTTTTTGGAGAAGAGAAATAATAGGAGCACCTATCTGACATGTATTTTTAATTTTATGTACAATATGCAAATGTCATCACTGTCGTTGTTCACCGCAGTGCAGGATTGCAATTAACTCTGGAGCTGTGCATTTTAGTTATATGGGGATGCTAATGAGCTTTTCATAAAGCAAGCCCAATTAACAACTGGGTTTTTTTAACTGCAAGAGCTGGTGCAAAGCAAAGGTGTTGACTTTGTCGGGAATAAATTATCCTTTGTCCTTGGTTCCTTCGTATTATTCCATGAACCTAAAAAATGCCACTGCTTGTGAATGGTTTCTCTTGGCATACTTCTATCTGCAGGGCAGCATTAAGGGAGGCTATGGGCAAGAGGATTTAGAACACAATTTCTCTTGTATAGAATGATGAAAAAATTTGCTTTGAAGGAACTTCTTTCCAGTGGGGGAGGTGAGTCTTGATTGGCCAAAGTATACATGAAGAGTTAAGAGTTAAAGAGAATTTCAACTGAGAACACACATATCTATCCCTCTGGCCCTGATGAGAAGATCTGCATTGTGAAGGGGAATGGAGAAAACACACACACACACACACACACACACACACACACACACACACACACACACAATGGTAGGCCCAAATATGGCTCAAGATCATAGGTGCATAACTGGAGGGAGGCTAGGGATTTACAGAGTGCTTTAAGGTTTGCAAAGCACTGTACAAATCTTATTCCATTTTATCCTCATAATAACTCAGGAAAGCAAATGCTGTTATTATCGAGTCAGAGAGAGTAGCATGCCCAGGACTACGCAGATAGTGTCTGAGGTGGCATTTGAACTCGGGTCTTCCTGACTTGAGATCCAGTGCTCCATTCACTGTACCACCTAGCTTTCAGAAGATGAAATGTTCCAAGAAAAGAGAAGGAACTTAGGATCATCAATGTCAGAGATGGAAGGGACCACCATGGAGGTTATCTTATCTAAATGCTGGAGAGATTGAGGCACAGAGGTAAAACACTCTCCCTTAAGTGACAGTCAGGATTCCAATTCATGCTTCTGAATCCAAAGCCACAACTCTTCCTACTGCTTCATATTGGTTCAAATAATCTTTGTCATATGGATGAGGATTTCTCTCAAGTAGCTTTGTCTTATACTGAAGTTGGATGTAATAACACTGGGCAGCATCTGGATAGAAATTATACTGTCATCTTAGAACAGAGTGTTTGTCTAGGGAAATCCAGGTAGCAAATAATCCAGTCAGGATTTAAACGCGGAGCTTTGGATTCTATTCTCATTATAACTGTGAGAGACAGCAGATCACACGTTTTGGTCATCACTTGGGAGGGAGTGAGAGGGCTTCCTTCACTACACCCCATAACATCTCAAGCTTAACAATAAGGGCCACCTTTTCTGTGGAGAATATTTTTTTTTTGTAAATCTGGCTCCAATGTTCTGAATGCCTAATAAAATAAGGAGACCCCAAATTTGGTCTGCAGTATTTCTATACAGATCAGGCAATGGACTGATAGAGAAAACTGGGTCAATGAGAAGGAAATATTAAAGAATAATCTTTGTTTTCTCTGCCACAGGTCATTTTCTGAAGGAAAAGGTGGAGAGAACAATGATTGGTTGCTGACTGCATTGGTGGCATTGTTTTTATGAGGGGAGGAAGGATTGGAGGTGGGCGAAGTGACATCTGGGATCCCTTTTACCTGGAATTCTATGATTCAGCAAAGTTAGTCAGTCAATAAATATTTATTAAGCACCTTGCCGTGTGCTAGGCACTGTGCTAAGCTCTAGGGAGTAAAAGACAGACAAAGACAGTCCTTTAAGGAATTTAACAATCCAATAGGGGGAAGACAAAATACAAAAGGAAGGAGAAAGGTAGGAGAGAAGGTACCTGATGTAGGGTGATGAAGTCCAAAGGATGAAGCTTGGAAATGAAGAGATGCCTGACCTGGCCTCTCTTCTTAAATGGAAGTTCTGGGATAAGAAGTCTCCTTCCACTAATCAGGGTTGGGTTGGGGAGGGTTGGGGGAGAATATTGATGAAGTATGAGTGGCAGGGATGATATAATCTAGCTGAGTGAAGGAGTTCCTGGGGCATCATGGAGAAGTCCAGAGGAGTACGGCCAAAGTGGAAATGAAGTGTCTTGTTCATGGCCACACGAATAATGTCCACTGGGATTCAAACCCAAGTCCTTCAGATCCAGTGCTTTTTTTTCTTTCTCTCTTACTGCCTCAGGGACTATAATTATTCTCTCTATGTTCCCTGATCCAACTTAGGAATTTGAAATGAAACAGAGAAGAGGTCCTAGGATTAGGAGCTGGAACAAATTGAATGAATGAATGAGGAAATCACATTTTTAAAGCATCTACTGTGTATCAAGGACTATGGTGAGGGCTAGAAAGATGAGGCCCAGAGAAGGAAAGTTATGTATGCTGTTTCTGTTGAGGGCAGGTTCACAATATCAGAATCATTTTCCATTTTCCCCTCTCTTTTAGCCCTTATATTCCAATGTTTCCAAGTCTTTCTGATTCTACCTATACAATATATCTTGTATCTGTCCCCTTCTTTCTACTCACATAGCCTCTCTCTGAGTTTCATTCTTCCCTATACTATTACAATTGACTCCTAGTTTTGGCCTCCGCTCTCATTTCTCCCCGAGCCATACTCCATAAAATTGCCACATTGGTATTGCTAAAGTACTGGTCTCACCCTGTCGTTCCCCTGCTAAAGACATGTCAGTGGTTCCCTGTTTTCTCTAGGATGAAATGCTAACTCCTTTGTTTAGCATTTAAAGGCTTTCACAGCCTGGCTCTAGTTTATCTTTCCAGACTTATTTCATCTTACTTCCTTTCTTACCCTCTTCAGTCTAGCCAAAATAAGCTATTTGCTGTCCCTTACACACATCATTCCATCTCCAGTGTCCATGGTTTAAATTGTCTGTCATCCAAGTCTAGAATGTACTGTCTCTTCAGCTCTAGTTGATAGAATTCCCTAAGGTTTCTCATTAATCCCTAGGTAGAATCTATACTTATTCATCTGATGATGTTCAGCCAAAAGGATCTGGCCCTTAGAAGTCCCTCACTTATCTGGAAGTTATGTGTAAACACCCTACTGAGTGGAAGTAGTGAGTTTAATTTCAAGCCCTCTAAGGTTCTAAAAGAGTGAGGGATCTGTTTGTTAATATATCTCTACCAGGCAGTACCTGGCTATCTAATAATGTGTGAATTTGAGGATTTACCCAGTCAGAAATCAACTCTGATGTCCTACCCAGTGGTAAATACTTCTTGAACTGGCTGTATTGTGAGCCCTAGTCATGTGATATTGGCATTTCTGTGTCAATTATTCAGAGAAGAAAAATACTTAATTTCATATATAACTTTTACTCCTGGCATAGAATTGGTAATCAAATAAATAATATTTATTAAGAAAAATGTATAATAACATATCTACCAATGATGCCCAGTATCCAGAAATCTCGGAACAGTATTGAAGCTCAGTTCAAACTCAGAAGTTCTAGGTAATGTTTTCTTTATCCTCAGTCTCTAAGTACCCTCCTTGTGAGGGAGAAGAGTTTGAACAGTTTCCACAGGATGTTTGACACATACTCATTAAGACCAATCTTTAGATAAATATTCAGAAGCTCTGAAACAGATATCTCAGTCTGGAATTTTTGAAGACCACCTGTCCAGTTGCTATCAAAGACCTCTGAATGACTCTGGACTCAAACAGCCCATCTCAGGGTATGGTAAATGGACTTTGCATCTGGCTCCAATGAAAGTAGTACTGACATTCAACCTTGGAACAGCCTTGAGTCTCTGTCCCCACTTTTGATCAGCCTCTTCTACTCTGGTATTAATGATATCTCTAGTCACTTTCTGTTGTCACCTCCTTTATGAATCTGGCACCAGGCCTGAAATTCTGTAACACTGTGAAGGGAGGTTAGGTAAGGGAAAGGCAGAGTAGAGAGGGTATTATGCCTTCAAAGCACAGTTCAGATGCTACCTCCTAATGAAGATCTTTTCTGCTACCCTTTCTTCTCCCCCTCTCCATTATTAATTCTCTTATTTATTTATTCCATATAGATTTTAGATGTCCCCAACTTTGTACGTTGGAGTTGAATCATTCATGTAATTAACTTACTTGCATTCTACTATAAGCACTCAACAAAATGGGGTTGGGGAGAGAAATGACAATTTAAACCATGTGGTCAATTCTGCTTTCCATTCCCCTGAACAAGTGAATGGGACATAAAGGCTCATTTCAGCTCTCCTGTGCCTTTTGTAGTATGACTGGGACTCAAAATCTCCTCTTCACCATATCCACAGCTACTTTATTTGTTCTGTTTAGGCTGTTTGTACTAATAAGGGCAACAGCTTTTGTTGGCCTCACAAGCATTCCTGGACAGGAAGCCCTTGCTGTGTTCTCTTTGTCTACCTTCGTGTCCTCCCTTTACTCATAGTGAATAAGGATGAAGTAACAGATATGTGATTGTATGATCACCCTCTAGTATATTCTAGAATATATGTGTGAAGCCTTTTTGAGATGATATTTTCCCATAATCACCAGTTTTCCTTCCAGCTGAGTCTTTACCTGTTTTCGTTTTCTTCTATTGGAGGTAAAGTCCTGGTTTCCTTTCCAACTTAATCATTAGCTTTGCTACGTGTAGTAAAAAAAATACAATTGACATTCAATTATTTTCATAGGGACTAACTTGGATGCTCTGCTCTCCTACACAGATTGCCTTCTTTTAAAAAGATCTTACCCCTGTCCAGCTGCAACTAATTAAAGAGATAGTACTATGCTTTGTGGGAGAGTGAAGGGATTTATTTTCAAGGGAATTTTAAATATTCTCCAACTTTGCCTTTCATACAGACTTTAGAGCCTATTTGCCTTTACTCCATGGTAGTTCAAATTCTTCCTCAGTATTTTCTATCTGTATCACCCTGTATCACTCTAGCTGTGAAACACTTTACCTTCTCTTACTTGTAAAACTGGAAAAATAATAGCACTTATCTCCTAGGATTGCTAGGAATACAAAGAAGAGATATTTGTAAAATGCTTTACAAACATTAAAGCACTGAGTATTACCTATCATCATCATCATCATCATCATCATCATCCTCATGTTCCTAGCACCTAGAACAGCTCCTGGTACCTAACAAGTGCTTCTTCAGTTCAATTGAATTGGATACTCAATGTCACACAAGTAACAGACCTAGAATTCAAACCCAGATCCTCTGACTCCACGAATTGTACACTTTCCATTATATCACGGTGCTCAGAATAAGAAGAAAGATGGTGAATTAAACTCCTGCATGATATTCAAGGCTCCATTGAAGAATTGTAAAAGAACATCTAACAGACTTATTTCAGAGCTGCTACGATAAAGCACTGATGTGAAAAAAATGGGAAATCTCTAGCTTTTCAGTTAGTAATAAATGGTTCAGAGGCAGAATGCAAGCTTTGGGGACAGGCTGAGTCCAAACTTGAACTCAAGTCATGAAGAAAGAAGAATTTACAAGCATAGTTTTCCATTTTTAAAATTCATGGTAGGAAGATGGTATCAGACAACTAAAAATTTCTTCAATTGTTCTGGAGGGATTCAATCAGGGCAGACCTGTCTAGATTGGATGCTACATGAATCAGTTCTCATTTCAGCTCCCTACATCTATCTGACTTGTTTCAGACCACACTTTCATGCACCCATTCACTAGGACATCAAGACCTGGTCGTCAAGTGCATCTTGTCATTTGCTTGTGCAAAACTATCTCCACTCCACTCCCATCCCTTGCTCAGGGAGCAACAATCAAATCAATTATTGCCATTGCTATGGGAAACGTCCCACATTTTGTTCCCCTATGGCTACACTTCCGTTCCCTATGATTGGTAAGTCTAAGGCATCCTTTCTTGGCTACTATTCATCCTTGTGTTATACTCTCTTTAGTGAAATGGACCTGAATTGAAATCTTGCTTCTTATATTTTACTGGCTGTGTATCCTTGGGCCAGGGTCATTTTAATCTCTCTATATCAGTTTCCTCACCTGTAAAATGAGGTTACTGGGCTTAATAACCTCTAAGATCCTTCCTAACTCCAAATCTACAATAATGATAAAATGAAGGCCAGTGTCTTGTTCACTATACTGTCCTGCCTTTTTATATATTCAGTGCCTACCACAGTGCCTGACACATTGAAGTTTGATAAATGCTTGCGGGAGGTGAACAGAAAATCCCATGGATGGGATATCACCTATGTCTGTCTTCCTCTCTCAGGCTAGCAACATCCCAATTTCCTGACAGTCATTATTTTAAGTATACTTGAACAAACTGTACCAATATACTTCTATTCTGTGTTTTTCTTTCTCTTTCCTTGACGTTAGGCTTCCTGGCATCTATTGCTTTTCCTGGTGTCACTGAGTCTACCTCTGACAGGCCCTCTCCCACTTTGCTTCTAACTTTCCACTTTTAATCTGCTGTGGGTTGAGAAATCAGAATGCTAAACTTATTAAAATGGTTTGCTAAATAGGAGTCAATAAAGCTCTGGGTGAGGGCCTCATATATTGAGCATTTGATTTATTTTTTTTTTAGTACAAGGCCTTTTTGACAGCTATTTTGGGTCCACAGAGACAGAGTCTGGGCTGTATTCCAAAAGATTGAGGTTGCCAGAAGTGTGACACCCCTCCTCACCCCCAGAGAAGTGTTGTATTACTTTACAAAGTGGTATTCTTTAATGCAAAGAGTGAAAGGCCTGGTGTTTATCATAGAGCAATCCCAAAATGTGCATAAGGTCAAGTCATCCCAGAAAGCTTTAGACAGTTTCCTCAGAGTTCTCTAAGACAGCCTGTATTTTTTTCCTTCAGAGGCAAGGAGGAAATAACAACAAGAGAAGCTCTTCTAACTGGCCTGGCACCATGGGAATTGCTTGGCCTGCAGACTTGTGGAGGCAGGCCAATCCTGAATTTGCAGAAAACATGGTACTCCCTTTATTTTTTCCCCCAAGGCAATAATCTCTCCCATGTGACTTGCTGGGATAGCTGCTTATGTAGGCAGGCTAGATGCCAAAGTTCATTGCAGTCAAAGTTATGGCCATCAAGCCACTCCATTGCAGCTGGAAGCACACCACCACATTTTGTACTGTGGCTATACCCTGGCAAGAGACAAGTGACATTAGGGAGTTTTAGTTCATGCCTTTGGGGGATGTTCCTAACATACTGACTTTCCCTATCCCAGGCGCTATTAGGAGCCTTCTTCCTAAGAAAACCTGAAGTGTCATGCCACTCTTAGTATCCCCTATCCTCAGGGTTCTCATGCATATGAGCTGGGATTCAGTATGGCAGCAGTGCTAGATTTGCCCTCAGAAGTCTTGAGGTTGAACTCTGGTTCTGATTCTTATAGCTGATATCTCTTGGGCAAATCATTTTTTCTCTCTGGTCCTATTTCTTCTTCTGTAAACTATAAAGGTTGAACCACATGATGTGTAAGGTCCCTCCTTGATTTAAATCCTATGAGCCTGTAAGGACAATAACACTCTCCTGTCTCTTTTCCCCCCACAAGCAGCACATAGATTTTTGCACTAGTATATACCTGAGACTATTTGCTCAGGGAGGTGATGATAAACTTCCCCGCTAGTCATGAGTCCATAGGACTTCATATCCTAACCCAAAATCTTTCTGATTCACTGATGGTGGCTGTCCCAAAGATACATTGGTTGGCTCAAGTTCTAGTGGGACATACATGTGGGAGGAATCAACCTTTGAACTGGCCTATAAAAGGGAGTCAACAAACCTGCCCAATTTCTAGTTTTGTTTTTTTCAGAAAATTCAGAGGAATTCTGAGTGTATCTGAGCAAAGAGTAGAGACCAGGGCCTCTATATTGTCCAGGAAATACATCGCTAGGTGGACTTGGAGTCAGAAAGACCTGAGTTCAAATCCTACCTCAAACACTTACTAACTGTGTGACCCTGGATAAGTCATTTAATCTCTCTGTCATAGTTTGCTTTTCTGTAAAATGGGTATAATAATGAAAATACCTAATTCCCAAGGTTCTTGTGGAGATCAAATGAGATAATCCCTTTGCAATCCTTAAAATTTTATATAAACATTAGCTACCATCATCATTATTACACTGGGACATTTGGCTGAGCTTGGGAGCTGGGGGAGGATGCTTTTCACATATTTGTAAGTATATAGACATGAGTCATATTGTGTGGTTTCCCAGAGTCAACTCTGGGCTGGAGCTAAAGAGATATGATTTGGGAAGGGGGGGAGAATAGGAGAAAGGCTTCCCCAAGATTGAGCCCTACCTTAGGAATTCTAGATCAGAGGGTGCAAATTACACAAATATTATGGAAAGATCAGCCTGACAAATGCTCGTCAGACCATTCACACATGCCAGTATGGTACATCCTCCCATTCACTATGGTTTCTAAGTCTTCATATGCAGCAAATGCATACCCAGGGCTTACACATAGTCACTTCCATCAAAATTCCCCATTAATTAATAGTTTCAGACTATACAAAATAACTGGACAGTATAAAAAAAATAGGAGTGTACCTGCTAAAACAGACACAGGAACTATATGAATATAAACACAAAACACTTTTTATACAAAGTTAGGTCTAAAAAACTGAAGTAATATTTATTATGCATGGGTAGGTAAAGCTAATATAGTAAAAATGACAATTTTACCTAACCAATCTTTTTAGGCAATGTCATCCCAAATATACTACTAAAAGATTATCTGAGTCAGAAAAAAATAATAACAGGGTTCATTTGGAAGAGCAGAGGGTCAGGAATGGCAAGGAAACCAGGGGGAAAAGATGTGAAGGAACTAGATTCAGTATGATAAAGTGAGAACAGTGCTAAAGCTTAAAATGGATAATTTTGATTATTTGAAATTAAAATTTTTCTGTATAAATAAAACCAATGTAGCCAAGAAGAAAGGAAATGCAGAAAATTGGGGAAAACCCTTTCATGTACAATCTTCCAGATAGAATGTGATTGAGTATGAATATTGTTGTGATGTAGGAAATGAAGAGCTGGTGGATTTAGAAAAAGCATGGAAAGATTTGGACTTATGAAGGAACATGCTATCCACCTTCAGAGAAAGATATGACAAGTGGAAATAAGCATAGTATGGTCTTGTGTATATGCGTTTGAATGTGTATGTATATATATGTGTATGTTTATGGGTGTCTATGGATAAGTATGTATATGTGTGTGTGTACAGTTGTAGTCTTCGAGCCAAGATGGCAGAGTAGAAAGATACACATATGCTAGCTCCTAACCCACAGCCCATAAAATACCTGTAAAGAAGAACTCCCAACAAATTCTGGAGCAGTAGAAGCCACACAGCAAGGGAGTGGAGGAAATTTCTGTTCCAGAGAGACCTGAAAAACCCGAAACCAGAGCAGAGCCCAGCTCTGCCTTAGCCGGGCAGCACTGAGAGGACCAGATCTGAGCAGGCTTCAGGGACAGAATCTCCAGTGGCCACACAAGTCCCTCCACCCACAGACACCAAAGATCAGTGAGAGAGTCTTTTTGGCAGGCCGAAAGGGGAGTGGGGTGTCTCCACTACTCAGACCCACTTAGGAGGCAGCAGTGGACAGGGGCTCCAAAAGCAGGCAGGAGCTTGGATCCATGGTTGAAGGTCTCCCCATAAACCCCATGAGGGAACTGAGCCCCTGTGTTGGCCCTGCCCCCACCTGAGCAGCTGAACTTAATCTCACACTGAATATCAGCCCTGCCTCCACCTGAGCCCCACCCCTACTGAAAGCCCTGAGGCTGGGGAGCAGCATTTGAATCTCAGCCCCCAAGCACTAACTGGGTGGATCTGGAGGTGAGGTGGGGTGGAGAGGAATCTCAGAAGTCAAGTAACTGGCTGGGAAAATGCTCACAAAAGGGAAAAAAATAAGATCATAGAAGGTTACTTTCTTGGTGAACAGATATCTCCTCCCATCCTTTCAGATGAGAAAGAACAATGC
>CM053772.1:175871184-175982785 GCA_028658325.1 Potorous gilbertii | reverse complement strand
AGATGGGCTAAGGTATAAGAAGACTGGAAAGTTGAGGACACAAGTTTTAAGATACTATTAATGCCAAATAGAAGATTTTATATTTGATCCAGAAGTAGGGAGGAGGGAGAGTATATATGCATTAGGGTCAGACTTGAACTTTAGAAAGATCACTTTGACAGCTGTACTGAGGTGGGGAGAGACTGTGGCAGGGAGCCCAGCCAGGAGGCTACTGCAGTAGTGCAGGCATGAAGCGATAATGGTGCTTGTACTGGAGTGGTGGAAATGTCAGAAGAGAGAAGGGGATGTATACAAGAAATATTATGAAGATAAAATAGACAGACTTGGACAATAGATTCAATATGGAGGATGAACAAGAGTAAAAAGTTAGGTTTCAAGTAAGAAACTTAGGTTTCAAGGCTAGGTGTCTGGGAGGATGGCAGTACCTACAACAGTTATAGGGAGGTAATAAACAGACAGGGTTTCGGTGGGAAGACAATAAGTTCAGCTTTGAACTTGAGTTTATTGTGTCTATGAAACATCTCTTTTGAGATGTCCAATAGGCAGTGGTGAGACATGTTGTTTTGGAAAGAAGGGTAAAAAATATTCCTCTATCTGTCTATTGGGCTGGTTCTCATCACCTTAGAGTAGCAGGTCCTTGACCTGAGCACTTCGGCTCCATCACAGCAGAAGTTCAGTCCATTTTTTGGTAGGTTATTATTTCTTATCTCATAGCATACTACCTGATTCTATGCTTTGCTCTCCAGAGCCTTCTTAATTATTTTTTCTCCTCCCAAGCCTCCTCCTTCTACAATCTCCTTCTTTTCCAAAGTAAGGTGGGGCAAGCCACCAGTCAAGGCTGATCCCTCCCCTAAACTTTTCAGAGATTATATTACTCCACAAAGGCATAAAACTATGCATTTGCTTGCAAAAAATCACCCACATTGTACTTGAAATTAGTGAAATTATAATACAAGGGTAAAAGGACCCCATCAAAATTTAAAGAAACAATGATTGTACTAATTACCCTTTTATCAATTACCAACAGGTAATCATTTCAGAATACTGTTCCCAGTCAACATACATCAACAGATATACAATAGAGAAAACAAGAGTACAAGAATCACTTGAGAATTTGCTTCAGTTACTGTATGTCTAAATTACATACAGAACATGTTAGAAGAATGTATCACAACAGAGTATGCATATCTATAAAACACAATCAAATAATCATAACACCAAAACAATTTAAACTGGCAATACACCATCAATAAGTCCATAAAAGAAGAAATCACGCTTACCTATTATCATATTCCCAACTAAAGACGTAACAAAACAATAAGTCACTAACAGGCCAATGTAACTACCATAATTGTACAACATGAATACATAACACAAAATAACACCAATACACACAAGCCACAAGACTGCAGCACAGCTCAAGGCATGCAGCAATGAACAGGTACATTTCTAAACATTTATGATTGCACAAAAAGCATCATGCTTGAATCAACATTGCTATGGTCATCTGGTGACACATGTACCATCACCCTGCTTTCATTTGCAATATCAGAGTTTGACCTGGACATGACTAGGATAGGTTCAGTTCTCTGTGATCTGCTGATTGATCTTTCCCTAGACCTGAACTAATTGATGGTATGGACTTATCACAGTCCTTATCAGAACTATGTAGCTATATTCCTAAAATGACTTGTGGAAGGCCCACAGGGTCTATTATCTTCTGAGACTCCATGGATTGTCTCTCTGCCCTAAGGTCCCACTAGCTAAAGTTCTAGGCAGAAAACCTGCTGCCTTTGGGCTCAGTTCATTCCCCTTGTCAGAATCCGCTTGGAAATGCTGTTGTGTTAGAGTATACAATGTCTTCTTCCTGAAAAATGTCACTCTTTGAGTCAGTGTCTGGTTTAGACAGTCTCTGTACAACCAGTGGGTTGTCTCTTATTTAGAATCCACTGAGTTAGTGTCAATCACGAGACCTGCTGATTCTTTTACGGTCAATAAGTCGTTATGGTGAATTGTTAGTCTCTGGGGCTGTACTGTAAACAGACAAGTTGCCCAGGCTTTCCAGTTAGGTGTGGAATAGTTTTCCATAGATCAGCTTACTTATGATTCCCTTGAATAGAAAGGTTTCTTTGCAGAATTATGGCATTTTGTGTAAGGTCTTGAAAATGTACTTACACATCATACTCTTGATTCCAGGAAAGCTCTTATGAGCATCAGGCATATTTAGCTTAAAAACATCTTTCAGCCTGTCTTGGGCAAGAGACATACTGTTTGGGGTGGGGCGGGGTATTTGTCCCCTTTCTCTGCGACTCCAAACCACAAGTCACTAGGTAGGTATAGCTCTGTACTTTCTATAAACATCCTGAAGTTTGATGTCAAGTTCATGGCATCACTCCTGATGGACTGATATGCTTATAATAGAAATGTCATGTATTTACTCCACTAAGATTTTTTTCCCAGTCTCTCATTCAACCGTTGGGTATTTGAAACACCCAGGCTTTGGATTTCATTGGGTTAGTCAGTCAATCAGCTGGCATTTATTAAGCACTTCCTATGTACCAAGTACTGTGCTGAACTCAAAAGACAACGTCAGCCCTGGAGGAGCTTCTTGAAATATAGCTCTGGAAAACCAAGCCCTTTGTGATTCAAATAGAGCTACTTGACTATGCCTTTAAATCCAAATCACTCTAGCTTTCACTGATTGGTCAATAATAGGTCCCAGTCTGAGTCTCGCTTGCTCTTTGTTTGGGTTTGATGCCTCAGAGTGAGAGTAAATAGTAATTGTTTCTGTTCTGGCCAGAAACTCCGAGGGTCTTCCGCTCCCAGACTGATTCTTTTCTGAAGGCAAACAAGGCCAGCTTTTGCCTCAATTCTAACCTAACCTTTAATCACTGAATTGGCATTGCCTTCTGCTTTAGACAAACTGAGAAAGACCTTCGCTTAAAAGGGCCAAGGTCTCCCACTGCATCTGGGGCCATGGCCAGTGGTTCTGACCTGTGTCTCGCCGCTTGACTCTGACTCTGGAGGAAGAGAATGAAGCCGATGGCTTTACACAGCTCTGCCTTGCTCTAATCCAATTTGCTTGCAAGTTGACATCATTTCCCCCCATGTCACTGGTGCAAAGGCCATACAACAACAACATTCTAATGAGGGATAGTAAAGTATAGTTCTAAAAGTCTATAATGCATGCCAAAGCTATCTTTTCTTTGAGTAGCTTACGCTCAAATCTCTCCCTTCTTCAGACTAAATCCTAGAGGGGAATCTATACACTTAGGCATATTTCTACCACACCACTTTAGTAATCATGGAAGTTTTCTTGGTTCCTGCTTTGGCATGCATGCACATACATCACGAAATGGCCAGTTACCACTGATAGATGACTTAGGATCTTGTCATCTGTCAGAGACAAAAAGTCAAAGCACAAACATGCCAGTTGCAAGTGTTTATCTTCTCCAATATGCTGAGTGTCACTAGTGCCTTTCTCTAAATACACTGCAATCAAGGCACATTTAGTAAGTGCCTACTATGTGTCAGCCACTGGGATATGCACTCAGAATACAAAGAAAAAGATGAAGTAACTCCTGCCTTCCAGGACCTTCATTCTACTAGGGAAACAACATATACACATGTACCTAGACACATGTCTCCTTTGTGACATCTACTGCTTTCTTCAGCTAGTGAAATTGGTTTCTTATTAGCTCTAAGCTATTCTGAATTAGCTTGAGCAGTGGATAAAAAGCTGGAGTTGGAGTCAGCAAGACCTGTGTTCAAATCCTACCTCAGACATGTATTGACCATTATGACTTTGAAGAAGCCATTTTATCACTCTAAACTTAAGTTTCCCTATCTGTAAAATGGAGATATTGCTATGCACGTCTCTCTGAAATTGTTCATTTTGTCGTCTCTAATAGCACGTTCATAATAGCGAAGTGTTAAAATGGATAAAGTGCCAACTTTCTGATTTCAAATGAGGTCTTAGACACTTCCTAGCTGTGTGGCCCTGGGCAAGTCATTTAATGCTGTTTGCCTCAGTTTCCTCATCTGTAAAAAATGAGCTGGAGAAGGAAATGGCAAACCATCCCAGCATCTTTGCCAAGAAAACCCCAAATGGGGTCACATCGAGTCAGACATGACTGAACTACAGCAAGGGTAACATTCCATTACATATATCTTAATATCAACCACTTCTTTTGGTGCTTTGGTGCCATATATGAAAAGTCTGTTACTTGACTCATCAAATCTTTCTTTTCCAAAGGTAAGCTTTATAAGAAAAAACAACTAAGGAACAGCTATAGCATGGTCACTCAGTGACCTAGGCTTCCTATCCTCAGTTTTAGGGTACTCCTTTATATTCTTTTTTTTGGGGGGAGGGTCACCCTCCATTTTTAAAATTATAGTCATTATTAAAGGTTCTTTGGGAATTGAAATTCTGAATCATCTCAATCCTCATTGCCTACCACAGGATCTAGCACTTAGTAGGTATTTAGGAGAAGGCATGATGATGATTAGTTGTCTAATTAATGAGAATTATTACTTGTACCACAAACAACTACTCTCACTTATCCAGTTCATAAAAATGCTTTTTACTCTGGCTCAAACCTACCTTCCTAAGCTTCTTTTACTATTCTGCTTCACACACTCTACAATCTAGTCAAATTGGCTTTCTTGCTGATTCACATACATCATAATACGTCTCCTGTCTCTCTGCCTCAGCTGTCTTCCATGTCTGAAATGTACACTTTTCTTACAGCTGCCTCTTAGAATCTCTAATTTTCTTCAAAACTCAACTCAAAGATCACCTTTTTTATGAGGTCTTTGATGAATCCCCCTAGATAACTGTTCCCCCAACTTACACTGTAGTTACTTTATATATATTCTGTATACACCATATGTATGCATATTGTCTCTTCCCAATAGATTGGAAGTTCCTTGAGGACAGGAACTATTTCATTTTTGCCTTTGTGTCTCTAATGCCCATCATAGTGCCCAGTATTAGAACATACTTGTTGACTGACCTACTGATTGATTGATTAATAAATTCTTGTTGAATTGAATTAGCCCATCCCCAGAAAGCTAAAACACTTTCATGTTTATCCACAGGCCACAGAATCCAGATGAATTTGAGGGCTTTGTTTAATTTCATTCTTCATCAGCCATCTGTCAAATAGGAGCAATGCTGTTTACTTTTCCAGGTTGATTGTAGAATTAATAGTCATTTGTTCTTTGCTTTTTTTCCCCTTTCTTTGGAGTGTTTATATGTATGGGGACAGGATAGGGTGGGGGAGGGGGAAGGGACTTAAAGGGAGAAATGAAAGTTGCTCAATGATTTAAGTGGAATCCTAAGACAATTGAGCCCAAAGTAGTTTTCTACTGGAGGAAGATAAGGGATGGCCCCAGACATCCTACACTTTCATTTGGTTCTGCCAAACCATGAGACTTTTCCTGAATGCAGACTTATCACAGGGGCAAGAAGGGAGTTAGAGATAATTAACCTGACCACCCAGGTAGGCAGCATTATTCAGTGGAAAGAGAGTCAGTTTCTGGCTTTGGAAACAGATGATGTGGGTTTGAATCTAATCTGTTGTGCAGGATCATAGATTTGTGGCTGAAAGAAACCTTAGAAGTCATTCAGTCTGACCTCCCCATTTTTAACGCCAGCTAAAAGAGAAGAGCCAAGTGGTAGAGCTAGGGGGTGGAGTTAGGTCCTCTGACTTCTAATTCAGCATTCTTTCTACTACACTCCACTAACTTTGGGTAGATCCCCTGTATGCTTTAGGCTTCAGTTTTCTTATCTGTAAAATGGACTAGATGACTTCCAAGTTTCCTTGCAGGTCTGGACTTTTTCAACCTGCTGGGGAGCATATATGTAGGGTAAAAAATGAAAAGGAAAACAAGTGTTGGAATGAATAGATGGGTAAAAGAAGGAAGGCTGGTAATGAATGAGTTATTTATTTATATTAACATAAAGAGGAGAGGAAGAAAAGGGAACCTCCAACGTAGATCTCAGTTTTCTAACTATAACTGAGAACTTTGGGGAGTCATCTTTTAATTTTTTTCTTGAAAATTTGATTAAAATTGAGATATTTTGCTTGCTTTTTTTAAAGCATGTTTTAAGTTTGTCACAATAGGAATACAGTGTTGTGTGTGAACAGGTGAGTCAGAATGTGAGCTTCCAAGCTATATTTTGTGCCTTTAAATTCAGAACAATCTCTTGATCTAACAAAAATGTGCTTTGGTGCATAAAAGTCAATATTCCTTTACTGCAGGTACTTCTAAATACTTATTTTGCTGGCTTGGCTTTTCAATCCACCAGTGCACTTTTTGAAACTCCCCTAGGTGACACAAGACTGTCATGAACTCTAAGTTTAAATCCTGTGTCCCTACATGTTCTAGTAGATACAATACCCCAAGAGAAGATTGCAGTTACAGTCCTAGATAAGACACTTTCTGTTTCTGTGATCATGAGGGAACTTCTGAGCCTCTGTCTCCTCATCTATAAAATGGGGGTAATGATAGTTATTATGCTTTATTCATAGGACTGTTGTGAGGCAAGACTTACATATATGTATTTTATTATTTATTATTATAAAGACCTGGATTCATTATACTTAAAAATCACATTTTGAGACAGTTAATCAGTAAAAATGCAACTTTAAAAGAAATCCATGACCCTGCCTCAACTACATTTATTAATATAAATAACAATTGGACAGACACAATTTAATAAATATTTAATAATGAGATCCTTGAGGGCAAGGACCATGATCTCACCTTTCTTTGTATGTCCACCAATTAACACAGTGTGTGGCATATAGTAGGTACTTGATAAATTGTTTATTGATTAATTGGTGACAGCTGGTGTAAGAGTGAGCTCACAGCCTTTTTAGGCTTTGGCAGGCTGTATACACATTTTTTGCTGCTTGTGTCCTAGATTGAAATGTGAGCTCCTTGAGGGTAGGTCTCTGTTTGCAACCCTAGCACTTAGCATAGTGTCTGCCAACAAAGTGAACTCTTAAGACATGCTTGTTGTTGCGGATGAGTATAAAATGTCAGGAATTGGGCCAGGAATAAGGAGACACAAAGACCTTAGCTCCTGTATTCAACTTTGTCTCTGTGTCTTTCTCCTCATCCATGAATCTATCTAGGACAGTCGAATGGATTTGAAATTGAAAACAACAAAAAAACCCCCAAAAACTGGGGAAATCCAAACCCCAGAGATGTTTGGTAGTTATTGAGTAAACAGACTTCATAAGATCATGAGATGAGAGACTTAGAACTATAAGGGACCTTAGAAGTCACATGGATGACAAAGTAGAGTCTGAGAAATCAAAATGAGATATAGGCAATGCCTATATATCAGCCTAATTGAGGTCTTGGACAGAGAGAGCCCAAGATCCTAGACCAGAAAGTGGAGCCCAAAGAAAAGATGAAATCCAAGACCAGCAAGAGCTTAAGCTAAGGACTGAAGCTGGAAGCAGAGAGACACTCCACAAACTAATGGTAGTACCTAAAGAAGCTTCGGTTTAGTGAAGCAGAATTCAGCGAAGGAACATCCAGTAGAGATGACTTGTCCATCATGGCAGTGTCTGTGAGGGAGACTGTGTGAGGAAGGTACCAGTAAAGAGGAGGCTTGGCAGGAGAAGCAGGATGCCATCACGAGAAGACATTATTAACCCTGTGGCATCAAATAAAGGATTTGCCCCTTTACAAATGTTCTCTGGCGACATGTGTTCCCTATGTGTTTGCCATGCCATGAATGTTCTCATTGTGGGTCCACTGATGGCATACATATTTGTGGGAGAGTTGTAGCCCAGGTATATGGATGGAATGTTTTGTTGCCACTTTTCTGAGTGAATATTTCATTAAATGCCTTAGATTGAATAGGAGCTGATGCAGACCCACACATAGTGCCTTCGATCTAGAAGTGTACTCTAAGAAGCCCCTTCTCTGAGTTGGGTGCATACATCTTCCTATTTGATACCTATCAAAACCCTGAGTGATGAACGCTATTGTTACTACCATTTGATGGAGAAATTGAGAGTTAGAGAGGTTACATGCCCAGGGTCACATATCTAGCAAGTGTTTGAGTCAGAATTGAAGCCCAAGTCTTCCTGAGTCTGACACTGCTTCCACTTTACACACACACACACACACACACACACACACACACACTTCAGATTTTAAAGATGCCAGATTCTGGTGGCAAGCTGGGGAATCATATTTCAGGCTAAAGGAATATTAAAGGTCATGTAATCCAACTTTTTCATTTTCCAGATAAGGAAACGGAGACCCAGAGGGGTTGTGACCATAGGAGTTCACAGGTAATAAGTGGAAAAGCTGGCATTGGAACCCAGGTCCTCTGACTTCAAATCCGGCATTCTTTCTCACTATTATATCATATTGACTTACGTTCACATTATTTAAAAGAAGCACTTGGCAGGTGCATATTAACGTCAATGCAATTTAATTCAGTAAAACTGACAGACTTTGATGGCGAATGGATCTTTTGGGTGGTGTCTTACATTTGGTAGAGTCTTACTAAATGGAACTGAGGTCAAAATAAATTGATAACTGATTTTATATATATGTATACAATGCACATGTATGTATATATGCATACATGTATGTATGCGTGTACCTATGTATATATAGATACACACACACATATATATGAAACTATTTGGGATAAAGGGCAGTGGTCCTTGGCTCCAATCCAAGCTCTGCCCACCTACAAGGCAGTGAGACCTTGGAGCAATCACTTAACCTCCATGCTATCTGCAAAATGACTGACTCCCCAGGTCCCTCCCAGCTATGGCTCTCTGAAAACACCTAGCAAACAAGTTCCCCAAATGAAGGTTTCTGGAATCATGGTAGCCTCCGGTTGGCTTTCCCTTTTCTCTTTCCCCTCAGCCTCTAGCACAGTAGCGCGCATATAGTAGGCGTAAGTGTGTCGGCCTGCATTGACACGATGGAAAGGAGGAAGGCGAGGGTGAGGAGGCCAGCCCCTCGAGGACATGCTCCAGCCCCCAAGGGAGTGCTCCAGCCCCCCAGGGCGCGCTCCGGCCCCCAAGGGAATGCTCCAGGCCCCCGGGGCGCGCTCCAGGTCCCAAGGGCGCGCTCCAGGCCCCGAGGACGCGCTCCAGCCCCCAAGGGAGCGCTCCAGGCCCCGAGGACGCGCTCCAGCCCCCAAGGGAGCGCTCCAGGCCCCGAGGACGTGCTCCAGCCCCCAAGGGAGTGCTCCAGCCCCCCAGGGCGCGCTCCGGCCCCCAAGGGAATGCTCCAGGCCCCCGGGGCGCGCTCCAGGTCCCCCAGGGTGCGCTCCAGGCCCCCGAGGGCGCGCTCCGGCCCCCAAGGGCGCGCTCCAGGCCCCGAGGACGCGCTCCAGCCCCCAAGGGCGCGCTCCAGGCCCCGAGGACGCGCTCCAGCCCCCGAGGGCGCGCTCCAGGCCCCGAGGACGCGCTCCAGCCCCCGAGGGCGCGCTCCAGGCCCCGAGGGCGCGCTCCAGGCCCCGAGGGCGCGCTCCAGGCCCCCCAGGGCGCTCTCCAGCCCCCCCGAGGGCGCTCTTAGGCCCCCCCCCGGGGAGCGCTCCAGCCCCCCCTCAAGGGAGCGCTCCAGGCCCCCGGGGCGCGCTCCAGGTCCCGAGGGCGCGCTCCAGGCCCCGAGGACGCGCTCCAGCCCCCGAGGGCGCGCTCCAGCCCCCCCGCGACGCGCTCCAGCCCCCCGCGGCGCGCTCCAGCCAGCCAGGTCCGGCCACACGTGCAGCCCGGCCCGTGAAGGGTTAAAGGAGGCAGCCAGCTCCTCCGAGGGCTCCCCCTCCCCTCCTTCCCCACCCTCCCAGTTTTGGCAAGGGATTAAAGTGCTCCCCCCTGTGGCAGCAGTGACCCAGAAATGAGTTTGGTTCCCGGAGTCCTTCCTCCATAACAAGTAAAACGTCAGTCAGAGCGGCTCGGTGCGTGTGTGAGGGTGCACGGGTGCAAGTGCAGCCGCCGCGCCCGGCCCGGCCCGGCCCGGCTCCCACCCGCGGCAGCCCGGACTCATGAGGCTGCGGGAGCCGCGGGAGCCGCGCTCGCCCGCCGCCGAACTCGGAGCCCCGGGGCGAGCAGCCCCCTCGCCGCCGCAGGTACCGGGCGTGTGCGTGTGCGTGTGCGGGGAGGGCGCGTGTGCCGCGTGTGCCGCGTGTGCCGCGCGGGGCCGGCCCCTCGGCGGCGGCAGGACCGGCCCGGCCCGGCCCCCAGCCGGCCCCCAGCCGGCGCGGAGCGCGGAGCGGGGCCGCGGAGCCGCACAGCCATGTTTGGTGGGTCTGTGGCTTTGCTCGGCAGTTCTCGGGAGTCATCTAGTGCCGAAGGTCGCTGCCTAGTGGCAATAATCTAGTACGTCATTAATATGGCGCCAAAAGATTGGGCGGTGGACGTGTGAGCGGAGGGAGGCCGGCCGCGCGCCTATCCCGGCGCCAACTTGGGCACTCCGGCCGGGCCCGCGAGCCCCAGCGCCCGGCTGGGCGGGCGGCAAGTTGGCGTTTTGGGGACAGCGTGGAGCGTTCCGGGGGGCGGCGGACTTTCGGAAACCTCTGCCCTCCGCGTTTGCCCTGATGAGGACAGCCCGGGTTCAGGTGAATGCCGGTGCCCGCTGCCCGAGCCCGAGGCGGCTGGCCTCGCGTGGGAGGGTTTCCAAGCCCGCGTGTGCCTGGGCTGCGTGGGCACAACTTGGTAGACAGATGGCAGTGGCAGAGGAGCGCGGGTCCTTGTCTGTGGGGATAGGCGGTGTGCTGGCGGCGGCGTGGTGGGGGCATCTCCTGCCGTGGGGGTGTGTGTGTGTGTGTGTGTGTGTGGGCACATGCGTGTGCCACCGGCGCGCCTCATACCCGCTGCATGCATCGCAGGGATGGGGGAGGGGGAGGGTCCTGCCCACGGGGGATCTCTGCCGCCGAGCTCTTGACTTTCTGGGGGCTTAGCGGAAAGTACGAAGCCCCTTTCCGAGGTGAAATGGGGAAGGGGTCGCTTTGGCGGGGGGAGGGGAAAGCGCGGTAAATCCTGAACTGAGGCCCCGTGGGCCCATCTCGGAGCGGGGGTCCGTGGCCCACCGAGGTCTCGGACACGGGTGTGCCGCGTGCCCACGGCGCACCAAGTTGCCCGGTCCTTCCGCGCTGTGCTGGGCTGGGCCCCGGGGGCTCGGGGCCGCTCCCGCCCCCAGGCCTTCTTTCGGACCCGTTTCCCAGGGTGGCTCGGCGCTCGCCCAGCCGGTGCGGGACCGGAGGGGACGCGGAGCGTTGACCTGGGATTCGAATCCCGTCGGCTCGGTCCCATTTGCTGGAGACGTTCCATCCCCTCCACCTCCTTCCCGCCCCCCTCCCGTCTCCCCGCCCGCCTTTGGGGGAAGAGGCGGGGCCGCCGCGGGCTCCGCTGCGACCGAAAGCGGTGGCCTCGGGGAAGGCAGGTGCACAGGACCGTCCTTCCCGGGGCCCCCCTCCCCCGGCCGTGGGGTGCCCGCGTGGGGGCGGGGTGAGGATGGGGAGAAATGGAGGCCGGTCTCCCGCGGCACGTGGGCAGGTGCCGGGCGTAACTTTGGCCCCCGGCCTCCCGATGCCTCGGGGAAGCCCTGGGAAGCGGCGTGGGGGAGGGGCGGGCTTGCCCCCGCGGGATTGGAAGGGTCCGACTGTGCCCCAGCGGCGAGACCCAGTAACCCGGTTCCGCCTGTAGGAGCTTGAGCTGGTTGGCGCCCTCCCCTCCCCCTGCCTTGGCCTCAGTTTCCCTTGCGTGTAAAACGAGGGATTGCTGTCGACAGTCCCACGCCGGGGTCCCTAGGGGGGCACGGGGCCTGGGTAGAACGACCACAAGCCCCTGGGCGTGCACGGCTGCCGCCGCAGCCTCTCCCCGGGATGCCCCGGTCCGGATCGGGGCGCGGCGGCCGGAGGAGGGGAGGAGGGGAGGAGGGGGAGGAGGGGGAGGACGAGGAGGAGGAGGAGGAGGGGGAGGACGAGGAGGAGGAGGGGCAGGGGGAGGAGGACGAGGAGGAGGGGGAGAGGCCGTTTGTTTATTTGTTTTGCGCCGCCTTTTTGCTGGATGGCTTCCTGTGACAGAGGTGATGCACAGTTTCCAGAACTGTCTGGGGTGGGCGGGGAGGATGAGAGACGGGAGACGAAGTCTCCTCCCGGCCCCCCCGCCCCCCCGTCCGCTGCCCCGCCCTCCTCCGGCGTGAATGTGCTCGCCGCCTCACCGGGCGCAGGCGGATCCGGGCAGGCGAGGCGCCCCGCCGGGCGTGGGGGCGGGGGCCGGTCTGCCGCCGGGGCCCCGCGGATTGGTGCGGACGGCGCGGGGGGGCGGGGCCCGCCCGGGGGCCGCTGGTCCCCCGCGCTGCAGCGGGGCGGCGGCGCCCGCGGGGACCTGGCCTTCGGTGAAGGTGGCACCCTGGCTGGGAGGGTCGCTCCCGCGGCTGGGCCCGGAGTTACTTTGTGCCCCTCCTCCTTTCCCTCTCTCCTCCTCCCCGGCCTCGGTAGCTCTGCCCTCTCCGGAAGGGGGGTGTGGATGGGAAGCGGCGGCCCCTGGCAGCCCGGGCACGGTGCGTTGGCTTGCGTTCCTTGCAGATGCGGGCGCTGGACTGATTCCGCCAGGAGTCGTGTGAGTGTGTGTGCGTGCGCCCCCGGGCAGCAGCGCCCGAGCATCCCCGGGGCCTGGCCCGGCCCGGCCTCGCCCTTCCTGCTGGAGCGGCCGAGGAGGGCGCCGGGGGCGTGCTGGCTGCAGCCTGGGGACCCAGGGACGGCCTCACACGGACAGCCCCCCCCCCCAGCCACGCACCCACCCGGGCCGGTTGTTGGATGGGCTCCCTAGCCCCGTGAGGAGGGCTGCCTTCCCCAGGGCGCCAGGCTGCATCCCCTTGGATCCCTAATCGGGAGGGAGGTTCCCAGCCTCAGAGGACCAGGAAGATTTGTAGCAGGCGAACCTGACTTCTTTTAATGGTCTTCTCCAGTTGTGGCAGCGGGGTAGGAATGACCACGAAAAGCCCCTTCCGGGTGGAGAACGTTGGAAATGCCCCCGGCAGGAATGGAGGGCTCCCAGGGGTTTGTTACTCCCCAGGGGGCCGGGAGAGGCTGACGGCTGTGGGCACACCTCCAGTCCCAGGTTCTTCTGCTCGGGACGGTGTGCTGGGCACACCAAAGTGATCTCTTACTAAGCGTAACAGGCACTCACTGCGAGTTAGCATCCTGCAGGGTGCGAGAGAAGTACACCCACCAAGGCGATCAAGTTTAGATGAAGACGCCGAACAGTTCCCCTCTAAATCCTAGTGGGGAAAAGAGGCACAGATTTGGAGCTACCCAAATAGTGTAGTGATGGAGCCGCTTAACTACATATGTGATCTTGAATAAGCTGTTTGTTCCTCCTGGGCCTCAGTTTCTATAAAGTGAAAGGATTAAACTAGCTGGTCCCTGTGGCCCTTCCAACTCCAAATCTCCGCCTTATAGGTGTACTTTGAATTTTAAGCGTATGGGGGGGGGGAAGGCAGAAGGCTAGGTTGTATTATCAATGCTCTGTGGAATAACTCCATTTTCTCCAATAGTTGTAGCTCAGGAAGCAAATTAATATTACTGGATGTTCATAGATAATCTTTGATTTCATCGTGGGTTATTTCTGGTATGGAAATTTCTGCAGCTTGCAATAGATCCTTTCATTAGTAGGAAAGTCGTAGAAAGTTGCCTGAGAGATACCCAGGAATTAGTTACACAGCTGGGGGGACCCAAAGCTTTAGAACTGAACCAGACTTCGCAGCTACTCTAGAATATCCCCTTATTTTAGAGATGAAGATACCAAGACCCAGAGAGGGTCAGTAACTTGCCCAGGCTCCTAAAAGGCATAATCTGGATTTGAATCCAGGCAGTTTCTACTCTGACTCTCTCCCCTACTCAGTGTTGCTATATCTTAACCTTCCTTATTACCCCTCTTACCCAAATCCTCTGGCAGCTAAGTGATGCAGTGGATAGAGCACCAGTGCAGGAGTCAGGAGGACCTGAGTTCAAGCGTCACCTCAGACACTTGACACTCAGTAGCTGTGTGACTTTGGGCAAGTCAACCCCAACTGCCTCATCCTGGGTCATCTCCAGTCATCCTGATGAATATCTGGTCACTGGATTCAGGTGGCTCTGGGGGAGAACTGAGGCTGGTGACCTGCACAGCCCTCCCGCACTCAAAGTCAAGTGCGAGTCATGTCATCATTTCTCTGATGGCATGGTCTTCTTTGGCAACAAAGAACAAACACACATACCCAATCCTCTGAAAAGTTCCCTGAGAGGACAGGTCAGTCAGGTCACTCCCTAGTGGATTCATAAGAAAACATTTTAGAATCTACCTTTGAGTATGTTCTAAGAATATCTACTTAGTCTGATAACTGATTTTCTGGAAGGAAGCCCAGTTAAGGGGCTTCCTCCTTCCCCATCTTATAGAGACATGAAAAGGGCTCGGTGTATGCTTGGGGAGGGGGAGGAGGGCCGATGGGGTGTCTAGTTGTGTGTAGGAGGCTTTGTGCTGCAGCGGAGAAAGCCCTGGATTTAGAAGCAGAGGACCTGGGGTGGAATCCTAGTTCTTCTCCTTAACATAATAACCCTGTGGGAGCCTGGGTCTCAGTGTCCTCATTTCTCAGCTGGAAGGATTGCAGTCAATTATCTCTAAAGTATCTTTCAATCATGTAGTCACTTTATAGTCAGAGGTTTAGAATTATATCCTATTCAGGGTATCCATTCTACTTCTTTACTTAGGCAGAGTTCACTGTTGTCTGAATGTGGAGGGGAGAAGAGAAACAGTGACAGGACAGAAAGAGGGAGGGGAGAAGGATTTGATCTTAGAATTAGGAAGAGATGAATTCAAGTTGTGTCTCTGATATATACTAGTTTGGTGATCTTGGGTAAGTCATTTAAGATTTTCCTGCAGTAAGGAGTTTTAAAAACTAAAAGAAAAGAACTTTGCTGATCTGATCTGCCTTGGTAGAGGGAGTTTACTCAGCAGGGTGTTCCTAATACCAGGGAAATCACAGGTCTCAGTCCCTATCCCTATTTAAACATTTAAAAGCTTTCCTGCCTCCATTACCTGGTAATTTATTTGTATAGAAACCAGTTTTCATCCAGATCTACTTTAAATTGGTATAGTAGAAAGAGCCTTGGATTTGGAGTCAGAGGACAGTTTGAATTCTGGTTTTGCCATTTCCTGTGTGACCTTAGGCAGATCTTCTCTCTCATCTGCTTCCCTTATTCTTACTACCTTTCTTCCAAGATCTCCTCTCCTCTCCTCGGTGTCTGATTCTGTCTCTTTCTCTCTTGAGCTGGGTCTGTCTGTTGTCCTTCTTTATATCCCCAGTGCTTAGCACAGCGCCTGGCACATAGTAGGTGATTAGTAAATACCAGTTGGCTGAATGTTTCTCCAGGCTTCTGTTTCCTTGTCAGTAAAGTGTCAGGGTTGAATTAGATATCTTCAGAGGTGAAGGACTTTGGCATATTAATAATAGCTTGCATTTGAAGCATACTTTACCTGTAATAATTCTCCCCACACCTTAATGAGTTCCGAGCTGTTATTCCATTTGATACCTTAGGACCTAGTCTCAGGATTATACAAATGTATTTTTAAGTATTTGAGGTGGGATTGTGACCCAAGTCTTCCTGTCTACCACACCTTGCAGCATACCTCACCTTGCTACCTGTCTCATTGATGACCTCTCAAGTCACTTTAAGCTTTAAATCTGTTACTGAGTTTGTGTGAAAAGGCTTCACTGCGTTAGAAACATTTAAAACCTAGCCAATTCTGCAGAGGGGGAAAAACAGATATTAAAAGGACCTTTTAGATAAGTTCAAGTAGGAAAGGTTTTATTTTAAGCATATGTATTACTCCTATGACAGAATTCATTGCTTGGAGGAGTTAGTGGGTTTCCTCCAGGAAACCTCTGTTCTCTACAGTTAGTAATGACCTCCCTCAGATCTTATGCTGTTTTTTTTTTAATGAAGTAACTAATCATAATATTCTCCATTTTCTATATTAGTGTTATGTAACTTTAGTACTGCCTTAGTGGAAGTAACTGAATGTTAGCTAAACTTTGTATGCCCAGTGCCCAGCACAGTCCTGTGGTTGAGGTAGGTTCTTCCTAAATGATTATTTCTTTTTTAAAGGACTTAGTTGGAGTAGAAAGAACTTAGTAGGGTGCAATACACCTAGATAGGTGCTTAGGAAATGTTTGCCAGCATGATTTCTAAAAATTTTTATTGCTGAGTTTTGTCTTTCTATCAGTCATTTCTCAGATTGAACCCTCTCCTATGACAAAGAAAACGTTAATCAATCTCCCTGTCCTTTCTGGCTTAATTTTTTTCTTGAATAAATCCTGAAATTGGCTTTAGAAGAACACTTAACTAGGGGACAGGACCTGTAGAAATAAAATCCCAGCTGGGTAAAGTGATGAACATTACATAAGCACATACAGACACACAGCATACTCATACAGGAAATAAAATTTTAGTGTAACTTCAAGTTCTTGAGTTTGGAGAGCAACTGTTTATTTTTAAAATAAATTCAAGAAATTGTTTTCCTAATAGACTTACCTACGTACTTGTTGGAAAAGGGACTGCCACATGATCTTTTTATAATTCTGAGGTTTTGGTGCATTGGTTCAATGTTCAGATTCAGGGTTGCTACTTAGCAACTTTGTGCCTTTTATCCTCAATTTCCTCAGCTATAAAATGAAGGAGTTTAGACTCAATCAGGGTTCCAAAACGTTTATGTGTTGTGGATTCCTTTGGCGTTCTAATGAAGCCAACATTCGTAATAGAAGGAAATGCTAAATTTCACTTAGAGGTCAGTGAAAATAAAGATGTTATTTCTCTCTCCCCCCCCCTTCTCCAAGTTTATGGAGCCCCTGAAATCTCTCTACAGACCACATGTTAAGAATCTTTGGAGAAATTGTTAAGGTTCCTTAACAGCTCTAAATCTGTGATCCTGTTGAAGTATGGTCATTTCTTCCCTATTTATCCAGCCTTTTATCATGACTGTCCCAAAGTAGAATGGGGCGGCCTTCTCCACCGGAAGGAATGGATTCCTCCTCATTCAGAGTCTTCAGGCAGAAATGAGTGTAGTGCTTACTTAAAGTTGAGTTAGGATGCAAGGGAATTGGGGTACCAGGGGCTTTGCGCATCTGTTAGAATTCTATTACTTTCTGTTATTATCTCTGTAGATGCTCAGGGGGCCTTTAATATTATAGTGGCCCCTGTTGACAAGCATTATAGTTAATGGCCAATCAGAGTTCGCATTAAAAACCCTAGAGCTTGTAAAGCAACTTTACTGTGGGTGAAGAGATAACATTAGGAAAATCTTAGCCTGTACTGCTTACTCTTTAGGCACCTCCCTCTTTGAGAGCTGACAGGGTGTTTGATCTGGACCTGGGGGCTCTGGTCTGTGCTCTGATGGCAGCATTTGTTAAATTCTTACCATTATGCCAGACTTACTGGGTGCTGCAAAGATGGAGATAAAATACGTGACAATTTCTCCTTTTTAGGAGTTTGCATCCCTTGGGGAGAGACATTGCCCGTATATAAGCATGTATGGAATAAATTCAAAATATTAATGTAAGATTAGTAGGGAGAGAAGGCAGTGGAAATTGGGGAGATCAGAAAACGCTTCCCTTAGAGTAGAGTAGAGTAGAGGTTGCAAACTTGCAACCTGCAACAATTCTCTGCAGAACCAGATCGAAATGGGAAATATTTAACAAAATAAATTAAAATACAGTAGAATAGAGATTATGCTAATATGTGATTTTCAAAGTCAGTATGTGGCCAAAGGAATTATTATGTATAGTTTAGTGGCTTCTGTTTTTATTTGAGCTTGATGCTATTAATGCTGGAACAGCCTCTTGAAGGAATATACTGAGGGACCATGGACAAGTCCCATTCTTTACCTTAGTATGTAAAATGGATGTTTCAAGATTTGGACTACTGTAGACCCCACACAGTTGTGGTAAATCTGGACATACTTTGGAAACTATTACTTCTTGGTCGTGAGTTCATGACTTTAGATCTGGGAAGTGACCTTAGGGATGTCCACACTCTACGTTTTACAGAAGAAAACTCAAACCAAGAGAGGCAAAAATCTCCAGTCTAAGGTCACACAAGGATTTGAATTTAAGGTCTTTTGAGTACAAATTCATTTGCATCATGCTGCTGTGTTTAACAGGTAGAATTCACTATGGCACAAAGCTACTCTGGTTTTAAAAGCCCTCAAGTTAGAATCAATTCATACCTTCCTCCCTAGCCCGCCCATTGTGGATCTTATTAATTGTATGAGATTTCAGCTTTTTTTAAGAGCATGTTACCTCAGGAGGAAACCTCACTAAAATTGCAGCAGCCTATAGTTCTTTACTTGACCTGTCAGGAATTTCATTTTTGATTGCCCATTTGAAAAAACTGAGTTCTCCTTTTTTTCAAGCTTGCCTCCTTAGTTAAGGCCTATTCAAAGTAAAGACACGAAACATCTATAGTTAGTAGATCAGTTGATACATTGCCTGTTCCTTGTAGTTTTTAGAGTATTTGGAAAATACTATCTTGAAGGAAACAGCTCAGATTTAACTGAGCAAGCCATTTCCCCATTTGTCTGATGATACTGACATGAACTCAGAGGGAATATGGGTCTTCTGTCATTTTGATATTTGGAGGTTTGTTTTTTTTTTTTTTTAACAGTATTAGTGACAAGGGAAGAAGCTATTGAGTAGTGAAAAGTGTTCATCTTGGTGGGAGAATAAAATCTCAGACACCTGCTGTTGTGACCTGGGGCAGGCTCTGAACCTCATCTATAAACTGATAGGGTTGAACTCAGTGGTCTTTAAGTTAGGGACCAGGGCGAAATCCTGTGATCACATTCATGCCCAGTTGTAAAAGAGTGGTTAGGTTAAGATTCCCGAACTGGGCACTGACCCAGCAGTGGTTGGGATGCTTTCTCTTGGTCTCATTACCAGCCAGAGCCACCCTGTGATTTCTGAAAGTTTTAGTGGAATCGTCATCTCTGACTCAACCTGTCACAAACTAATGCCTTGGATCCACAACTTCCCCTCCCTCTTCCTCCAAAAAGAAATAAACCAGACCATATAATCAAGTCAGTCATGAAAATAGAGTTTAAATCAGGGGTGTAGATAGTTATTGAAATGTCAAATTTCTTGCAGTCGGCAGGATTTGGAGTTTGAAAGAGGCTATTCACTTCATTTTTCATTTGAGGAAACTGAGGCCTAAAGAGGTCTTAAATTCCTTTATTAAGCCTCATTAATTCTCTGTGGTTGGCACTCAACTTCCAGCTGACCTCTAGATTATTCCTAAAAACCTGCTGGGTCTGGCCAGATCCCAAGAAAGGTGATTAGAAGCCACAGTTTCAGTTTTAACTTGCAGTGCCTTCTTTAAAAAGGATTATGGAATACATTCTAGGTCAAAGCATCTTACTTTGTAATGCCATGAGTATTTATTGATCTTTTAAAAGTTGTTCATATGTAATATGAGTATAGGAAATACTGTTCAGTTGGGAATTCCTAACAAGTTCCTAATTTTGCACGTATTATATTCATCTGAATCTGGTTCCAGTGATCCCTGCCAGAGAATTAGAAAAGAGTTATATTGCCCTTCACTTAGAATTTAATTAAGTAATGGGTGGAAAGGAAGTCAGAGCCCAGCTGTCAGACTGTTTTGTGATGAGCTTTGTGGAATACTAAACCTCAGCTATCCAGAGTACTCCAAGAGTGAGTTGTTTTGAATAGGAGGCAGTGGGAAAGGGCATTGAATTTATTAAGACAGAAGATCTACTTGGAAACCTGCTTTTGTCATTTATTAGCTCGATGACCTTGAGTAATCTTTTGACCCTGTCGATGCCCAGTTTTCTTATCTGTATAATGGGAGTGGGATTGTTGCAGTCTTGAGGATTCCTTTAAACTCCAACACACTATGAGTTTTCTAGGTAGTGTTACCCCTTTAGGCACTGCATTTTTAAAATTTATTTTTAATTGGGATGGTTCTTTCTGTGCCTTCTTACAGAGTGTATTTGAGGATAGTTTAACTTTTTCTTGTTGATTTAAGGCTCTACTGGCTATCAGTTATTCCTGCTGTCTGTTTACCTTCTTCCATCATGTTTCTCATTTGTTCTGTCTTTGATTAGAAACCAGATTACCAAATCTATTAGAATTATTTGTAAATTAAGAGTAAATAGGCTCCTAATGAGAATTTTAAGCGCTTATCTGGGAGAAAAACACATGGACTTAGTTACATGTATTCTGATGGTCAAGATGCCACTTTTTGTTCCATATGAGATGGTTCAGATAGCTGAATTCTGGATAGCTATAATGTTATTCTACCTTGGAGAGTTCGCTTAAGATGTGGATTCAGGTTCAGTAATTTTATTATATATATATATATATATATATATATATATATATATATATATATATATGTATAACAATACTTAGTTTCATGTAGCCCTTTAAGGTTTGCAAAATACCTTATGTATTTATCCCATTAATTCCCACAATAGCCCTATGGTGTAGGTGCTATTATTTCCATTTTTCCGATAAGGAGACAGATTAAAAGAGGTTAAGTTGCTTACCCAGGGTTACGCAGGTAATAGATGCCCAAGGTGGGACTTGAACTCATAGATGGTACTGTTCCATCTAGCTGCCTAATTTGATGTTACTAGTTCATTTAGAATTAATAAAGTCAAGTTGAGTTCCCATTAACCTAGCTAATGGGAGATTGATTTGAAAAATCAGAACATTGATTTATTAATTTATGGTGAGAAATAAAATTGCAAGTTAGACTTAATATTTGCAACTGTTGATCAGTGCATTTTCTATCCTGTAGGGAATTGTACTTGAGAAGCAGAAATAAGGTCAGAATGTTGCTTGGTAAATATGGAATCATGTTAAGGGAAATTGGATGAGCTTAGGGGGTATTTATATAACTACATGCTGTGGTAGCTTGTTTGAGGTAAGAGGGAAGGAGAGAGTGACATCATCTTACGTTGTGGAAAGGGAGCTAGTTTTGGATTTAGACAACCCGGCCTCCAGTTTTGGCTCTTCCATTTTCTGGAAGTGTGACCTTGAGTAATTCATTTAACTGCTGATCCCCAGTTTTTCCATCTATGAAGTGAGTACGTTGAAATAGATGGCCTCTGAGGTTGTTTCCAGATATATATGCCTAGGAGGTTATAATCCTCCACCACTGGGATATGATACCACAAAGTGAATTGAACATTGATTCATAATCACAGAATGTCGAAGTTGGAAGGGACTTAAGCGGGCCAAGAAGTGCAGGCTGTAACGGAGCATGAATCCTCTCTGACATTTCAGATTGCTGTGTGTTCCGTCTTACTTCTGGAGTTTTCCCTTATATCAAGCCTAAATTTCTCTCTGAGACACTTTGAACTACACCTTTGGAAGGGGGAAGGGGGAGATGAAGGGAGAAAAACAGAGAAGTCTGATCTCCCTACAAGAGCTTGAATCCAGGCAGTATGTGCGCCTTGCTCCCTCCTCCTCCCCCAGTTTTCCCTTCTCTGGGCTAAACAGCTCAGAGCACTGCCCCTGTACCCTGGACAGCGACTCTTACAAATTCGTTTTCTAGATTCGGAGACTTCAGGTTCCTTAGTCTTCAGGTTCACTTGTCACCATCCTTTGTCCTTCTGACTGCTAGGTTATAGTTTCCAGGTTCACATATTTTTCATTGATTACATTTTAGCTTCTCTATTTCTTAAGGAATAAAGGGATAGAAAGCACCTTGATCTGTTTAAACTCTCTCTAAATCTCCATGGAGAGTGATTAGTTTCTGTTCTGGGAAGACTTCCTTTGGATTATCTTGTTAGCTTTAATCTCAGAGGGTGGTTCTTTTTGACCTAGGATCTGAGGTTCATTTTACAAATAGGTTGTGGCCGTTTATTTACTCACTACGAAGTGTTGCAGTGGTAAGTGTACTGAATTTGAAACAGATGAACTGGATTCAGATTTTGGTTTAGCCCTTACTTATTGCTCTGGTCTAAAGTTTCCTGCTTTGTAAAATGAAGAGATTGGATTCAGACCATTTTTAAGTCTGTGATAATCTCTTATAATATCTGTTTACACAATAGTTGCTTAAATGGATATAAAACTTCTGTCTTCATAATAGCAAGAGTGTAAGTGATACAGCATCAGTAACACGCATTGGTCAAGTGCTCATTAGGTGCCAGGAACTGTGGTAAGAACTAGTTATACAAAGACAAAAGTGAAAGAGTCTTGGCCTACAAAGAGCTTACAATTTAGTAGGGCAGTCAGCTTGTACCAGAGGTTTTAATTATCAAATGCATACATGCAGAGTAGGCACATGGTAACGTTAGAGGAGATGGCATTAGTACATGGGAGAACCAAAAATAATGCTTTCTGCAAAAGATGGTTTGATGTGAACCTTGAAGGAAGCCAAGAATTTCAAGAAATGGAGGTGGGGAGGGAGAGTATTCTAGGAGACACCCAGTGCCAAGTCATGGAGACCGGCTATAGAATGTCTCCTGGGAAAAAACACATGGACTTTGTTTCATTTATACTGGTAGGCCAGACTCCGCTTTGTAGATAAAAGAAGGGCATAGGTTGGACTGTACAATGCGTGGAATGAATGGGGAAGAAGACTGGAAAGGGAGGGAGGGATTAGATAGTAAAGACTTTCAAAAACAAACAAGAGTATTTACCTTTATCTTAGAAATAATAGAGAGGCGCTGGAGTTTAGTGAGGACAAACTCTGCGTTTTTGAATATACGACTTTTACCTATTCAGATCTCAGTTTCGTCATTTTAAAAATGAGGTCAAGAAGTAGATGATCTCTAAGGTCCCTTCCAACTCTTAATCTATGTCTCTGTGCTTCTGGGGTCCCTTCGATTTCCAAATATGTAATTATTCTCTTTCCTACCTGTTCCTAGTTTGGGTTTCATACATCCTTAGAGCAAGTGGCTCAATTTAAGGTAGAATGTTGGTGTGCATAATAGCAGAGTGTGGTATATTTGGAGCCTGAATTCAGGCTCTGCTACTTAGTACCAGGTACTAAGTGACTTTGGGCATACCACTTCTGTCTGGGCCTCAGTTTTCTGACATGTAAAATCAGGAGTTGGTCTGGTTGATTTCTAAGGCCCTTTTAAGTTCAGGATCCCATGAACCTATGTAACTAGCAGTACTTCAGGCCAGGTATCACCTGTAAGTATCTGTGTCTGGTAGACTACATGAAATGTGAAGTCATGCGTCATTTAGAATTTAACATATTCTGTGTGTGAGACTTCATGTAGTTAGTGGGAATGGATGGTGTCTGATTACTGGCTATGATTAAGGAAAGGAGTTCTTGAAAACAGCTGAATAAAAACAGTCTGGACAAGGGTAATTGTCACGAGTCAGCAGAGAGCCATTCTGTGCAGAATGTTTCCTTCACCCCAATCAGAGCATCTGGTCAGAGCAGTTTTAATATCATATACCCTTACCCTAGAGATGCTTGCATTTACCAGTTTAGTCTCTCTATAGTGGGAGTAAGTTGTGGGACCCTTCTAATATAATGGAAGGGACTTGGAGTTGGAATGTATCTGGCTTTGAACTTTACCTCCAACCTTCACTGGCTATGTGACCGTGGGAAAATTATAGGATCACAGAGCTGAAAAAGAACTGAATGCCCTAAGTCTGACCTCCTGAGAAAACTGAGTTCCATGACTTTTCCAAGGTCACACAGGTAGTAAGCATCAAAATTGAGTTTTGAATTCAAGTCCTCTTACTCTAAAACACAGCCTCCTTCTGAGGGAGCTAGATTAAATTGGTCATAAATTTTGTATTTTTGTTTCATTTGAAGTTGGATTTTTTTAAAAAAGGAATTTAATTAAAGCTCCAGCTTCATGTATATGTTACCATTTCATTAGGATTGGGAACTGAGACCAAGCTGATTGTTACCAGGTGCGAATAAACCTAAACACCAAGTCCTTCACCTCTGTCCCACATGTAAAAAATTCCAATCTTACAGGGCTGTACTAACCTTCAAGTGTTATGTACATGCCAGTTATTTTTATTTTTCTAGAATCACAAAATGTGAATGTTGGTAAGGGCCTCTCGTCTCACCCATCCTGCAACCCTAATAGCTCATACTTCTCCAGTGGTCATCCAGCTTTCACTTGAAACCTTTGAAGGAAGGGACCCCTCTACTTCTCCACACAACCCATCCTTCTTTCCAGAACTGAGACAGTTAAGAAGTCTTTCCTTTTATGAAGCCTCACTTTGCTTCTTTGCCACTTCTACCCACTGCTCCTGGTTCTGCCCTCTGGGGCCTGAAAGAACAAATCTCATTAAACTCTCCAGCACATGACAGCCAGCCTTTCAAATACTTGCAGACATCTATCGTGTTCCCCTGTAATCATTTCTTCTCCAGGCTAAATTTGCCTCCTTTCTTCAACCAATCCCTATACATTTATGTGTTACTACTGTTTACTACTACTACTACTACTACTACTATTTAGGCTATATAAGTGACAGTTGGACAGTAAAGACTCACTAAGCATCTACTGTGTGCCAGCCATAGTTGTTTTGATTGCTATTATTACAGTTAATGAAGTTAAAGAACAACCACCATTTATTTTGTGCCCACTATGTGGCAGGCACCATTGCCACTAATGAAGTGTTATATAAATGCCAGATATTTTATTTAATTCACCCATTTTGCCCAACACTGTTGTCTTTTGGGGAGGTTTTTTCCCCCAGGAGTTACCCTTGTATGTCATTTCTCGCTGGGTCTTACTTTCCACATTAGTAAAATGAGATTTGAATATTAAGATTCTTTTCAGTTTTAAGATTTCACATTAAAAAAAGAGTTGGCATGGCTCCCTTCTTCTCTCTCCCCCTCTCTTCTTTGTCAAACATTAGGCAATGGAGGATGAAAGACTTGGAAGTGTTAGCATCAGCACCATATCATTGACCATGGTTTTTGTTGCATAGCCAGCTAAAAATGAAGTCATCCCTGCCCTCAAAGAGCGGATATTGAGTAAGGAGAGGCAACTCATACACATAAAAATATATATGAAATATTTTCAGAATACACTTAAGGTAGTTTTGAAGAGAAGGAAGATGCTGGTAGCTGGGGGAATAGGGAAGATTTTAGATAGGAAGGGACTTTTGATCTGGGTTTGAAGGAAATGAGGAATTCCAGCAGTTGTGCACTGTAGGCATGGAGTATAGCCAGGGTAAAGACTTAGAGATTTGAGATGAAATATCTTGTGAGAAGAGGCTGCTAGGTGGCACAGCAGATAGAGCACTAGCCTTGGAGTCAGGAAGACTGTAATTCCTGAGTTAAATCTGGTCTCAGACACTTACTAGCTGTGTGACCCTGGGCAAGTCACTTAACCCTGTTTGCTTCAGTTTCTTCATCTGAAAAATGACCTGGAGAAAGAAATGGCAAATTACTCCAGAATCTTTGCCAGGAAAACCCCAAAGGGGGTCACAAAGAGTCGGACACAACTGAAATGACTGACCACCAACAACAAATCTTGTGAGAAAGAGCACGAAGTCTAGTGTGTCTGGAAGTCTAGTGTGTCAGGATTTTGTAGTCAAGTAAAGGTAGGTTGTAGTCAGGGTGGGTAGGACTTTAAATGCTTTGGATTATTTGCACCAAAACAACCTGGAGGATTGAGAGCTGATTACAGACATCCACGCTGACCTAAGCCTTTCATGGACTTGAGAACTGGAAGGAAATTTAAAGACCCTATCACTGACCAGATGTCATGAGCTGGACCTCATGCAAGCAGGTTGACAGGTAGGATCTTCCCATATTCCAAGATGGCAGCGATTCAGGTGTCTTGCTCATAACTGAAATTTGACAACTAGGTCAGCCCTTTGGGTTAAAAGTTTGGGAAAGAAGACATTTGAACCATGTTGGTCCTTTTAACTTTTGCTTGGGGCATATTTTGATAAAATACAAGGCAGGGGAGAGGTCATGAAAATACTGGGTGCCTTGAATGGATGAGTTTATATGAGTTAGCTGGAGATAGAGTAGTGCAATGGAAAGAATGCTAGATGGAACTGACTTTGCCATTAAGTTTCTGTGTGATCTTGGGGTAGTACTTTCTATCTGACTCTTAGACCTCAGTTTCCATATGTATAAAATGAGTTACTTGGACAGAATGACTTCGAAGAGCTCTTCTAGTTCTAGATCCAAAATAAGGTTGTATTCGTTTAAAACAAAAATATATTGAGGTTTTTTTAAAAAGTTCAAAAATAATTTTTAAACTGAAGTAGCAGCCAGTCAAAAGGTTAATGAATCAGAAATTCTGCTGATTAAAAAAAAAATCAAGTCTATTCTTTACTAAATTGTTTTTGACCTCCTGGTTTCTGAATTTAAGAGATGGGTTTTTAATTAACTTCTTGTCTAAATCCCTGAATCAAGTTTTTCTTTGGGTAGGAGTGGCTCTGTTTATATACAAGGTCTGTAGGTTGATACAGATCTTAACAGCCTTCCCAATTATCTCTCTCCGTGCTCCATTTGTGGCTCTTTTCCTTTTCATCTGGGAAAGTTCACCTTTGCCCTTCGTTCAGAAGGAAAATCAGCGGGGAAATTTTCTTCAGCCATTTTTCTGATGGACAGTAAGAACAAATTGCTTGTTTTGTTTCTGTGTTTATTTTCTTGCTTTTATAAAGTATTGACAGGAGATTGATCTGCTCAACATTGGATCATTTGGAAGGGATGTTAGAGATAATTTTGTCCTGCTTTTCTCTTTATGCAGCATGGTTAGAGGGTTGTAATTGGTGTCAGCAGGGCAGCCAGGTGGCTAGAGTGTCAGCCTTGGAGTCAGGAAGACTCATTTTCTTGACTGGCTGCAGACATTTACTTGCGGTGTGACCCTGGACAAGTCAGTTAACCCTGTTTGCATCAGTTTCCCCATCTATAAAATGAGTTGGAGAAAGAAATGGCAAACCACTTGAAGATCTTTGCCAAGAAAATCCCAAATGGGATCACAAAGAGTCAGATACAATTGAGAAGTGATTGAGCAAACCTGGAATCAGAAAGCCCTGTGTTCTCATCCAACATCTGAGACTCAGTATCTGTAGGACTTAGAACAAGTCACTCCATCATTCCAAGTTTCATTTTTCCCATCTCTAAAACTGTAGTACACACTTTTCACCCAATTATTGTAAGGCTCAAGTGAAATCATAGCCTGAGAGCTGGAAGGAATTGTAGAGGTCATCTAGTCTGCCTTCTTTCTTTTACAGAAGGGGAAACTGAGTCCCAAAGAGGTTAAGTTAGTAAGTAACTTAGTAAGGAACCTAATCTCTTTGGGACTCAGCTTTCCCTTCTGTAAAATGAAGGTGTGTCAGTGACACTGAATAAGTGCTTTTGATTTAAGTGCCAGAGCCTAGAGCTGAATCCAGGACCTTTGAAGCTAAATTTTGCCAATGCAAGTTCTTTTGTCCAGAGACAGCCCAGTGGTGCAGTGGATAAGAGTGCCGGATGTGGAGTCAGGAAGACCTGAGTTCAAATCTCACACTTAGTAGTGATGTGACCCTAGGCAAATCCCTTACCCTCAGTTTTACTTCAGTTTCCTTTTCAGTAAAATGGGAACCTACCTTCCAGGATTGTTGTGAAGATCATGTATTTGTAAAGTGTTTTGCAAAGCTTAAAATACTACATAAATGTTAGCCATTACTATACTCTGGTTCCCCTATCAGTGGCCATTTAACATCTTGCAAACCTGAAGCACTACCCCAGTATCAGTTATTGTCGTTTTCCTAATATGAAAAATAAACATTTCAGATAAAAGACTTTAGTCAAAAAACTTTCATTTATCAGGTCAAGGCAGCCTCATGTAATGGTCAGTTTTGGGGAGAAAATGTTGCTTTGGGCTGGATTTGGATGCAGTCCTTGAGTGGGATTCCTGCTCTGTTCCTTAGAACCCATGGAATTGTCTCTTCTCTCTGGAACTGTTTTCTCTTGTTAGAATGAGGGGTTAAAACTAGATGACCTCAAGATTCTATCTAGCTCCAATCACTGACTTTATTAATTAAGAAAGAGTCTTTTAAAATAGCCCTTGTGACATGTACCTTTGAAAATATTGCTCACTAGAAGATGATTGGCTCAGAGCTCATCACTCAGGGATCTGTGACCTCCGTGGTGTGGGTATGCACAGCTTTGATGCATATCGCACGCCATTCATGCCAGACCAAGAGCCTTGACGCTTCTTGTCCATCCGCTCCTTTAAAGAAGCCCCCAGTTGGTGTGCTTAGTGCCTTCATCCAGGTCTTTACATATTTCATGTGTATTAGTGATTTCATTAGTTACTGGGAACTGCTCTCTTTATATGATAGATTTAGAGCTTAAAAGTGTTGTTAAAGTACTAAGTGTTCAAGGCCATCTAGTTCTACCTCATTTTTTGGATGAGGGATCAAACGATTGAAGTGACTTGTTCTAAGTCACATGGGTAGTAAGTGGAAGAGCTAGAAATTGAACTTTGGTGCTCTGGTCTCCGGTCCACTGGCTTCCATTGTACTGATGTGCCTCCCAATGTCATTCTCCACAGGTTCTGTTTCCTTGTACCTTTATGAGTGAGATTATAGATGACAGAGAAGGAGAGACAAAAGGAGAGCTAAGCTGTTTGGGACCATTGCCAATTAAAAGTTTAGCAGAACTGAAGTGAAATGAGAAAATGTCAAAGAGGACAGACTTGTGTTTGGACCCAGAGGCAATGGGTGGAGACTTGTAAAGAGGTGGATCTAAGCTTCCTGTTAGGAAAATCTTTCCAACAGTTAGTGCATTCCCAAAATGGAGTGGGCGCCATGAGCAGGAATGGAGTATTTTTCATTGTAGGGCTTCCAGTGTAGCCTGGATGGCCACATTCTGGATATGCAGTAGAAGGGATTCTTGGTCACATTGAAGTTGGCTTCTAGAATTCCTTCCCATTCCAAAATCCTTTGGATTTGTGAAAATAGGATTTCATTCATTTCATTTCATTCACTCTTGAGTTCAGTGTTTTGTCCTGTCCCTGACCTGGGGTTAAATGGAAGGTTGGATAGCAGAGATGGGAAATGCTATAGGTGGGAGACAAGGGAAGGGGGAAGAGCCATCTGAGTTGGAATATGCAGCTAAGGTCAAACAGAGGTCTGAGACTGTCCCTGAAGAAAGAGGCAGGTTGTAGGAGCTCAGATTAAGTGTGTTGGGAGCTTTGAGGCTAGCCAGTCTAAATCCCACATTTTACAGATGAGTAAATTGAATTTAGGAGCGGTAAATTGACTTGTGCAGTGTTACATAAAGAGGTGTAAGAGTAATTAGGTGGCCTATTAGATGGAGAACCTGGCCTCAGGAAGATTCAAGTTCAGGTCTGGCCTCAGATTCTTTTACTAGTAGGTAACCCTGGGGAAGTCACTTAACCTCTCTTTGTCTCAGTTTCTTCAACTGTTAAATGGGGAAAATAATAGCACCCCCTTCATAGGTAATTCTAAAGATTGAATGAGATAATATTTGTGAAGCATTTACATGGTGCCTGGCACAGAATAGACTTAATATAAATGTATATTCCCTGGCCTTTCTCAACTGAGCTGGGATTTGAACTCATACATTCTGGTTCCAATTTTTTTTTCTTCTTTATGTCCCACTTATAGATACGATCATCATACTTCTGCATCATCCGCTGCAGATGGAGTTGTGGTGGAGTGATCAGTTCAATGGGCTGGAAGTCAGGAGATTGTGGCTCTGGTTCTGGCTCAGCTGGGGTCATCCATGCTCTTGGGTCTTAGTTTACTCCAGGGCCTGGGCTAGATGAATGCTAAGGTCTCTTACACCTCTTTTCTCCATTTATAGTAGGGTAGGACTGAGAAAGGGGGAGAGCAAGTTATTGTTCAGCAAGTTTGTGTGTGTGTGTGTGTGTGTGTGTGTGTGTGTGTGTGTGTGTGTATGCATACACACACACATATATACGGTACCTCTTTTAGTTCTGCTACAGTGGGAATAGGGAATTATTGAAATTTTTGAGTAAGGGAGTAACTCAGATAAAGTTTGCTTTTCAAATCTCAATTTGGTAAATGACTTAGGAGGAAGAAATTGATTTTAGGGCTGTGAGTTAGTAGAATGTTAACCAGTGGGGAAAAAAAGAAAGGAATACTATTTAGGTGGCATTTCAACCAATTCAATAAATATTAAGTGCCTGTTCTGGCCAGGCAGGGGCTGGGAGTAGGGCTTGGGGAGCTTCTTATCAGCTGCCTCAGATCGTGAGCTCCTTGAGGGCAGGGACTGTTTTTATCCACAGCACTTAGCACTGTCTCCTGCTCCATAAACTGTTTATTGGCTGACTGACTGGAAGATACTTATAAGTAAGGATTGACCAAACTCAATGACTTAATACTGAGAATAAAGGGGATGAATCATAGTAATGAAAATATTTCACACTTTTATAGCATTTGTATGGTACTTTATGTATATTTTTCATTTGATTCCCACAATAACCCCACAAAATACTATTATGCAGCTAGGGGATCATAGGGTGTAGAGTCTTGGGTCTGGAGTTAGGAAGACCTGAGTTGAAATCCATTGTCAGATATCTCCTAAGCTGTGTGACTTTGGGCAAGTTGCTTAACCACTCTTAGCCTGTTTTGTTATCTGTTAAATGGAAATAACTAAAACACTTAGCTCATGGTGTTGTTCCAAGATCAAATGAGATTTTATATGTATATATACACATATGTGCATATGCACACACATACACTTGGTAAATGCGTATATGTGTATACAAATATACATACATGTATATATATATATATGTGTGTGTTATTTAAAGTGCTTTACAGATTTTCTATCTATAAATATTAGCTATTGTTATTATATCCATTTTATGGATAAACGACTCAGAGTATTACCGACCTCCATACAGGAAGTCAGTGTTTGAGGCAGGATTCCAACCTTTGTTTTCCTGACTCTGTCCGCGGCTACGTACATTTCATAACTGAGCAGTCAAAAATACGGAAGTTTACTGAGTTTGAGTAACCTAGACAGATAGATTCTAGGAGAGAGAGCTCTAACTTTTTAAAAAATCTTACTACAGTAAGATTGAGGTGTGACTTTCCCAGCATCCCTACACATCCAGAGCCCAGTTCTCGAGGACCTCTGCCTTTCCTGAGGCCCTTATCGATGCAGATCACTTAAGTTCCCACATTGTAGAGGATGGTCAGCTCTTGAACTGAAATAATTAGGAAGGAGAATTGAACTGTAGTTTCTCACTAGCTCCTAATGGCCAGATGTTTACAGCCTGTAACTCTAGGACTATCCATCTGGGAGGCAGTAACATTCGATCTGATTCCTTGATATAGTAAAGAAACTTTGAGTGAGATAAATCAGCCTTTTGTCAAGGCTTAAGTACATCTGAGCTGTAGAGGGGGAAATTCAGTACTGTAAAAACCCCCATTACAGCTCTGGGGTCCCTGGAGAAATAAAGTCTTCTCAACCTTCATTACTCATGAGCTTTCAGTGTGGCTAAAAATGGAATTCATTAGAAGGGGGGAACTATTTTCATCTCTTTTTACTTGCATAATTTTGCTTAAGAGAGTATTCGAATGCTTTCTGGAGCATCCTGCTGCGTTGGCCACCTTTGCATTTTCTTTTTCCGTCTGTGCACTCTCTCCAGTCTGAGCTTTGTTTGGAAACTAGGAGGGTAGTTTGGTTTATAAGGAGTTGGAAAAGGTCTGGACCAGTGAAGATGCAATAATTGTGTTTCCCTTTTGGTAGTCCTGCATGCTGTATGTAGTAGGAGCTTAATAAATGCTTATGGGGTTGGATTGTGGGATGATGGGGACCTAGGATTATGAGTTTAGAGCTGGAAGAGACCTCTGATGCTCTAGAGAGAGAGGATCTCTCAGACACTTTTATTCCATGGCACTCTGAAGTCCCTTCCAGTGGACCTAAGTTGATGAGGCATGCAGCAAACAAAATGGTTTCTAACACAGTTTTTTCTCATACAAGGTTGCATCATGCTGCCACTAATGGAAAGAATGCTGGATTTGGTGTCAGAGGACCTGGGTTCAGATCCTGGCTTTGCCACGTACCACCTCTGTGACAAGTCTTATCACCTCCATGGACCGCAGTTTCCTTAAATGTAAAGTGAAGGAGTTGTATTAGATGACCTGTGAGGTTGCTTCCAAGTCTGTATAGTACTGTGCTCTCATCATCACTTTTCTTTCCGAGTTGTCCTGTCCATGTTATCCTTCTACTTTTGAAAAAAAGGACATTTTTTAGACCTTTTCTGGCATCAGAGACTATGATATTGAAACTCTTCTGTGAGGATGGACGGTAGGTGGTATTTCCCTTTTTGCAAAAAAAAAAAATAGGCCTCACTCCTTCCTACACTTTAATCACAGTCTGTTCCTTTTTCTGAGTGTAGAGGTGAGTTCTTCTATCCTTTCTCACCTTTTCTTGGCCAATTTGTCAATAAACATTTATTAATAATTACTATTTATGTGCCAGGCACTGTATTAAGTTCTGGAGAGCCAAAGAAAGGCAAAAGGCAGACTGCCCCCAAGAAACAGGAGAATTTTGTGAAAAGAGCACTAGGTTTGGCATCTGAATCTTCTCCACCTCTGTTAACCTACTTTGTGAGTTTTGGCAGACTATTTCTCCTTCCCATGCCTCAATTTCCTAGTGAGCGAGTTGGTTTAGACCAAGGGTTCTTAACCATTTTTGCACCACAGATCCCTTTGGCAGTCATGGTGAAACCAGTGGACTCCCTTTGAGAACAGTGTTTTAAAATGCATAAAATAAAATACATAGGATTTAAAAGGAAACCAATTATAACAAATAATTCCCTTTTTTTTTAATGTTCATGGGTTCCAGGTTAAGATCCAGCCTCTGGTATAGATGCTTTTTAATGTCCCTTCCAGTTGTAAATCCAGTGATGTCTGGGATTATTTGTAAAGAGCTAAAGAAGTCCTCAAAGAATCTCTTAGCAAGCATAAACCTTCTGTGACCTGTGTGTGACTCAGTCTAAGTCCAGGGCAGAATGTGATGAGTGTTTAAAAGTGGTAGGGACAAAGTTCTGCATGTAACTTAGGAGGAAAAAGAGATCTTGGGGAGGGGAAGGCGGTGAGAGTGACATACCAGGATGAACCTTGAAGGATCTGGGTAAGTAAGTACAGCTGGTGGTGGGAGGAGAAGGGCACCTCTTTCCAGGTCTAGCTTGTGTTTGGGGGTTGGTGCCTTTGTCCTGTTTGTCTGGAGAATTGAGCACTGGTTAGTCCCTCAGAGTCAGAGTCAGAGCCCTGGATTGTGGTCTGGTACCTCAAGCTACTAGAATACTTTTCTACCAAAGTTCCATGTGATCTAGAGCACAAGTATATATTGTGCCCATTTTATAGGTGTTGTAAACTTGTGGTTTAGAGAGGTTAGTCAGGGCTGGGATTCACATGTAGGTCACCAAATTTTTCCAAGTACAGCCATCTTTCTCTGCATCAACACTACCCCTTGGCGTGTGCCTTTGCTCTCTGAGGTGGTATGTTTTGTTTCACTGGGAAGAATTCTGGATATTTGAAGTCATGGGATCTGGGTTCGAATTCCAGCCCTTCTGGGCCTTAGATGGATGACCTTGGGTAAGGATTTATTTCTCTGATGCTCAGTTACCTGATAAATAAAATAAGGGAGCTGGGAGAAGAAAGAGGGGCTACACCAGGTAGTCACCCAGGCCTTTTCTAGCTCTTTGCGCTCATTTGTCTGCAGTCATCTTAGCAATATCAGTTTTTAAAGGACAGAGCTAGTTTCTTTGTCATGGTCATTATGACATTAGAGTTTCACTGTGCAGTGCCTTGTACACAGTAGGTATTTAATAAATGTTTAATTGACTAGAAAGCACACATGTCTAAGCTTCCAGTGACAGGTCGTAGCCAGTTGTTAATCACCATTAGCCTTTACCCCCAGAAATCAGCAAATACTGCAGATCAGAACTTCCTTCATTGTTTTGTTGATTACCCAGAGTTACGGAAAAGACGTTAACAAAAGAAATTAAACTTAACAGTGTGATATGTATCCTTTTTTTTGAAGAACAGTTTGGTAAGCCACTTTTTTGTTCATGCATGTGTGAATGGCAAAGGGCCAGCACTGATTGTATCTGTCCCTGTAGTGGAAAGTGGAGTGCACACTACATTTGAACAGCTAGTCTGGGTTCCTGTCCCAGCTCTGCCATCATGGGAATAGAAAGGTCACCGAACCTCTCTCATCCTTAGTTCTTCATGTCTAAAATGAGGAGGTTGGGCTAGCTGAACTCTGAGGTCTCTCCTAGCTCTAATTCTATGTTTTATGCTCTCTTAGCCCTGAAACCCAAGATCCTTGAGTGCTCAGATCCTCTTAAAAAGGGAAGTTTCTGATAAGTAAACCTGGGTCCATCGTTTTGCTTCTGCATGACTAGGCTTAGGGGGCCACCACAAATTGAATCCTTTCCTCAGATGAACTCTGTTATACTCTGCCACCCACTTACCCCCTCCTTCTCCACTCCCTGTAAAAACAAGGATACTGCTGCTATGGGTAGCCAAGGGGTGTGGAGGTGGCACAGGGAGAAATTTGCATTACTATTGCCCAGGCCATGCCTTTCCTGGCATAGGAGTGATTGGGGCCTTCAGGGCTGTCGGAACAGGCAGGTTTCCAAGGCACAAAATTTGCCTAAAGAGCATCATTATCTCCATTCTCCCCTTGTGCCCCCCTCATATACCCACACTTCCCCTCAGTAGTGTCAGTATTCATAGACCTTTCTCATACAGGCATAGGTTAACTCTGAATGAGTCTGGAGGTAAGAAGTTGGTGTTATTTTTCCTGTCTCTATGGAAGATTTTTGAAACAGGGCTAGGAGCTCATTGCAGGAATGTGCAGACATGGACTGGGACCCTTGGGGACATGGAGATCCACCGCTATCTTCCCAAACCTTCTCCCCCCCTCCCGAGTCCCTGGTGCATTTTTCTTCCAGTGTTGATGGTGATATGCCTCAGCCCTGTTGAGGCTTCTGGCCATTGACGTGCCAGCACTCCTCCTGGGAGCCATGTGTTTGCGTGTGTCTGCTGTCAGTCCTTGGTGATTGTGTGTTATTATCTTGGGTTAAAGGCTGTCTCATTGCCTTGCAGGCCGCCCGCTGTTTCCCGGGGAGATCATGAAACGAGGTCGGCTCCCTAGCAGCAGCGAAGACTCTGATGACAACGGCAGTAAGTGGGGCTTGGTTGTGTTTGAAGGCGACCAGGGTTTGGGTCAGTATAAAAACATGTTTTTGATGGGGTGCTTTAAATAGCTTTAAATGGGCACTTTGAGCACCTGTCAGGCAGGTCTGAGGTGGTGAAGGCTTTCTCAAGGAGACTCAGGCTCCTGGGACAGATAATGTGCTTCTGTAATCAAACATCTGCAGCTGAGGTTGGCTGCAGGCAAGCCAGGAGGGGTCCTGTTTGCCCCCAAAGAACGAGTACTCAGATTCTGAGAGATGCCCATAGGTCTGCTTTTCCTAAAGGTCATTGACATATCAGTGGCATTAGGGGTTCTCCTAACAGTACAGCTTAATTACAGGCAATTGATGAGAACTGTGTGTACATCAGAAAAGGTGGTTAATCGCTCATTTTGGTGGGAAAATGTGGAGGCAGGACTGGGTATTTTCAGCCAGGGATGTCTTATATTTTGCTTGCCACCATGTTGGACTTGGAGTCAGGAAGACCTCGGTTCTAATTCTGCCTCTGCTGTGTACTCTCTTTGTAATTCTCAACAAGTAAAAGAAACACTGAGCCTCAATTTTCTCTTCTTTAAAATGGAATTAATAATACTCATGCTGCAGGCTTCCCAGAGTCACATGAGGCTTGTGTGTAAACTCTTATCCTTTAAAAATGTTTTGTTGTACATCACTGTAACTTTCCAATAGCTTCCCCAAATAGAGCCTTCCTTTGTCACCCCATATTTTGTAAAATTTAAAGGACTCTATAAAGTGTCAGTCATTATCAGTGTGGTTCTGCTTCTCTCGATTTTAATACAGTAACATTTCACTTCTTTTAAGTTCAAGTCCATGGAGTAGGCAGACTAGGGAAGTCTACTGAACAGAGGCCATGCACTGAAGCTCTCTCACAGGAGACCCCTCAGGTTCCCTCTCTGAAACTGTCCTTTTACTTTACAAACAGTTCTAATGACTATATCAGGTACTTTGATGAGTATTAAGTAAACATTTTCATTCATTCTAGTTGGTTTTTTCAATCTCTCAGAAGATTAGAAGTTACTGGAATGGGAGGAGGGGGCTTAAAGCTAGAAGTTGCTCTGGGCAGGCACATTGATAGCAAGTGAGAAGTGAGGCAGACTCAGTTTGTCCTCGAGGGAAGAGATAGGAAAAGTCTAAAAAGCAGACACAGAAACTTAAAAAATGCAAAACAAAATGGCAGCCCAAGGCCATCTAATGTAGGGACAAACAGCCCTGTGCACCTAAACAGACCCATAGGACACATGTAGTTGGTATTGTTATTTATGTACAATAATGGCTGTTCCTGTAAATACCTGCCTCTGAGTCCATAATGGCAGACACTTCGTGTAGCCCTTTGTGGTTTACAAGATGCTTTATGTGCATTACCTTGTTTGAGCCTCCTGAGAACCCTGTGACATGTAGGTAATACAGGGGTGCCTGTTTTGCAGATGAAGAAACTGCAGGTTCAGAGCCCACTGAGATTTGAGTCCAGGTCTTTTGATTTTCAAACCATCTTCATTTCCATCTTCTGTTCTGAAACTTTCATTGGCTCCTAAATCCTCAAGTCCAGACCCATCTGCCAACTTTGAAAGCCCGTCACAACTTATCTCTGTCTGCCATTTTTTCTTATTGCTTGCCAGCAAAAACCGTCTGCCCTGGGTCTTGCCTTCTGGGAATTTCCTGTGCTCTCTTTGCTGGTGTTTTTTTTCCTCCTGTCCATCCTTCAGGACTGAGCTTCATGAAGTCCCTCCTTCTCTCTGAAAGTCTTACCCACCTTTTCCAGCCTTCATTGAAAGCGTGATAGGACTGCAGTTTGTGCCACAGAATTAGTCCTCCCTCCTGGATGGCGTCTGATGCTTTAGCTGTGTCCATTCTTTTCCTTTACCTCAATTGTAAGCTCTTACAGGCAGGGCTCATCGTTTCTACTGTGGTTTGTTTGTTGATTGTTTTCCCTCTCCTGAAGTCAGAGTCCGACACCTCACCACGGCACGGAGGTAGGTGACTTCAATACAGTGACCAGTCCAGAAGACAACCCGGAAGCCGGAAGTCAGCAGGAAAGGACCAAGTAGAAAGTCTCTTGCACAGAGGCCCTGCACTGCCTGTGGGCTCTTGAAGTGGATGGCCACAAAGCAGAAGCCTCCGCAGGCCTTGCCCCACTGCAAACGTTTCAAATCTAGGTCCAGAGATCAAAGGATCACAAACAGAGAGAAGATCAAGAGATTTATTTATGGGATTATTATTATTTATTCTTAGGAGGCTTTTCCTTATTCTGAAGTGAACATCTAGACTTTGTTTCTTGGTCCGCTCTTGGTCCCAGAAGAACCCATCTAATCCTTCACGTATTTGAAGACAACTATCCTGTATCTCCTCAAGTTTTCTCTTCTCTGGGCTTACCATTCCCAGTTCCTTAATGCTATGTTCCTGAAGATATCCCGCCACCTTTCTTTGTATCCTCTGGACCCTCTTAGACTCGGTAGTTTTTCCTAAAATGTGATGCACAGAACTGAATAGGATACTTCAGATGTGTTGTGACCAGGCTGAGGACAGTAAGGCAGTCATTTCCCCAGGCCTTCCTGAGTAGTCTGGCACAGGATTATCTCCAGGTGAAGCAGTATCCACATTGATTGGGCAGTGTAAAACTTAGTCAGTGTTGGAATATGCATCAGTCGGATAGTTAAAGTCTCTTAAATTCTTTGAGTTCATATTGTCTTTAGCAAATTTTTAATCCCAAATAAACTTCCTATACATTACTCAGCACGGTACCAGACTGATGGGGACTGTGGAGAGTTTAGCTGTATTGCACAATACAGGTGGTGTAAAGAATTTCATCAGACACCTACATGTACCTGGACATTTTCTAAAATTTTCTAGTTGCTAAATAAGTACCCTCAGTTCATTGGCAAATCTAGGGAAACAATTCTGACATGATTTATTTTCTTAGAAAAGTACAGAAAAATGAAAGTGAGGGATGGACAGCCTGTGATCTACATTGGTATCCAGGAGGTTTAGGTAAGGCCCTCAGTATGCTGAATAGATTCCCTGAGAAGGATTTACAGGAGCCTGTAGACAAGAGTCACTCTAGGTGAGGAAGCCTGAATGGATGACTATTCAGGTCATTGATGGGAGTGCTGTCTTTGAGAAGGTCACACATTCATAGAAGTCCCTTTTTTAAACCACTGGACTCTGGCTTCTGGCATCACTGGTGATTGTTTGCATCCATGTGAGAAGTACAAACACATTTGTGTAGCAGTACATGGAAAATTCATTCATTTTAGCATGACTTTGAGTAGACACCAAGGCATTGCTGCCGTTCTGGGACATGGCACTGTTTGTGTTAAGTCCTCTGGCGTGTAGTTAGCGTGTTAGTTCTTCCTTTAACTCCTTCTCAAGCCCCCCAGAAGACTTACATGTTTCATTTTGAAACTGCTGGTTACCAGTCAGTACCCTCAATCCTTTTCCATCAGTTAGGGAAACAAGTCCTTTGTGGTTTATTTTCTTGGAAAACAACATTTGGCTGTTATCAAATTTCCTAGGGGAGAGCTTGGTAGGTATACTGCTTTAAAGGGAGGTATGATTTTTTTCTTAAACCCATGAATATATTTTGTCTGTAGCTTTTTTTTTTTAAAACATCAGAACAGTTTCACAATATATGGTCTCCTCCCATATGAATCCTACTTTGTAACAGAAAAGCTTTGTAAGTAAAACTCATCCAAAAACAATGGAGCACATGATACAACATTCCATATCTCTGGTTCCTTGTCTCTACTGAGAGGAATGGATCTGTGCCCTTCTCTTTCCTCCTCTGGGAAACAATGTAGATGCTCATTTGTTGGGGAATAGCTAAGTACATTATGGTAAGAAGTCTGATTTAAATAGGAATTTTAAAAAATTGCCCCTGAAAGGAATGTAAAAGGGTCCCTCTTCCTTCCTGCAAGTTGGGTCCTGTAGTGAACTGGTGGTGTTGCTACATCCAAGCAGTAGGAATTGCCTCCATACTTCTTTGGAGAGACGGCCATTTCCACACCTAGACCTAAAACCTGGCAAGTTCTTCATTTCTTTCCTGGAGAATTGGAGTGTACAGGAAGCTCTGCTTAATTAAATAGAGCCTTGTTTACTTTGGTGAACTGCAGTCTGTGTGAGGGAGAGGAGAGGCAGCTCTAACCAGTCCAGTTGGTATCTCCAGGTGGCTGGGATGGGGGAAGGGGAAGAGGACTCGGCACTAGCTGGGGAATTTGGGGATTACCCAGGCTGCCTCTTGCTCCTTGTAGGACCATCAAGTCTAGAGAGAGAATGAAGGTTTTAGTAGGACCCACATTATTTTTCTTTCTGCTTAGGATCCTATTTAAAGCTAACTACATTTTTTGGATGCTTTTAAATTTCTCCTAAACAGTTTTATCTCCTTTTGTTAACTGCTCTTAGCCGGTGCTACTTTATCATTACCGTAGCTCTAGGTACCATCTGGACTAGCCCCTTTAGGCTATTAACCCTTACATCCCTGGAATGGAAGCTTCTGACTCCTAGGATTTTCTTCTCCCTCTTCTTACTTCTCTTCCCCTACATGAAGATATTTCCTAAGATGATCATGGGCTCAAAGATTTTGAGCTGAGGGAAACCTCAGGTCCTAAGTCCAACTTCTTCCTTTCACAGAGGAAGAAATAGATGACAGAATGACTTATCCAAGGTCATGTGTGCCCTTTTGTGCTAGCAAGTGGCAGCATTGGGATTCATTCCCAGGTACTGTTCTATAATATATGTCTCTTCCCAGTTTGTCCTTCTGAATGAAGCTATTGCAGTTGAATAAGATGAACTTTAGCATTGCAGGGGTTTTTGATTAATTTTTTTCCCCCTTTTGCATCTATTTAGTGGAAAAGATCCATAGATGCTAGAGTTATTCAGCTGGAATTTCTTGGGATTTTTTTCATCCCTCTCCCACCCCCCCATCTCCCTGAGCACCGAGCATGGCATTTGTTCTTAATAGGTGCTTGATAAATGTTGGCTGAATTGAATTTCATGTGCACTAAGGTGATTTGTGATTTGTTTATTTAGACTCCATTAGTAGAACTCCTTGCCCCATGCTGCTGCCCTCTCGTGAGGCAGTGTGTTCCACTAGCAAGAATCCTTCTTGCCTTTGACCTCAGGGTCTGGGTTCACATCCCCACTCTGGTTCTTATAACACAGCCAAGTCATTCTTTGTCCTGACTTTCTTTCTCTGTGAATGAGAGCCTTGAACTAGGTGATATCTTAGATCTTTCCCAGCTTAAAGCATATAATTCTCTCCAGCAAGTTGACTCTCCAGTGCCTTCTTCCACTTACGTTCTCTCCTTGAAAAGACATGCTTGACTTAAATACTTAGGGTTCCACTCTTCACAGTAACTTGGTTTTTGTCCTTTTCTGACATTCATTGTTCCCTCCCTTTCCTCTACTGTACGCCTGGCACCAACTCTCTTACCGCCATTTGCCCATCAGAAACTGACCAGTGAGCCCCTACTATGTGCTAGGCACTGGGAATACAGTGCCTGTCCTCAGGAAATGGCGTGTCCACCTCTAGGCATATATAAAATGAATACACGGTGGTTTTGTGAGAGAGAGTGCTAGCTGATGGTCAAGAAAGGTCTCAGGTAGAAAGTGATATTTGAGGTGATCTGTGAAGGAGTGAAGGAGACTAGGAATGTTAAGGGGTGGAGGTGAGGGGTCATGAAGAAGTGAGACAAGACTGAACAGTATCATCTATAAACTGAGGGAGCTGAAATGACTTATTAAAGGCTACATAGGCAGTATGCAGCAGTCTGGATTTGAACCCACGTTCTGTGACTCCCCAATTCTGTTGCATCGTATAGCCTCCCTGATACACTTCTCTTTTCTTCCTGAGAACTCTTGGTGGACAGACAAGGGAATCTAAGGTTTCTAACCCAGTGACTTTCCTGGATTCTTGATCAGCATTAGGGATTTCTTATGAAGGGTTGTGTGGGAGGCTTTGGGCTCAGCAAGACTGACCATGTACCTGGCTGCCTGGTGTCCATGAAATCATGGAAGGCCCAGCCCTGAGATTGTTTGTTATCAGACCAGTTGGGCAGCTTCAGTTTGGCAGTGGAAACTGGTGCCTTCTTGGGCTCTAGCTGTTTCTGGCACAGACGTGACAAAATCCATGAACTCATTTCCCAAGAAGAGGCCTGTGGTGCTGGCTGCCATGAAGCAGGATCTCTGCATCTGAAGGAAGAAGATGGAAACATTTGAGGAATGGAGGCTAAGGAGTTTAAACGTAAACATTTCTTGTCTGTTTTCTTGGAATCCCTTTTTAATTTAAGACTCGGTGAGATCTGTGAGCCCCTCAGTCTCTGTGTGCCCTCTGCTCATGCCAATCTCAATCCATCGTTGTCTGTCCATCTAGCTTGGAACCATGTTGAATCAAAATATTTGAGCTTTTTTCCACATGGCAGGAGCTGCCACAGGTGCTGAAGTCAGTGGATGTGAGTTTAAATACCTCTGTAATGCTTCGTAGCCTTTGTAGGTGTAATTCAAGTTACCTGACTTCTATGATGCTTTAGTGTCCTCGAATATCAAATGAGAAGACGGGGCTAGCTGGTCTCTGGTCACTTCCAGTGCCAGGTCTCGGATCCTATGCAAACCTCACAACCCGAAGGTCATTGGTTACCACTTGTGCCAGTAACAACAATGACAAGAATTTTAGTTTCCTATTTCTCTTCCTTGGTGTAGCTCTCAAAATGGATTGTGGGGAGAGAGAATTTGGAGAGTAGTCCTTTGGTACTTGGTAGTTGTATGACATTTGGAAAGGAACAACATCTCCCTGGGTCTTCATTTCTTCATATGGAAAACGGAGTGGTTGGTTTTAGAGGATGTTTCAGGTCTCTTCCAGCTGTCACCTTCCAATCAGTAGGTATTTATTAAAGTCCAAGTCATAGGGTAGGCCCTGGGCCGGCCTACATATATAGGCTCTGAGAGACAAATGCTGCAGTACCTGAGTCTGAGTCTGAAAGATTTCTCCATCTGTGAATCTCACCTGTTCCAACCTCTTGTTAGGATATCCTCTGAAGCACCCACAGAAGAGGAAGGAGGAAGCAGTGCAGAAGCCTCCTAACCCACCTGTCCCTTGAGCCTATACAGAAGTTGGGATCTTCCTTCCAAGGACTGGCTCAGGGTGCTGCTGTCAGTACCATGTGCCTTTGTAAATTGCCAGGCTCTGAATATATTTAAATTTGTTACTGGAACTTCAGACCAGCACATAACCCACTTTATCACAAACAGCTGATAACACAATTTCAGACATCTGTACCCAACTTTCTGAGTCTCTCACTCCACTTCTGGCAGCAGATAGAAAGTAAAGCAAGGCCTTATTTCTTATGTGTTTGATCTCGTAATTCAGTTTGTCATCACAGAGTGTCAGTACTGCACAGGCAGAGCCAAGATGGGAAGCCAGCCCTGCTTCACCAGCTTAGCCTGGGGTTTAGAACTAAGAAGTGGCTGGTGATATGTCCGAAGTGAAGTCAAGGATTCCAAGGGTGTGGAGAGATGCAACACCCTGCCGACATTCATTTGATCTGCCCGCACGATCTTAACGATGTGCTACAAGGCACGTTGTTGGTTTTTTTGTTGCGATTGTGTGTTTCTAGTTCCAGTGAATCAAAATTAATTTTGTGTTGAAAATGTTTTGAGAATTTCATGACAGCCTGTGAGATAATTAGAGGCACTGTCACAGAAGCAAGGCTGGGAATCACCAGGGTGTATGAGCAGTGCAAAGATGCTTGTTTAGAGTGGGATCTGTCTTTTGCTGTGTGTGTGTGTGTGTGTGTGTTGTGTTGTTTCTTTCTTCTTTACTCATCTGGTATATCTGAATATAGCCCTACTGGCCCTTTTTACTTCCTAGCCTCATTTAACCCATATCTTCTTCTTAGGCTACAGTGATTCTAAGTGAAAGAAAGTGAGAAAGGCTAGTGCCCATGGCCTAAGAGAGTAGTGCCAATCATCTTTTTAACTTCTGTGCTACTTCAGAAGCTAGACATCCTACTCCATTCAACTTCTCTGTGTTACTCCTTTTCTTGTATTTACCTGGGGTGAAACTTAGAAAGGGTAGTTGCTTTTATTCATGTTTCAGTCTTGAGCTTTGAATGATCTAATGTGGAGTCATCCCTAAGTGTATGTAATGTACTTTAGAGATCATCTACTCCAGCCTTATCATTTTCTCCAGGGGTACCTGAAGTCTGGTGTCACCCAGAAAGGTGGTAACTTGCCTGACTGAGGTTACACAAATAGTAAGTTGTGGAGATGAGATCTGAATGTAGGTTAGTTGATTCTGTCTTACTTTATAGCTTTCCACTTATTCTAGCTTCTATCTCTTTCAAAGAAGGAACATTAACAGACTTTTCTAAGAATTTTAGAAGACCTGGTCAAGGAATGATTTTAGAAATCAAACAGTAAATCCCACTTCAGTTATATAGAGAGGAAATTTTACCTTCCCAGTAGACAGAAAAGATTCATTAAACGGCCATCCAATATTTGACAGTCACTTCCAAGTGAGTGGGATAAGGAAGGGATAGGACACTTTATACCCACTAAATGCTAGAATGAGATGCCATGGGGAGTCTTTGAAATGACGGTATGTGTCTCCACCTGGCAGAAGGAAGGGAGTCTTTTAACTTTTTATGGCTTTTCCAAGTTCTTTGGATATTTTGCTCATTCATATCCTGGGCCCTGGTGCCCAAGTGCTGATAATGGTTTCTTGTTTTGGGTAACAAGTTGTTTTGTCTGGCAGAGTGGTTTTATCAGTTTATTTCATGTTGGGCTAAGTCATTTCACTGAGGATTTCTGCCCCCTTCTTTCTTCCCACTATTTATTATTTTGGGAGGGGAACCACAAATGACTACTTAGGTCAGTGATTAAGGAAACTGGGGAAGAGCCAGTTATCGGAAAGTTAGAGACAAGGTAAGAGGCTGGTTTCTCTTTACCTCTCCCCCAGGTAGAAGGGGTTTTAGGATAGGCAAAGAAGGGGCAGTCCACTCGTTTAGATTCTAAGCTCCTCAAGTATCCTGTTGCAGGGGGACACTATGTTAGCTGACATGTATATAATGCATTGAGATTTGCAGAGAACTTTACAAATATTATCTCATTTAATCTGTACAACAAGACTGTCAGGGGCTGTTTATGTCACATGACTACATATGTATGTGTGCAGCCATTTTACAGAGGCAGAAACTAGGGCAGAGAAAAGACAAATAATGTGGCCGGGGTCGCATGCAGCCTGTTTTTGAACTCGGGTCTTTCAGACTGCAGGTCTAGTTCTCAATCCACTGCTCCCTCTGGTTGCCAGAAACCTTTCCCACAGGGCTAGTGTCTTTTCTTGGGCTACCCCGCTTTGCTGGGACTTATACTCAGATACTTTTCAGCTGTTATTTCTTTCCTGAAATTCATTATTTCTTTCATGTCCCCTCTGATACTCTATCCTCCCCCCCAGAAATGGTTTAAGTCACAACCCATCTGTACATCTTTATCCTGGGGGCCTGCCCGTTGTCCAGGGCCTGCTCAGGCACTTCCACTGTTTCCCATGGTGAAATGGAAAGTGCTTCAGATTTGCAGTCAGAAGACTAGGGTTTGAGACTCAGCTCAGCTCTGAACTTCCTGTCTGACCTTGTCAGTGAACTACCGGGGAGGCACACTCCAGATCTCTGATGGTCATTCAGGAGAAGATGCAGGCGTGTTATCAGAAAGAAGGAGGAGAGGAGGAAAGGCTACCAGGGCTGCAAGGCCAGGTTGAGGTTCTGGTAGAAAGAAGGCTGAGAACGGGACCTAAAAGGCCACACTCCAAAGGGTGGTTGCTTGTTATATTCAGAGCTTTACAGAATCTCCCAGAATGGGTCTGTGGTGGCCTGTTCTAGCAAAAGCCAAGTTGTTTGTTTTTATTCTGTTTGGATTTCATATTTTAGGAATAGTTTGGGGATAATAACTCTTGGTACAACTACTCACAGTGATACAATGCACTTAAAAAGCCTTCCTGCAAGTCGAATAAAGCATCTTTTCCTTCTCACTAAGTGAAATGGAGCTATTAGCTGAAGGGCAGCGTGGTACGTAGTGGGAGCTGTGCTGGGGCTGACATGGCGTTAGAGGCCTGGAATTTAAACCTCCCCTTTTAAACCTTTAAACCAGCTGTGGGGCTATGTGTGGGGTGGCAAGTGCCTAGCCTTTCTGGGCTTTAGTGACTTTTTGTAAGCTGGTGGAGCTGTCTCTTTTGCCTCTGCCTGGATGTGTTCTGTCCCAGGAGAATGTCAGCTCATGGAAGTCAGGAATGGGTTTGTTTTCTTTTTTTTTTTGGTGTTTTTGCCATTTATGTCTTTTGCCCCCCTTTTGTGCCCGGCTTCTATAATGTATTGCCTAAGTCTTTATTTTGACCTTTGGCTGGGGTGACACCTGTCACTCCCTGTTTGGTAAGTAACTTCGTGTGACTTCTTACCACTTAATAACCTCACCCAGTTGTTTGCTTGGAGAGAGCTAGCATCTCTATCAAGGGAAGAGAGCCACCTGCACAGAGGGGGATGTTCTGTATTGAGGGAAGTAGAGGAGATAATGAATGTGTTGGCAGTTATTGTCACCTCTACATTTCATACATATCTATATCCAGATAGACATTCTCACCTCATTTGAAAATGCCCAGTGTGACCGGTCAGGGTAGCCCGGGCTGGATGAAGGACCAGACAGCATGGAGCCCTGATTGGGAGGCATCTCTGAGGAATGGTAGAAGGAGTGCTCTGTTTGGAATCTGACAATGGATTCTGTTTCTCATCTGCCTCTTGAAAAATTGGGGACCTTGAGCACAGACATTTACGGATCTTGGTCTTAGATTTCCCATTTGTAAAATGAGGGGCTTGGACCAGATAGCCTCTGCGGTGTCTTCTGACTTGGGTTCTGTGATCCTGTGCCAGCCATGTAGTAGGAGATAGATATGTAGGTATGAATGTGTATATAAACATACATATGTATGTGTGTATATATGTTGAATTGAACTGTGTCCTAGGAGAACTTTCTCATAAATATGTATGTATATATGTCTATGTCTGCGCATATATAGACATTTACACATACATATGTAATCATGTGACAAAAATATACTATATATAGCAATGTACAATATCTAGCATTATATAGACTAGATCTTGTACTATATATGCATTATAAATGTATACATGCCATACTACATATTGTGTGTACATAGTATATAGGTATATATATATATACACATATACATATACACACACACACACGTACAAAATGGATAGGTTAAAGCTTTAAACCACATTAAGACTTTTGGGACATCCTGTATATTCAATATATTCAATCCTGTTGAATTGAATTGTATCCTTGGAAACTTACATAAACTACAGTTCACTTCTGAAGATCCTGACCTAATGTACCTCCTGGGCCCTCATCTCCAGGTTACTTAAATTAGGAAAACTCAAGACAATGGCTCATTGTTGAGAGAAAGAGGATTTTCGGTGGACCCGCTGGTAGGCGTGTGCATGGAGCACCAGGGGGGTGGGCAGGAAGGGCATCAGGGAGGTCAGGCCCAGGCCCTGCACAGGGCCTCTAAGGATGGGGAGCACTTGGTACAGGTTTTCATTGCTACCGTTTGAATTTTTGTACCTTCAGGCTTATCTACGACCTGGTCCCAGCAGTCCAGATCACGACACAGGAGAAACTCATGTTCCAGACATGAAGACCGAAAGCCCTCCGAGGTATTTCCTGAATTGCATCAGATTTTGCAGTCTCTGGGAAGCAACACACGTGTGCACGCACACACATGTGCACACATAAACACACCGGTTAATGAGTGCATTTCTTCCTAATTCTATTTTCTTTCCTTTCCTGCTCCGTCTCAGCTGGCACCCAGCAACTTTCCCTCTGGCCAGGAGATCAGGGATTTCAGCAGCTGCTACAGTCACTGCCAGCCTCAAGTTAGTTTTAGCCCTGACTTTTTGGCTTCTTTGGCACCAACCCAATGTCATTTTGAACAGTTTTTGTTTTGGGAATTGTTTTCAAGGTTCTCTCTTTCCCCTTCCCGTCCTCCATTCCCCTCCCCCTGACCCCCCCGTGTCCTGTCTTCCTTCCCTTTTGGTAAATACTGGTTTGTAGGTGCATTCCATAGCCCTCACTGCTGCTGGCCTTGATGTTTGCTAAGGACTTAGCAGTCTGCTGTTCTGCAGTGCTTTGAGGAATGTGAACCAAGGAAGGAAACGGGCCTTGATCTTTGGCATTTTTCAAAGTGAGTCTCTCTGTGCCAGGGAGACATGGGGGCAAATTCCTTGAGAAGTCTTTCAGATTCCTCCAAACAGAGCAGGCTCAAAGGCCACGACAACCATTGAGAGACGGGAGGTGAAGGCAGATCTCTCAGAGGGATGCTTAGTTTTCCTCCAACTTGCCCCGTCACTCCAAGAACTTGCATGGGAAATGCCGGGGAAACTTGGTGGGTTGGGTTGTCGAGGGGATGATGAGTTCAGTGATTTCTCCTAGAGAAGGAAAATATCCTTCCTTTAGAATTATGGGAAAACATGTAGGAGATGCTGGCCCTCAGCAGAGAGATCTGAGGGGCATGAAGCCTTCATGTGCCCATCGTTGATTGGTATTGGCCCCATGGTTCTGGTGTGGCCCTCTGGGGTCCCTTTCCTTCCTTTTGTTCTGAACATTTTCTAGTGCTTATGTTTGTATTTCTTTCCCTTACTCCTCTCCTTCCTTCTTTCTCCTTCTCCTTAACTGTTGCACCAGACCTCACTCCTCCTGTTTGTTTTATTTCACTGAAAAAACGAGGGGGAATGAATGAGTTAGCTTTTGATGGATTGAAATTCCAGTGCCCCAGGGACCACGATTTTAGGAAATGGCATTATTCCTGTGCCAGAGGGCACAGCAGAATGTGGAGTGGGGCTCCAGAGTCAAGCAGCATGGCAGTGGGCCTAAGGCACTTGGGCAAAAACCTTCTCTGTGGGCAAGTTTTTAGTCAAAATCCAATTACGTTACTGCTTCCTTCCCAGTTAAGACCTTATCTTAAATCATTGCCCAGCTAAAATATTTATGCTGACCACTCATGAGTATGGAAGTAGCTCTTCTTTTTCTTAATTGCTACCTTTTTGTCCTTCCCTTTGGGGGTGAGGGGAGTGTATGGATAGAGGTGGCCTCCTTCATCCTTCTCACCTTCATTATTTCAATTTGGTTTCCCTCCTCCCTTTAGTCAAACTCCTCCACAACTTTCTTTCCTTCCACGTAGTTGGGGGACCTATAGTGAGTCCACAGGACTTACCTAAAGTGTAATTTTTGCCTGCAAACGGATGGAGATGGGAGTTGAGAAACTGTCCATTAGCTGCTCTGTGGGGGCTAGGGTAAACTCAGGCAACTGCCCAATGCACTGGGGCATGTGCACTGCTTCTCTTACCTGTTACCTCACCCTGTGATGCTTTTGTAGACAGCTGGTGGCTGCTCCTCAGTTTGATGTTGGCATTTGGGGAGTGAGTGGTAGCACTGGGGTGGGTCTGGGGGATGAAAGAGGGAAGGGAGGGGGCTTTTTGCTTTTCTTTCTTCCTTTTTTGGAATGTTGCTTTAACCTTTTATTCTGGCGAACTTTGTTCTGGGACAAAACAAGTCCTTGGAAATGGGTCAGCTCTGGGGCCGTTAGCATGTGCCTGATGTGGACTTGGAGAAGTCTAAGGAAGTGCACTCCTTGTTCCAAGCAGAGAGTCCTGCACTGGGACTTGGGACTTGTGTAAACAGAGAGTGGAGTTTACAGATGCATGCCCTCCTCTGGAGCCAAATGTGGCTTCTGGCCAATCTCATTGCCAAGGTCAGAGCTTCTGCATGGGCCCTTGGAAGGCAGCGCTAGCACCAGGAACCACAGGAATCGTTGGGAGGGAAGCAGGCCCGTAGCTCAGGGGCACCAATGGGAAGAAGATTTTGCCCTCCTGCCTCTGCTGCTGCTGTTTTGCTCAGGGTCAAGGGTCAGATCTTGTTTATTTGCTGTGCCCCAGATGGATGAGTGAGCTGTTGTTGAAGTGTTGGGCTTCCCGTGTCTCTTTTCCTTTGGCCTGAGCTGGGAAGTACAGGAGCTCTCTTGGCAGGGGGGCACCCTTGCTACTCTTGTGGTTTTGTTTTACTTTGGTCAAATACTTTTCAGGGCTCTTTAGGTTTTTCCCATACTTCCCCTGCCTCACAGAGAAAAGGTATGCCAGAGGAAGATATGTGACCCAGCAGATTTTTGTCTCTGATTTATTGTGGTAGTGCCAAGGCAAGCTATAGCTCTGGGAGCTGGGGAGACTGTCATTTCTAACCTCCCTTGTGATAGAGTTTCCAGAGCTAGATTCCTTCCTAGTCCCAGCTGACACGAATTTTTGCCTGACCATTCATCCAGGGATAGATAGTGAGCTGATGAGGTTTTCAGAGTGCTTTACATATGTGCTCTCATTTGATCCTGAAAACAGTTTTGTGAGTGAGGTGCTGTTGTACACACTCGGAAAGGACATTAATTGTCTAGATTTATAAAGCTATTAAGTGTCTGAGTCTAGATTGATAGATGGATGGATAGGTAGCTGGATGGATGGATGGATGGATAGGTAGCTGGATGGATGGATGGATGGATAGGTAGGTAGTTATGTAGGTAGGTGGATGTGTGGGTAGGTAGATTGATAGATGATAGACATATAGATCGATAGGCAGGCAGGCCCTGGAGCTTTGGTAGGCAGTCAGCATGTTGGGACTATACCAGTAGGTGTTGAGGAGTAACTAATTTGAGAGTAGAGGCTGAGTCTGTAGGGGACACTCCGAATTCCGGAGTTTAGAGAGGTGTTATTTTGAGCTTTACAGTGAATTTTAGCTTTTTAAACATTTGCCAAGAGAATATCCTTAATTTAACGGTCTTCCTCCAGGAATTTCCAGTTGCATGTTTTCCTTGAATTCCTCAGAACAAGTGGAGAGTCCTACTTTTAGGAAGTGTGGCTGTCGGTGTTCCTCCAGACACACTGCTATGTCTGTGCAGGGGGAGGCTGTGAAATAAGGGGAGAGCCAAGGGATCAGTGAGTTCTGAGCACAGTTGCTAGGTTTCCCCTCTTCCCTCCTGGCTGGCCTGAGCAGAGCTGAATGGGTGTCAAGCTTCAAGTCTCTCCTGGAATAGGTCAGGTTGTTTTCATTTGGCTATAGAGACCTTGTCACCTGCATGGTCTCCTTGGAGCTAGAAGCTCCTGTGAACAGGAAATATAAATATCAAATGTCAGCGTTCCTTTTTCTCCTTTCGCAGGTGTTCAGGACAGACCTGATCACAGCCATGAAGCTTCATGACTCCTACCAGCTGAACCCAGATGAATACTATGTGTTGGCAGATCCTTGGAGGCAAGAGTGGGAGAAGGGGGTCCAGGTACCAGTGAGCCCAGGGACCATACCAGAACCTGTGGCAAGGTAGAAACATACACACCGTAAAAAATACCTTCTTTTCTCCCAACCTCCCCTTCCTCACCTACATATGTACTAGAGAGTTCTAGTTCTAAGAACCATAGTGCATAATTTTAGCGTACTAATTGTACATAAGTATGTAAGTGAAAGCAAAAATACAGTAGTATATACTTCAGGGCACAGGGAACCCATTCTGCTAAGTTCCATTGTCATTTGGACTGGATTTTCCAGCTGTCCCTGTCTAGAATTTCTGTCTTTTAGGAACTTTTTTTTTTAAGACGAGGGAAGCTTATTTTTTCAAATTAAGTTGTATTTCTTTCAGTCAAAGAAAATCATCTTACTTCCCCCTTCCCTCCTTGAAAGAAAGAAAAACAAAACCCCTGTTGCAAACATGTAGTGTCAAACAGAAGGAATTCCTCCCTTGGGTGAGAATGTAAAAACTAACGTCTCCGTTTTCATTCCAAGTTCCTCGGTTCTTGTCAGGAGGTTATAGTATCATATATAGTATCACCTTGAGTCCCACAGAACTGTGGTTAGTCACGTTGGTCAGAGTTCTGAAGTCTTTAAAAATGATCTTGACAATAACGTCTAAATCGTTCTTCTGGATGATCTCGCTCCACTCGACATCAGTTCATGTAAGTCTTCCCAGGTTTCTCTGGAGCTATAACCTTCCTCATTTCTTATAGCACAGTAGTATTCTGTTGCATTATATGTTTAAATATATGTATTATGTATGTGCACACATGTACATATATAGAAAACATGTTTATATGTTCTATAACAAAGTAGTGTGTGTAATAAATAGTTACATATACATACATATGCACATGTATACACACACACACATATACACACACACACACATATGTAGTTGTATACTATAATTTATTCAGTCATTCTTCAATTGTTGGCCACCCTATGAGTTTCCATTTCTTTGTGACCACAGAAATGACCACTATAAATCTTTTTTGTAGATCTGGATCCTTTTCTTCTTTATCTTTTTGAAGTACAGACTTAATTTTGGTATTGCTGGGTTGAAGAGTATACATAGTTAATAACTTTTGGGACGTAGCTCCAAGTTGCTTTCCAGAATTGTTGAACCAGGTCACATTTCCACCCACAGTGCATTAACGTACCTATTTTCTCAAAGCCCCTCCAGCATTTGTCACTTTACTTTTTTGTTTTCTTTGCCAGTCTCATGAATGTGAGGTGGTACTCCAGAGTTGCTTTAATTTGCATTTCTTAGTAGTGATTTCTTAGTAGCCTTTTTTTTTCAAATGGCTATTGATAACACATCTTTTGACCATTTATCAATTGGGGGTCAGCTTTTATTCTTATAAATTTGAATTTGTTTTCTGTATATCTTAAAAATGAGACTTTTATTAAAAAACTTGTTGCAAAGATTTTTTTTTAACACTGTAAATTGCAGTGAAGGGGCTGACCAGCGTTGATAAGAGGCAGTGCCTTTCAGGAGCTCCTTATACGTTCTTTCAATTGCTTGCCGTGTTGTACTGTGGAAAGAGCACTAGATTTGGAGACAGGACCTGGTTTTGAATTCCTGCTCTGCCTCTTTCCTCCATGGGTGAACTTGGGCAAACCATTTGGGACTGAGACCATTATTAAATGAAAGGACTGTCCTAGAGGATCTCTGAGGTCTTTTCCAAGTCTATTTAAATTTATGTTCCTATATTCCATTATTGATTCTCATTCAAGGATGGAAAATATGAAGGACCTTGACAGGGAGGAAGTTTCAGGAAAGGAAAACAGTCCGGTTTTCATCTCTGATATGGGAGATCTCTTTGATTTCTGCCCTGGTTTGCCCTACCTTCAGAGGTAGACAGATGTGGGAAAGCCTGAGGGATTGGGTGGGAGGTGGAGAGGGGAAAACCTGGGTGTGAAAGAGAAGTGATTTGTCAAGTTCACCTATTAATAATAACACGCTGGTTCTTTCTCTTGGCTTACTTATTCATACATTCATTACCCGTTTAAGTGGAGATTCATACTCTCTGACTCACTCTGCAAAGAACCATGATACCGGTTTGCCCATTGGCTTACTGTCCCATCTTATAGAAAGAACCTGAGAAGCCATTGAATCGATGCCCCTCACTTTACACATGAGGAAATTCATTCAGAGATGAAGAGACTTATTCAAAGATGCACAGCTAGTAAATGGCAGAGCTGCAATCTGAACCAATTCAAAACAGGTCCTTTGAATGCAAGTCTAGGATTCCTTCCTTAGTATTGCATTGTCCCCATGAGAGAAGGACCTCACTCATCCGATGCTCAGTAAGTGCTCAGTTTCTCTGTCGAGTTCTTAGTTGACCTCCTTCCTCATGAGGTGGGTACTTCATTCTGCTTTGGTCCCCTGGCTCCTCATTTCCTTACAACGCCTTTCATCCCTCCTCAGTCATAGTGGCCCTTTGAGGTAGCAACCTGAGACTTGGCTATTGCTAGGAGATGACTCCACTTGTACGATTCTGGAGACTCTTGACCTCTAAGATCACAGTCTTTCTCTTGTCTACTCCTGACTTGTGCTTTGCCTTATCATAACCTCTGAGTAAAGGAAAGGACTGTTGTGTGGTGGGATTTGTGATCTGAAAAGGGTTTTCATGCTATCTAAAAGGGTTGGGGACTACTGGTCTGTAGGATAAGACATGCTCGAGGCTGGACTTTAAGGCCATCCATTCAGCTGAGGTAAATCTCAGCTTAGGTTCATCTCTTCCAGGAAGCCTTCTCTTATCCCTAAGTGGTAACCCCTTCTCCTGGATTCCCAGCTCGCCTTTATGTATTGTCTTTCCTACATTCAAATGTAAACTTGTTGAGTGCAAGGATTGACTTACTTGAAGTATTCCTAGCACTCAGCACAGGGCCTGGCACATAGTAAGTTTAATCATTTCAGTCTGTCTGTCTCTCTCACCACCCCAGCCTCCTGTCTCATTTTGTTTCTCTCTGTTCCCTCTATAAGCCCTCCCCTTAAAAGTGAATATGCTCCAATTTTCTTATAACATTTTCTGGGGACCTTTTTTCCCTTTTCATCAGGAACTCCCTCACATCATGCTTTCTTGTGTACAACTTCTTAAATTCCCTTTTAAATTGTAAATACCTTGAGAATAAATACTTATTTTTTGATGTTGTAGCTTCATCTGTGATGCCTTGCAGACACTGGATACTTAATAAATGTTTCTTAACCACCTTTCCTGGTCCCAGCTCCCCCAATCTCACTCCTCACCCCTCCTGCTAATACAGTATTTCTGCCACCTGGGGTGAAGGGTTTCAATTCTTGGATTACTTGAGCTCAGTGTGGATAGAATTGAATGGGTTGCGATTAAGGCCCCCTTGATACACATTTCTGTAAGACCACAGAGCTGCTAAAGTAGATCTCATTACCCTCCATTAGCCTATTTAAAAGGCTAAACAGCATGAGCTCTGTCCCCTTTGAGGGTTTGCAGTCTAGGATCCTAAAAGAGGGCTAGAAAGCAAAGCCCTCAATGATCATTCATGGTTGTGTTTCTCATTCTTCAGGGCAACAGAGGACAGGCTTGTGTATCATAAAACTGTCACCTAAAATCAGGTGTTCTATGCCCAAGTTTAGGAATCATTGGCCGAGGGTCATTTATTCATCCATTCGTTTATTTGTTTTTAACCTAATTTTGAACAGGGGTCTGATAAAAAGAGAACAGGCTAAGAGTTTTATCTGAACTTTTAGCAGTAGAGTTTTTCTGCTTGACGCCAGAGCAACGGATGGAAGCTGAAAAGAGTTAAATGGAAGCTTTGTATCAGCGAACTGTTGCAATGATTAGCAGTAGGTAAAAGGAGAATGAGCTACCATGGGAGGGACTGGAGTTTCCTCCTTGGAAGTCCTCAGGCAAAGGCTGAATAACCACTGGTTGGATAGGTTATAGTAGAGATTCTTTTTCTTGTATAGGTTGGACTCCATGGTATATGAAGTTCATTGCAACAACAAACTGTCATTCTGTGTTTCTGAAATGTATCCCTCTAGTTTAACCATCTTACAGTATGATGTGGACAGAACATGCTCTATGTAAATTCATACTGTTAGAATTTGTGGAAATACATCCACAGGATGTTTTGGGGAACTTGGGGGCATTTGACCAAATGGCTAAAAATGTATCAGCTAAGGATCATAAATTTGGAGTTGCAAGAGACTGTAGAGGTCCTCTAGTCAGGCCTCCCCTCCCTGACCCACTTACCCCCCATTCCTATGTAATGGATGACAGAATTGAGGCAGTGGAGGAAAGTATAAAGACAACTGCTCTTAGAATTAGATTTGCCTTCAGTGTCTACTTTCTGCTTGTATGATTTTAGGCAAATTTCTTAACTTTTCTGGTTTGAGTTTATCTGTGAAGTGATGATCTCTTCTAACTTTCAGTCTAAGATCTCATGGTCTGGAGAGCATAAATGACTTCCCTAGTGCTTAGCCAGCACAGGGCTTGGCATATAGTAGACTTTGAACTCCATATTCAGCAATCTTTTTAGAGACTTTGGCTTTTGTTTGGACTCCAGTTGGAGCCTAACTGATCAACTCCCTGCCTTCTGTTGGGAATGCCCTGGAGTCATGTGCAGCCATTGAGGAGATCTCTGTTTTTTTTCCCAACAGACATTTATTGGGAATCCAGTATGTGTGTGGGACTTTCTGATGCAGTAGGGCAAGTTCCACCTTAAAGATAAGAGGAGCTCACATCTTTGTCCTTCAGGGATTCCCAGATGAGATCTTGCCATTTCTCTAGTATTTGACTCTATCATGTCATATTGCAAGTACCAGTTACTAGGATGTTCTTTTTTTCCCTGTCAGAGTTGCCAGTTTCCTTCCTCTGGCTTTCCAATTTTCTTCCATGTCTTCATAGCTTTTATCCTTTGAACTCATTGCTTGTGCCAGGCTGCTGCAGCTTTCTGCACCATTCCAAAAATCTGGTGTCCTACTTAGTAAGACCAACTTGTTCTCATGGGTCCTGACAGGGACAGGCATGATTCATAAGAATGCATTTAGAGGTTCCCTTTGATCTTTTGAAACTCAGGGTTCAGTGTTTCTCTGAAGATTTGATGGCATCATAGCTGCTGCTGTATATGAGGAAGGGATGTGGGGGGGTGGGCTGAGAAGAGGGAGGAAGGAAGAGGAGGTACAGGGGGAGGCACTACAGCCACTGGTAATGTCAGAGGCAGATGGAGGAGGAGTCGTCTCTTAGCCCAGGTTTCTGTATGCTTTTGTTTCTGGTTTGGAAACCTCAACTCCCTATGAGCTTGGTTTTAAATTAGAATGACATTTCTTTTTGATCCGGACTGGTGGTATCATAGTAGTGGTGGTGGTGGTGGTGGTGGTGGTAATACTAGTAGAGGTAGCAGAGGTAGTAGCAGCAGCAGCAAACATTCACATAGTGCTTTCACATAGCATTTTTTTTTAAGCTCGCTAAACATTTTAGATATCTCATTTGAACTCCTTAACCTCTCATTGGGGTGAATGCTATTATTTTATCCATATAACAGATGAGGAAACTGAGGCTCAAAGAAATTAAATTATTTGCTCAGGGTCATGTAGCTCATTCAAACCCAGGTTTTCCTGATTCCAGTTCAGTTCCATCCACTACTTTGGGCTTCTGGTGTAGAAACTCCCTCATCTGCTGAAGATCAGCCATCACCTATAATTACAGTGGTAAAGGAATTGCTTGGGTGCACTCAGAAGTTCCGTAACTTTTCCATGGTCACCTAGTGGGTTGGTTTCAGTTAGGACCTTTGAAGCTTGTTTTACTCAATTCTAAGGTTTATCCTTTTAGATGCTATACCATGTTGTATCTTGTTCATGCCATTAGGTGCTGGATATTCTAGCATCAGTATGATCTGTGTGTGTGTGTGTGTGTGTGTGTGTGTTGGCAACTTGTGTAGTGCTGGTGTGCAGGCTTCAATGCCTTCAAGGGGTAAGGGGGTGATCTTTATTGTCCTAGAACATATAAAACATTAACTCATGTCTTCTAGGCTGTATTATGAGGTGTAGCAATAGGTAACTGCTTCCTCACTGCTAGTTAATTTTATCTCTCTGTTTCTCAGGGTAATGTCTGAGGAGAAAGCCCTCATGTTCATCAGGCCAAGGAAATACATTCTGTCCTCGGGCTCGGAACCACCAGAATTGGGCTATGTAGACATCCGTACATTGGCAGATAGTGTGTGTCGCTATGACCTCAATGACATGGACACTGCATGGCTGGAATTGACCAATGAGGAGTTCAAGGAGATGGGTGAGATGATACAGATCACTGCCCCTTCCCATCCCCCATCCCCACGTCCACCTGCGGCAGGTTTTCTCTTGACTGAAACAAACAGTGGAAACCTTATTCCACGAGGGTAAGGGAGTAAAAAGAGCTCCTGCTGTCCAGCAGATGAAGTTCGAAATCTTAAACTTGGAGATTGAGACACGGGGCAGTCTAGTCTCAGCTTCTTTCTCTAGCTTTATTGTCTGCTGCTATTTAGAATAATAGATGGAATGAGAGAATTATAGCTGGAATATGTAAAAGCTATACAAAGCTCATCATATCGGGCTATAAGATTGGCTAAGCATTTTCCTTACTCTGTCTCATTTGAGTCTTTCCGCAGCTCTATAAGGTAGGCACTACAGTTGTGGTCTGCCTTTTGCAGATAGGAAACTGAGGAGGAGCCCTGTGAATGACTTGCCCATGCTTGCAAAGAAAGTGTCAAAAGTAGGATTTGAACCCAGGTCTTCTGCCAAGATGTGTTAAAGGCTTTCTTTTCTAAAGCCCTCATTTTACAGATGAGAAAAACTGGGTCCCAGAGAAGAGAAATGATTTTTATTCAAGGTTACAAAGTGATAGAAATACAGTGGAGCTAGGGTTTGAGCCTAGGTCCTCTGATTTCAAATGGAGTGCTCCTTTCCAAGGAATATCCCACAAGGATGGAAACAGGCTGTACTTGAAATGTATACAAATTATCAATAGCTGCATGAGAAAAAAGGGTTAAAAATCTGTAGTGATCAGAGAAATGCTAATTAAAAACCACTGTGAGATTTTCCCTTGATAACCATCAAATTGGCAAATATAATAAAAGGCAACAAAATTCAAAGCCCGTGCCACTACAGTAAAACAGACATATTAATGAACTCAGCCAAAGTCATGGTCTCGGGAGACCTTTTCCCTGAATGTTTTGTGTCTATTCCCACCTGGGTGTTCTTGCTTAGACTCTGCTCCCTGCCTCCCATGCCCTCTTGTGTTCTCTCATCTGGGTCCTGCCCATTCATTCTCCAAGGAGCAGCTCAGGCTGCTTGTCCTCCCTAAAGGCACCCGGAGGCCTCAGCCCTTGGGGCTCTCTACCTGAGGCCCTCACTGTGGGACAGTTCAGGGATTAGCATGTGCTGTGGCAAGATACTTGGAGTGAGTACTGGATCTGCCCTTGGGCAACTGCTTGGGCTCAGACCCTGCTGCTGTCATTTTTGTGACCTTGGGCAAGTCATCCTGTCTGTATTTCAGCTTCCTTCTCTGGAGAAATACGTTCCACTAGATGTCCTGTAAGGTCCCTCCCAGCCGTAAATCCTATGAGCTGTTGATTATCACTCTCAAAGACATGGGCAAGAAGTTAGCAGATTATCTGATAGAGTCAAGCCAAAGTATGTGACTTGCAGCACTCATTTTACCTATTCCGAGCTCTGTCCCCTTTTCTGGGCCATCTGGGTGCGGCCCTTTCTTGCCAGTGGGTCAGCTTTGCATGTGCCAGCTGAGGGTGCTTGGATACCTCCTGGTGGCTTTTAGGGGACCCTAAAGAACATAGAGGAAAGCTTTTTGTGCTTTTGTGAATGACTTTAAAAATACCAAGTGAACTCATCACGTTTAAACACATTGCCGAATGTTCTGGCAGAGTCACCCTGCTTAGCACTGACCACACATGCCTGGAGACTTTCGTCTTCACTGTATTATTAGACTTCTGTAGTAAATATTAATTATAGGGAGGAGGTTTATGCTTTCAAAGCCAAGTGTCTTGAAAACTCACAGGAAGAATTTGGATCTGAAGGGCCCTTCCCATGTTGAAATAGGGTGTGAGGAGAGGAACCAGGCCGAGGCATTAAAACTGAACTTCTAAATAGTTTGGCTGAGGCTCATGATGCTTCTCCCTCTGCTTGTCTTCCAAATATCGGGTCAGCGAAGTCAGGTGGGTGTTCTAAGATCCGTGTGATAACAATAGCCCTGGATTGGACCCATCGGCCTGTGCACATACGTAAGGAAGCTGTCATTGAATTTCCTGCTGAGGGCAACCATGGGTTTTTTGTTTTTCAAAATACTGATGTCAGTAATTCAGCATCAGAGCCTGCCTGGTGGGAGGTTTTCTTCTGCAACTGTTTGGGGATTTGAAAGATATATTATGGGCTAATTGTAATCCTCAGTATCTTAAAAGTCATTGTAATTCACACTTCTGTAGCAGTTTGAGGGATACAAACCTCGCCCCCCACAACGTGCCTGTGAATTAACTACTTGGAACGATTATTAGACCTATTCTGCAGATGAACAGGTTCAAAGAGGGAATGTGATTAATTGTAAGATCCTGGATATAAACTCAGGCCAATTCAAGTCTATCAAGTGCCTACTGTGTGCAGGGCATTTTGCTAAGCATTAGGTGTACGAAGAAAAGCAAAAAATAAATTATATTGTCAATAAAAAATACTGTCCTCGCTCTCAAGGAGCCCACTGTCACACAGGGAAGACAATGTTCAAACACCTATGTACAAACAAAATATAAGAACGTAGATTAGAGGTAATAAATAAAGCCTTTTTTAGAGAGAGCTGGGGCACTGTGGGATGGGATGGAGGGACAGACAGTGAGAATGCCCTGAGTTGGGATATGGAACGTCCTGTGTGAGGAACAGCAAATGGCACTGAAGCTGGAAGGACAGGAATGGAACCTGTTATAATGAGCTTTGAAAACCAAATACAGCATTTGATATTTGTAATAGGGAGCCACTGGAGTTGACTGAGTATTGAAATGACATATTCTTTCGACTGTACCATGGTACCTGCTATAGTGACCCAGGTGCTGCCTTTAGAATCAGAAGAAGCATGTTCAGATCCTCCCTCGGACCCTCGCTGACTGTATGATGACATGAGAAGCATATATAAAGCACCTGGCAATCTTAAAGCTCGATAATTGCTAGCCATCGTTACTATGATCCTGAGCAAGGCACCTGACCCCTGAGTTTCAACTTTGTCATTTTAAAAATTGGAATAATTACACAGAAAGTACCCACCTAGAAGGGTTGTTATGAGCCTCTGAGGTAATCCTTGTTTGGCAAACCTTGAAGTGTTTGATAAAATCAAATCCCACCCCAGGCACCTACTGCCTCTGTGACCCTGGGTAAGTCACTTAACCGCTTAGTTAAGTGGCCTTAGATTCCTCAGCTGTAAAGCGGGGCTAATGACACCTGCCTTGCAAGGTTGTTGATGAGGATCATTTACAAGAAGCACAGTGCCTGGCACGTAGTAGGTGCTCTAAAAATTCTAGCCATTCTCATTCTCATTGTAACACAGCCGTTAGCATTGGTCAAAGTAATGGATTCGCTAAGACTGTACCTCTAAAATTCTCAGCCATTTTTGCATCCAGGTCACGTGTCATGTGCAGCCGTGGGGCTCAGCTCTCCAAAATCAAGAGACTGAGGGAGCATCCGTGACAGAATCACAAGTTCAGAGCAGGAAGAGACCTTCTAAGGCATCAAGTGCAGCCAAGCTCACTGAGGATTTAAGTGGCTAAGATAGGGTTTGAACCTGAAGTCAAGTGATTCCAAATCCATTGTGCTTTTCTTCTGTATTGTGGTGGCTCCTGGTCAGTAAGTGAGATGTTCAGCATAGACCAAGATGGGCTGTGGAGACGCTGCTCCTGCAGAGCTTAGGTTTGAGCTGCAAGTAAGAATCATTTTTACCAATAATCGTTGTGTCTCTTTTCACATTTACTCTCCTGGGTCTTCATGTCTGCTATAGCTTACATTCCTTCACTTGGTGTGACATTTTCTCCCCAGATACAGCTAAACAGCCTGCAGGTCAGTGGCACCTTGTGAATGCCTGGCTCTGTGGCAAAGGGGAACGCTGTTCTCCAGGGAGCCCTCTGGATGGGGCAGTGTCTTCACCTTTGGACCTCTTGTTTCTCCCTCAGGAATGCCAGAGCTGGATGAGTACACCATGGAGAGGGTCCTGGAGGAGTTTGAGCAGCGATGCTATGACAACATGAACCATGCCATTGAGACTGAAGAAGGGCTCGGAATTGAGTATGACGAGGACGTTGTTTGCGATGTCTGCCAGTCTCCAGATGGGGAAGATGGCAACGAGATGGTTTTCTGTGACAAATGCAACATCTGCGTGCACCAGGTACATGGCTGGGGTAACCCAGAGGCCATCTGGGGCGGTGGGCCCGTCTCCTGGATTGTGACTGTGGCCTCCTTTCCCCAGGTTTGGGGAAGTTGAGCATCTCTCTCTGTAATCGGTGCTGATGACCCTCTCACATTTCTGCTCACCCATTTTGTAGAGTGATCTGCTACATCAGGATCCCTGCCTAGAAAACCACATGTGTTAAACATTTCACAGTTATCTTTTAATCTGGTTTGGGCAGCTTCAAATTTGACATCTCCCCTGTAGAGGATGTACTGCTGTGATGAGGTTTGGTTTTCCTCTCTCTGTTGACATGGCTGGGGGAAACGGCTTTTGCCCTTTTGTTTTTATTCACATTAGCACTAGGTTGTTCCTTTTTTCTTTGTAAAGAGAAAACCCAAGGGTGGGACTGTTGCCTGACCATCCCTGACCTATGAGCTGAAGACATGCCTGGTGTTTGCAGAGTCTCTTAAAAGAATTTCTTTTCGTTGGACGCATCCCCTGTGGATGTCCATTGTATATCTTTAACATGTTAGTCATGTCTTATAGCCAACTTGGCTTCTGTCTCATCCCCCTGTTAGAATGTGAGCTCCAGGAGGACAGAGATAATGTCTTCATAGAGGAACTTTGTATCTCCTCTATACCTAGCATTCCTGCATGCATATATTTGGCAAACATTATTATGCACCTGCTGTGTGCATCTCTTAGTCAAAGAAGAGGTACACAGTTTAAGCACAACACAATCCCTGGCCTTGTAGAACTGTAGAAAGATAATACACTAATACAGATAATTGTGATGTGCACCATTCTACAACAGGGCATTAGAAAACTGCAAAATGTTTTGTGAGGTCTGAGGAGGAAGGCAGGAGGAAGACAGGGTAGGTCTAAGAGGGCTTCATGAGAGAGGTAGCATCTGATTTGGGCTTTAAGGGAAAGCAGCAAAGAAGGAAGACATTCTAGGCCTAAGGAAGAGTTCAAGGAAAAGGTACAGGCAGAAGGATGAAAGGTGTTTTTGTTTGAAAGAAAATAAACCAGTTCAGTCGAACTGTAAAGTAATGTGTAGAATATGGGGCTGGATTTGTGTTCATATGTATGCAAATTAGTGTTGGGAATGTCCCTCTCCCAATAGAGGTTGATGCCTTCTTTGCAGCCTACATTCTTAGAGAATTATCGAGGGCCAAGATTTGCTCCAGGTCATATAATGTATATTAAAGACAGGACTTGCCCAGGCCTTCCTGGCTTCAGAGCTGTCTTTCTATGCTCATAAAATTACAGATTTAGAGCCAGGATAGACCTGAAGGGTCATCTAATCCAGCTCCCTCCTTTTACAGAAAAGAAAACTGAGTCCCAAAGAGCTGAAATGATTTGCCAAGTCATACACTTGAAAGCCACGATTTGTTCTCCAATTCTCTGGTGCCAGATTTAATGCTCTGTCCACATCACTGAACTGCTTCAGACTAAATAGGAGATAAAACTTGAAAGGGAGGGAGAGTCGCATCATAGAGAGCCTGGAACCTTTCTTTGAGAACTGATAGGGAGTCACTGAAGATATTTGAGTAATGTGAATGAATGAATGAAACATTTATTAATTGCTTTATTTTTTGTAAATGGTTCTGCATGGGGGGATACAGGGAAAAGTAAGACAATCCCTGCCCTCAAGTATAACTTGAATTCTAACGGAAGAGACAACACAGCAAGAAGGTTTCAGCTATAAGTCACATGGAAAGACACCATAGTTAGCTAACCTGAAGGAGAACATGAAGGCTACTTTTTCTTATAAAGGCAAGTGAAGGGACACCCTATTCTAGAATGGATATTTGTTACCAAGTGCCTGGGGTCACAGCATACCAGTTATGTCTCATAGGAGGCAAAGGAGTTCAGTGGTCACTTTGGGGATGCTTTCTTGTTGGTAGCATCTAATAATCTCTCAGGCTTTTGGACCCATCAACTCAGTGATCAAGTAAGTATAGTAGTGTTCCTCCCCACCTCCTCTGCTCACCATTTCTCTCTCTCTCCCCCCTTCTCTCCTCTTCTCTCCCTCCCTCTTTTCCTGTCTCTTTCTTCTTCCCTTCTCACTGTCCCTCCTTTCCCTCTCTCCCCCCCCAACTCACTCACACACTCTCTCTGTCTCTCTTCCTTCCTCTCTTCCGTCTTTTCTTTCCCCTTCCCTCCCTGCCTCCAACATTTTATTTCCCTTGAAAATGAATATTTCTTTTCTTACTCTTTTTAAGCATACCAGTTGGAAGAGGGTAGAGTTACATCGTTTGGATGTGTGTCAAGACATGTGCCTGGGGTGCTCCTCAAACACTGATCACTTAACAGAGCAGTTTGAGGTCTAAGTTTAGAATGGCCATGTTGACATTATTCCAAACTGTGATCTTAAAACATCTCACAAGGGAAACCTGGCGTGGGGATTCTTGTTGGGGTGTGAGTTCCAGGGAAGAAAAATAAACTATACCCCCTGCTCTCGATGGTTTGGCTTGGGGGGAGGAAAGGATGACTGGCTGGCTTGTGATTTCACCCATGTGGGGGATCTCCTGCTTTGGAAACTTTCTCTATTGATGCAGATCAGCCACTTGGCTTCAGTTTATAGTCTTGGAGAGTTGTCTCCTTATTAGCGATATTTATTGCTTTAACTTAACCTCCAACATTGGCCCTTTAACTAATTATTGTCTGCCTTCTGATCTCAACCGAAGGCCCAGAGGACAGTGTGCCTGTCTTTCAGCATGCTACTGCCTGCCTTGGGAGGCAATATAGGACATTACAGGAGAAATAAAACTGGGAGAGATCAAATAGTTCTGAAAGTGAAGAATAAGATTCCCAAGAGAAGTCAAGTGATAGGCCCAGTGTCTTAGTGCTAGTTAGCAAGCAGAGCCAGGCCTAGAAGGTCTCTGGCCCTGGGTTCAAGTGTAGACTTGGTTATGTACAAAAGAAGTGGCTCACTTCCCTCTCTCTGCTTCGTTCACCTACTCTATAAAATGAGTAAGCTAAGACTTGTATTAAGATCAAAGGAGGAGTGGTATGCTTTGAGAGCCATACAGCATTGTATAGATATGAGGCACTGTGGCACAGAAGGAAAGAAGTTTAGATTTGCCATCGAAGGTCTTGAGCTTGAGCTGGACACGTCACTTTACCCATACGGAGCCTCAGCTCTCTCACCTACAGGGGTTGGACTCAGTGATCTCTAATACCCCTTCCAAGCTTCCAGCTCTCATGTTGAGAGTGGTTTTATAAGTCTTACTTTTGGGACTCTTTGCCTGCTTCTGAGATTGACATTGTGGAACAGATAGAGTTTAGAGCCAGAACAGGACCCGTGGAGGTTTAATCAGCCCCTTTGGCCAGAATTGGGAAAGCCAGGGTCCAGTGGGTAGTAGATGGGAGAGCCATGTTTCCAACCCAAGGCCTCTACTGGTTTTCTCTGCCCTTTGTTAGTGTTCTGAACTTAGCAGGATGTTCCTCCGTGCATATCTCAGTGTTCTGAGGAGCCTAGGAGATGGGTAGTGTAGTAATTAATATTCCCATTTTACAGGTGAGGAATCTGAGTTTACATGGCTAATTGGTGGCAGAATCTGGCCTAGATGCCAAATCATGGAAAGACAGCTGGTTTCAGGCTCTCTTCTGGTCTCATTGGACATCACCCCCTCCCCCCCATTCTGTGACCCAGGCAGGACCCATTCTTTGGTCTTCACTTTGCTACCCCTTGCTCCTGGCACCTGGAATGCTTTCCCTATTCACCAGCATGTCATGGAATTCCCTCTTTTCCTTCAAAATGAAGCTGAGGTATAGATTTAGATATGAAGCCTTTTCTTACTCCTGCTCTCTGCCAAACCACCCCTCTAGTTAACTACTTTATATATATATTTATGTTTATTCTTTTTATATTTATTCTGCATATATTTTTATATGTACTGGTCTTCCCTGTTAGGACATAAGTCCCTTGTGAGTATGGATTGTTTCATTCTTTGTGTATATGGGTGTGTATGTATACATATATCATGCAAACGCACACATATATATATATGTCTACATGTGTACGTTTATGTGTAGACACAGATCTCTGTGTCTACCTATCTGTCATCTATCATGTCTGTCAATCATTTATCTATTATCTGTCTTATTTATTGATCTAGCTATAATCTGTCATCAATCCATCGATCATCTCTTTATCTGTCTAATCTGTCAGTTTGTTCCCTGGTACTGTGCCTGGCAGAAAGTAGGCAAAATAAATGTTTGTCAGTTGGCTCATTGATTTATTGACTCCTCAAGGTCACACAGATGGCAGAGTAGGAAAGCTGGGATTCAGAGCCCTGGGCCTACATCGGGATGTAGTGGGCTGCTATGATCACTTCCTTGAAGTCTTTGTGCCCTGACCCGACTGTGGGCTTTATCTAATTTATTTTCAAGAGTCTCAGAAGTGCTTTTCAGGTAAGAAGTCAGTCTCTTGAAATGCGAATGTCAAGTGGACGCTAAACCTGCTTTTCTTCTTTGTACGCATCACCTTCAGCATTTTTCCTTGCCTTTCAGTCCATGTGACCTTTCCCCCCAGACCCTACAGACCTGATACTGGGGCCTCTGCCATCCTTGTCCGAGACCAGATTTCATTCTCTTTTTGTGCATGTCTCATCATTGCCTGCCTCTGTGGTTTCCTTTTCACAGCCGGGCTCTTCAGATGTTATCACGGCTGTTTAAAGGCCTGGAACTGTGTCCCTGTTACTCCTGACATAGTTTCCAGATAAAGTTCAAATGAAAGTGTTATTGAAGACCCTGAAGAGTCTCCTGGTTTTTTTCTCCCCCGTGCCACATGTTTTATTTTGGTCTGGCCATTAATTTAGCCTTTAACATCTGCAGCTTCTGGCCTCTTAATCCCTTGGCCATTACTTATTTGTTTCTGAACCCTCGGAAAAGAGCTTGCTTTTTCTCCTTGTCTGCAGGTTCTCCCCTTTTGGGTCCCCCTATGGTAGTTTAGGCCTGGTATTGTATGGTTACGTAGGCTCATTTTAGATCTGATCCAAATCAGAAGTTATTTGTTAAGTGCCTACTGTGTCCCAGGCATTATGTTAAGGTGTAGGTATAGAAATTGAAAAGAATTATATAGTTCCTGTCCTTAAGGAACTCAACGTTTTTTTGGAGGCATAGAACATTTAAACAGATATGTATACCTCTACAGAGGTTTTTTCTGTGAAGTTGGTATTCAGCCAAAGGACCACACTTGAGGACCTAGAGGGCCACATGTGACCTCGATTGAGGAGGAAGGAGAGATCCCTAATGAATGGGATTGGCAAATTCTTCTCATGGGACTTGAGAGGAAGCTGAAGATTCACAGGGGCCAGTGAGAAAGGAGTGATTCTAGCCAGGTATGTAAGATAGCTTCAGAAGACAAGAATTCTGAGATTTAGGCTGGTTTGGCTGAAACAAAGTGTCTGTATATACAGGTGCATGCTGGTTAATGTTTAACAAACAGCTCTTCCCTAGTACCCCCACTAGTAAAACAGCAAGGAAGTTTTTCTTTCCCATCCTGAGCTTAGAGAATACTGTGAATTCCTCTTGCCAAATGTTTTGTTATTGTGGGGCCATCTAAGCCCCAGAGTAGTCCAACTTAGTCTCCAGGTCTTAGGAAAGATGCCCTGCACCCAGAGGTAGGCTGTACTTATTGATGAGGGCCTGGCATTCAAAGAGAAAATGATCTTAAAGATCAATAAATGTGAACATTTCCACATACAAGACACAAAAAGGAATACACATGAAACCATACACCTATTACCTACAGCTTGTTTTTTTAAAGTATATATTAAAAGTAATATATTAAAAAGTATAAAATGTATTTCAAAGTACGTATATTATTAAATAATAAAAATATTTATTAACATTTAACATGGTAGTACCACTGCTGCCCAGCTTTTCTGTGGCCCCTTCTGTGTATTTTATTATTTTCCTTTTTTTAGAGTATCACTGGTGCTGTGCTTCCTTCTCTCCCCAAAAGTCCTGTAATTAATCCCCCCGTTTTAAAAACCACATTGGCTGTGCTTGCAAAAGGAGCCCATCCCCTATGAGGAAGTGGATTGTATGTTTCCTTATCAGTCTTCACGGTTTGTGACAAGTCATTGCATTGGTCACTGTCCTTAAGTCTTTCAAAGAAATTGTTTTTCTTTCCAGCGTTGTCATCCTTGTAGAAGCGGTAGTTATTGTGACCATTGCTCTGGTTTTGCAGCAGGATACAGGTGTCTCAGGTATCTCGAATCTCCCTCTTTCATCATTTCCTGTGGCACAGTAATATTCCACTCTATTTCTTTATCACAGTCTATTTAGCCATTCCCCAGTGGGTGGGCACTCACTTTGTTTCCAGTTCTTTGCTACAACCAAAAATGTTCCTTTCTGAGTATTTTTGTACAGATGGGTTCTTTCCCTCTATCTTTGACCTCTGGGGGATAGACATGTGCTGAATAGTGGTAAGAAGGGTCTCGCCCTATCCCGTGTCCACATTCCAGTTTGGTTAATGGAGTTTGCCATGGTTGGTTTGAGGCCACTTGTGCCTGTTTTCTGGTTACCTGCCTTAGATACACTTTCTTTCTCTTAAATTCTTGAGTGTAACATGGTGTTGTTTCCCCTAAAGAAGGGAAGGAAAATGTGGAGCATGGTGGTTCAGGTTAGTTACTCTTCAGTCCCTCCCAGGTATCCTCTGATTTAGTAGGAGCAACAGACAGAGAAAGATCACACTTGCTACTTCTTTGTTTTTCTCTTTGGGGGATGGTGTGGGGGAATGCAGGCATGTTACGGAATCCTGAAGGTTCCTGAAGGCAGCTGGCTGTGCCGTACATGTGCTCTGGGAGTGCAACCAAAATGTCTGCTGTGTCCGAAGAAAGGTGGAGCCATGAAGCCTACACGCAGCGGAACCAAGTGGGTCCACGTCAGCTGTGCTCTGTGGATACCAGAGGTAGGCGGGCTGTGTAGAAATCCTGCTTCTTGAGAGGGCATGAGAGACAGCTGCCTCAGAGACTTGTCCTATTCAGAAGCCTGAGTAGTCTTGCAAATAGATGTAGACACATCTCATTCCCTTTTTTTTCCCCCTCCCTCCCTCTCTTCCTTCCTTCCTTCCTTCCTTCCTTCCTTCCCTCCTTCTGTCCTTCCTGTAGAACTTTGTTCATCTTCTTTCATATTTTTATCTTGTCATAGCATCTGATTCCTGTGAGTAACGGTAGGACCTGAACAGGACCAACTTTCTGATTTTATTTACATTTTTTATACCTCCAAGTCTTTTTTTTTGTTCAGGGCTGGTTTAATTGATTTCAAGCATTGAACCCAGGACAATTTAATATGCTGATTTTGAGCTTGACCTCTGTGACTTAGATTTCTAAGGACTGTTTATCTTGGGGGGGGATTTTATTGAAGGAAGATGTAGGGGCATGACAGAAAATGATGCTGAGAAAGGAAAATGATTTTTTCATTCTCAGTAGTACCAGAGACAGATCAGTTTGGCTTAAGTGGGGATATTGTTTGACCCACATGATGACTATATCTCACACTTGGGATTCTTAACCTGGGGTCCATGGAGTTCTTTTTTTTAAAAAAATTTTTTATAAGTCTGTTTCATTGGTTTATAATCAGTTTCCCTGAAGGGTAAGTATAATAGGTTTCCTTTGTGAATTTGTGCATTTTATTTTGTGCCTTTATAAATGAGATTCTGAAAGTGCTTCATATTTTTCAGCACCAACTAGAGGGGTTCTATGGCACAAAAGTTTAGAAAACCCCTTCCACAAAGTGTTTTGTATTCCCCACAGTGCCTGGCACAATTCTTTGTCCCCAGCAGATGTCTGACGTATATTTGTTGAATAAAATAATGGAAACCAATTTAATTGATGAGACAGATATTAGACCAAACAAATATACCTTATAGTCACGCTTCATTCCTAGAAAAGTTTTGGAAACATTCGTAAATAGTTGTTTAGTCAGCAGCCCTCTCCTGTGAGATGGGAAGGTCTCTATTTTATATGTGATCATGAGCAGACCATTATTGTGACACCAGATATCCAGGTGAGTATTGGAAAAATACAGCTGGATATTTCCAAATATCTGGACATTTGCCCTCAGGTTGGCAAAACATTTCAATGTTTGGATTATTCAGATTTTATCCAGGTATTTGGCATGATGTAACTTTGGGCCAGGTGGGAGCAAAGATGCTGTGGTGGAACTGAGTGCTGCTTACTCACTGGGCTTAGATAGTAGGTCAGAGGGAGAAGGAAGTCTTGGAGATGCCATTGTTCTCTTAGCAGCTGCAATCTGTCATGCTGGATCAGCACTTCCGAGGGTGGTTATGAGGACCCAGTAGGAATGTACAGAGAAACACTTTGTAACCTTTAACACATGTGCCCTTTTGTCTACATCCCTTTCCTCTCCTGTCTCGCCTTCAGGTGAGCATTGGCAGCCCAGAGAAGATGGAGCCCATCACAAAGGTGTCTCACATCCCCAGCAGTCGGTGGGCACTGGTGTGCAGTCTCTGCAATGAGAAGATTGGCGCCTCTATACAGGTAGTTAGCTATTGGCAAATGACTTCTTCCTTTACCTGTGTGCATGTGCTAGCAAATGTCATGAAGAAGGAAGTGCCATGTTGTAGTGGGCTGGGCATGGCACATGTGTTTTTGTGTGTGATTGGGCCTTGCTTCATGTCTCTGTGACTTTAAATGGGGCCTGGTTTATACGGACCACTCTCATAAAGAGAAGTAGGGTACGTTCTCCAGTATCAACTGGAGAATTAACTACTACTTACATCAAGTGACTTTATGGTTGTCTACCACCTTACCACACATTTGACCAAACAGTATTTGTAAAATCTTAAATACAAGAAAGGGAGGAATTGAACCCCCTAAAACTAATTTTAAGTCAAGCTCATAACCTCTATGACTTTCTTGTGAGAATGGATCACAAATTTAGAGCTGGAAAGGATATTAGAGGTGATTGAGGCCAACCCCTTTATTTATAGATGAGGAAACAGGACTAGATAGTATCCAAGGGAACAGGTAGTATGTGGAAAAGCCACTCTGGTTCCAAATGTAACACTCCTTCTAGCTAAACCAATTTAAATAGGACCAGATGAAAGCTCCGGCTTACGGGAAGAGACTACTAGGTGATCCGCTTAATGTCGTGCTAGATCATTGTTATTGCTTAGTAAATGTTTGTTGACTGACTGGAACTGCATCGGGGGTGGGGAACCTGTGGCATCAAGGCCACATGTGGCCTTCTCGGTCCTTGGATGCAGCCTTTTGTCTGGGCCTTTGTTCTGTGAATTTCAGATTCTGTCAAAGGGCTGCACTTGAGGACCTAGAGGGCTACATTTAGCCTCAAGGCCGCAGCTTCCCCACCCCTGTTAGACTATTCTTTTAAATGCATATTCCCTGTGGCTTCTCTATAAAAGTCCAACCCTTCGAGCAGCTGGTCTACTCCTCTTCCAGGAGCGTTGGCTACCGTCCCTTCAAAGTCAGGAGGCAGCCTCAGAGTCTAAAGGCTGGTTCCATCAACCCTTCGCTGTCTCTTTGAAGGGAAGGAACCAGAGTAGCCTGAAGACCATCTTTAGCTCAACTGGCTTTAAAAAAAAGGTAGCACTGAAATTTGACTGAAATCTGGGAAACAGCAGATGCTGTCGGCCACTCTGAGGTTCTCCAGGGATGACGATGATGTGTCATGGTATGGGGATAACCATCCAGCGTAATTCAGTGGGCACCTCTTTAGTGCCCAGAATCAACAAACAGCTTATATCTCCTGGGTCAAGATCCTGGATGGCTTCCGTTCTGTCCTTTCAAGGGCACTTAGCATCACTTGGCCCTGTCTCAGCCAGCACCTTAAGTCAGGTTACTTAATATCTTGATGGCAGCAACACTTTCAAATGTTATATTGCAAGAGGGGATCTGAAGATCACTTTCTTGCTTCACAATATCTCTGATTCTTCTTTTTATATTCTTATTTTCTTATTATTTTTGTGTTCGTGTTATGTAAATGTTAAAGAGCACCCAAACTCTGCAGCCTTGAGGAATTCACAGTGACAAGATTCTGGAATTTGGAAATTGAGGTCATAAATTCAGTTTGAGCAAATAATTTCTAATCCAGTTTAGTCCAACAAGTATTTATTTAACACCTGCCACACACAAGGCACTGTGATAGATGCTGGGGATATAAAGACAAAATAAAAAAAGGTTTTACCTTTAAGAAGTTTACATTCTATCCTCTGTTGGTAGGTATAGTAGCATAATTTGATCGTAGCCAGTGACTGAGCTGTCACATTGAGGGTAGTTTCTAAGTCTCCATCCCTTGCACTGCAGCCAGATTTCCCACAGAATTCAGCCTTGGCAGCGCACCCTTTGGTTCATTAGTTCTTCCAGTGTGACTGCTGCTGTAGTCTAGGCTCCAACCCTGCTCACCTCAGAGTTTGGACTTTCTAGGGGCTGTGAAGATGGATGTATGTCTGTTCCGTGTCTTTGGAAAAAGCCTAGCACACAGCTGGTTTTACTTTTGGTGTAAAGCAGAAATGCTCTCATCATCAGCCAAGGTTGCTTGAGTTCGCAGTGAGTTTATAGCACAGGTCTAGGTGATACAGGAGATGCTTGGGCTGGTGCTGGAGCATAGTTCTGAACATCTGTCTCCTAATGGTGTCATAAAAACTAGGAGAGCTGCAACCATTGTTAGAAATTGTGCTGTCAACATACATATATCAGTATATCGGGATGCAGAATCATCTTGTCTTAGGGAATTGAGGTGCCTCATCATTTCTTTTTCAGTGTGTCCCAAATCATTCTAGGAAATTAATAGATGTCTACTATTAATTATTCCTTCCAGGAAACCTCGCTGTCATGATTTAATGATCAATTATTTGGTGAAATAATCAGCCATTCATTTAAGGTCTCTCAATGGCTAATTTTATTGTAGGAGACAAATGATTGGTTTTCAGCTTGAAAAAAGATTTGGATCTGGAAAGGATCTCAAAAGGTATCTTGTTTGACCTCTCAGTTTATAGATGAGAAAACAGAAACTCATGAAAAATGATTAGGTCGTACAGTGCTGGAAGTTGAATTCAAGTTCTCTGCAAAACAAAAAAAAGAGAATCAGATTCATTATTTTGACTGGTGGTGTAGCCTTACACGAACAGAGCTCCAGGTAGACTTTTTCTGGTTTTAATGTTGCATCCTGGAAGGAGAGGATGGCACAGTGGAATCACTAGGGACTTTGGAAGACCTGGGTTCAGACAACCCCCCTGACACTTGCTGTGGGCCCATGAGCAAATTCTTGTTTCCTGTGCCTCAAGCAACACTTAAGACTTTAAATTGCTCTCTTAGATGGTGGAGTGAGCTCCCACACTGCACTGCTGAAATGAGGAGTCCTTGACACATTGACATACGTTGCACCTTAGTCAAAGAAAGTACTTTTATAGGGTGACAGCTCTTATTTCATGAAGGCAACGTGTCATTATTTCTTTGTCATTGCAGTTCTAACTTCTTTAACAGTGGCAAAGTAAACAGGCTGAGGCAAGGAATCCATGCTGTTCTTAGATTCCTTGCCTCAAAACACATATCCAAGTTCCTTCTAGATTTTTAAGAAAGGTAATTCCATGTAATTCACTTTTGTGGGGGAGGTGTCTACTAAATGCTTTTGTCAACAGATCTCTTCCATTGATTGGGGCTTGATTCTCGATCAGATGATCGTTCGTAATGTGAAGAGTTGATTGAGGGGAGTGAACGTATTAGCTGGAAGACGTGAAGGGAATAGGGAGAGGAGGAGGAGAAGGATTGAAAGTTAGCTTCAGGTATTGCAGGGCTGGTCTGCGTAGAGCAGGGCTTACTCTGCTTCATTCTTGAGAGAAGAACTAGGAGCAGGTGGAAATTTCAGAGGCAGATTTATATTTAATATAAGGAAAACATTTTGTAACAGTGAAGACCAGCCAAGTTTCATGTTGTTTCCCATGACTGGAGGTCTTCAAGGGAAGACGTTAGTGTCCATTTGTCGGCTCATTGTAGACGACTTTGTTAACAGTATGGTTGCACTAGAGAGCCTCTGGGGCTCCTGTCAGTTAGGAGATAACTGTGCCATCCCGATATACTGATATATGTATGTTGACAGCACAATTTTAATCCTCAGGGAAAAAGGATTGAGTGTGACCTTAGAAAGCAGTCTGGGTCTGTGTGGCAGAAGAAAGTCCAGAAGGGGCCTTTAGACATGGGCTGTATTTAAAGTCATCAGCCCTGTGTGTATGCATGCATGTATGTATGTAAGTCAATGTTTGTGTCTGTGCATGTCTGTAGGTGAGCATGTATTTAATTGTGCATGGGGAGGGAGGGGACAGGCACTCGTAAACTGAGGAAAGGAAAGGATATTTTCTAGAGAGTGGCAGATTTCCTTCTGAGAGTTCTTTTCTCTGCCTCTCAGCAAATCATTCCTTAATCTATAACTTTAACTTAGAGGAGATAGTTTTATGAATTTTTTTTCCTCATGATTTGTTTTCCAAATAGAAAAGATCTGGTGCCTTTTTTTTTGTTGTTGCTAGCAGTCTCTTTTTTCCTTCTTCCTTCCTGTTCCCTCCTGGGTTTGGGGGGTAGGGTGAGGAACGCATTAATTTGGAGGAGAAGAGAGGGAAAGAAGGTTTGATGGTTTTCCATATGCTTTCACATTAGATTGATTTTATTAAAAAATTTATCTCTGAAACATTTGCAGCTGGAAAAGCTGTGCTGTGCATTTATATGACATCTGGATGCTGAGTCAACCTGAACAGGAAAACCCCAAGGAAAGCTCTTTGGTTTCTTTACAGAGTTCTGTATAAATATCCTGTTGCAGTTCATTTTTCTTGAATGTTAGAGCACTTCAGTGCATAGTTTAAATCAGACATAGATAAATGCCAAATATTTCTTGTTTGACTGAGCCCTGAGCGGGGGAAGGGACTCTTTTCAAACTTTTAATGATGCTGTCTTGGCTAGGTGTGTGAATGCTTCTATTGAAGCTGATTAAGCCCGTTTCTTGGAACTGAGATTATTTGTAGAGAAAGTTACAGATTTATTTTAGGACACCTGCTTCAGCTCCTTGTGAATGGGGGGTAGCCAAGGAAGGATTTTTGCTTCCTTTCTCCTGGGAAAAGGAAAGAAACATTATAGTCTCCAGTGGAATCATGACTGGGTTTGAATCATTTCCTAAACGTTAAAATGTTGGGGTGGGGGTGGGGGAAGGGATAGAGGGGGTGGTGTCAAGGAAGTACCCAACTCTAAGCACTGCTGTGTGTGGTAATGCAATTCAGGATCTGTGAATGAGTTTAATTAAGGCTTTCTTCTGGCCCAGGGCCAGTGGATCCTGTTCTTTTCCCTGTAGGCCTGGCAGGCTCTAGGGATAACGTGGCCTCACATAATACAGTATTGCTTTTAAGGGATTGGCTATAGTCACCACAAGGAATCTTCTTCCAGGGATTTTTCTCGTTATTGAGCGGCAAGGATTTTCTCTTCATCAGGCTTGGACTGGGAATCCCCTACTAATTGTATCTCTTCTTGATTACTGCCTGATTAAGATACCAGGATAGGGAAGAAGGAGGGGGTGTTTTCTATTTTTTAGTTCTAGCCGAGATACTGAAGCCCAGCTTGATCCTGCCCTGCCAGAGGCCTGACCTCACTGTCCTTGGTAGCCAGTGAATCTCAGCAATGCCACTTTCAGGGCTGTGTTGCTTTGAGCGTCTGGTTCAGAAGGCGGCTGTCCAAGTGGTCCTTCAGACAGTTACCCTCCTTGGCCTCCTTCAAGCATTCTTTATGCTTCCACTCTCGACTCCTCGACTCCGTCTGGGAGTTAAGGACGTTTGCCAGCGTGTCCCTTATCTGCAGTCATCTCCTCCTCCCATAGTCTGGAAAATCTGAGTTTGAATTCTTGCCTTACCATACTTGCTGTATGTCCCTGGCCAAGTCTCATCATTTTCTGAGAACTCATTTTTCTTCTTTGCAAAACGGTGAGAATAAAGCATTTACATAATACAATTGTTTTATCAGGTGAGGTAATGTATATAAAAAGTGCTTTGTAGATTTTGAAAGCTCTATGTTAGTATTGGTTATTTTTATTACTAGTTTATTACCAGGGCTCTCACAGTGCCCTGGATCTCATTTCCCAGCTTCTGATCCAACCACATATCTTAGTTGGGATGAAGTTTCTTATTCCCTTCAGAACCCTTACAAGTACTTGTCCTTCCCTGGGGGAATATACATTAACATAAACATGTCTAAAGCTAGAACAGTACAACCCTGAACAAGTTGATTTCAGCTAGGTGGCCTAGTGGGTAGAGCCCTGGATCTAGAGTCAGGAAGTTCCAGTTTGGCCTTAGACACCATTAGCCACGGCCCTGGGCAAGTCTCTCACTCTCAGTTTCTTCATCTGTAAAATGGGGATTATCACCTACCTCCCAGAGCTGTTGTGAGGAGCGTACTTGTTAGAGCACTTGGCATAGTCCCTGGCACAGAAAAGGCACTATGGAAATGTTAGCCCTCCTCCTCCTCCTCATCATCACCACTATTAATTGAACCATCCAGGTTTATGTTAATATCAATTTCTGGAGGCCTTGTCCTAGACAGAGGAACCTAATTTAAGGGAAACCCACATATAGAAGTATGAATATGAAGGTTTTCCTAAGAAAAGGAAGTTTTGTCTTTAAAAAAAAAAGTGCTCAAGCTAGGGTTCTTTTTACACAGCAAGCTCTCTTACCTTATTTAACTAGACTATAATTTAATCTTCCCCAATTTCCCTTTCTAGGAGTATAGCTGTTGTGCAGAGTGAGGCAGGGCCAGGCTGGTGCTGTCTGCAGTTCAGGGCCCAGCACGCCCTGGGTGCCCAGGAGCTGCTCATTCAATAATATTTTGCTTTCCTGTTCCCTTCCTTTCCTGTCCAGTGCTCTGTAAAGAACTGCCGCACCGCCTTCCATGTGACCTGTGCTTTTGACCGTGGCCTTGAGATGAAGACCATCTTAGCTGAGAATGATGAAGTCAAGTTCAAGTCGTACTGTCCAAAGCATAGCTCCAGCAAGAAGTCAGAGGAGAACCTCAGTGAGAGCGCCCCTCCAGAGAACGGGGCCCAGGCCAGCCCTCCGTTGGGTCACCTTGAGCCCTTTGACAGCCTAGAGCAGAATCAGGCCGAGGCCCACCGGGTGAGTGTCCGGAAACAGAAGCTGCAGCAGCTGGAGGATGAATTCTATACCTTCGTCAACCTGCTGGATGTGGCCAGGGCTGTCCGGCTGCCTGAGGAGGTGGTTGACTTCCTGTACCAGTACTGGAAATTAAAGAGGAAGGTGAACTTCAACAGGCCCCTCATCACCCCCAAGAAAGACGAAGAGGACAATCTAGCCAAGCGGGAGCAGGACGTCTTGTTTCGGAGGCTGCAGCTTTTCACTCACCTCCGGCAAGACCTGGAGAGGGTAATCATTGACACTGACACCTTAGAATGAGTGACCTAGTGAAGACGTCCCCTTGCAGAGAGCTCGAGCTAGTTTCATTTCTTTTCACACCTGCATCCATTTTGCAGCAGGGGGTTTTGGTTGGGTGAAACAAATTGTGAGCTGGCCAACTCTGTATTTGTTTCCAAGACTGCCACAGAGGGATCGTAGTAGCATCTGCATCTCTTGAAATCTTTCCTGACTATCCTCCACTTAAACCTTTGTTCTCCCACCGCAAGGTCCGTAGGGGTGACTTTTCTTCCCTTTTTCAGAGAGATGAAACGGCCCTAGAGGTAGGATCAGGGGTCTTGTTCAGAGCATTTTTCACAAGTTACTTACAACTTAAGTTGGAGTCCCAGAGTGGAGTTAACGGGTTAGGAGCAAGGTTAGGAAAAAGCAGTCACTTGTTCAGTGAGGGGAGTATGTCCGGATACGGACATGGGGCTGTGAAAGGGCATGCCTATGTTCTTTCCCATGTTGTGACCAACTCCACTTCTTGGCTGCTGGGGGGACAACGGAGGGGAGAGAGTGTAGAGAAGACACCCCTAGCAATGAGTCTTTAGAAGAGAGAAGAGAATAGTAGCCCACAGGCTTGTGAGCAATCTAGTGTGGGCGCTGAGGAGAACCCCCTTAATGCTTAGTCATTATAAACAGGATTCTCACACTGCATGCGTGGATGTTTGAATGCAACACATAGCAGCTAGCCTCTCACCTGCTGTGATCACCCCTCCTACAGCAGAGGGCAGCTTGGGGTGTGCCCCCAGCTGCGCTGCTGTCTGAATCTTAGTAATGGCCTAGCCCTCCCTCTGTGCTGTGTAGGCTTTCTTCTCCCCAGGGTTTCTGTCTCCCTGCTGATTCCCTTAGGTTCATAGAGAGGTGTTCTCGTTGAGGAAGCTCTCTCCGGACCCCAGGAGCCATAAGTCCATGAGTACACAGGGTAGCTGGACTGAGCAGATGGCAGCCTCAACTGAAAGGAACTGAGTAGCCCACATCTTTAATGCTTGTCTCTGAACAGCTGATGTCCTGCTGTTCCAGAGTGACTGGGGTCCTTGGGAGAGTTAGGTATTGGAAAGGACTGTGCTTTGAGAAAAAAACAAAAGGGTAACCAAAGAATTAGAATGAATTGTAGACGTAGTGAGCCCCCAGAGTGAAAGTCTAGTCTCAAAATAGCTTTGACTTGTTAGGGAACCACTGTGACATAAGTGATGACCCTAGCGGGGGTTCACCCGTGAGCCTCTGAGCCTGGAACATTTCCTGTCTGCTTGGATGCACCTGTCTCTTAGGGCCTCTGAGTAAGCACAGGTGACCCCTAGACCAGGGGAGGGGAAAAGGAAGCAAGTGTTTGTAGAGCATCAGAACTCACCTGCATCCCCTGGGAACAGGTGGAGAGAAGGCCCTTACCTTCTCAAGCAACATCCATGCCTTTTTTGGCATGTTCTCAAGAGATAAGGAAGGGATGTTAGCATAAGGAATGGGAACCTGGATGGTAAGCCGCCAGACAGTACCACACATGCTGTAAATTGGGAACATGAGCCATTGACTGTGTCAGCTAGCCCTTGGGAGGAGAAGGAGGTGAGAACTCTAATGCTTGGCTTGTATTTGTCTTACAATCACCACAAATAAAAGTACAGAAAATGCTTGTGGTGTATTGACTTTTTCCTGTTCCTGAGTTATTCAGCAGGTTCACGTTCATATATGATTAAACCCTAAATGCCATCTTTTGGAGTCTTCTTTGTTACTTTTTAACGTGGAATGACACCAATGATAACTAACAAATAAGGAATACAATGAGGTTATTAGAGCTCATCTTTATTTTATTTACTGGATTAAAGATCCTTAGGGATTTTAGGGACTTTGGGATGACAGTTTTACATCCTGTGATCAGAATGAAAAAAACCAAACCCAGCAGGGTTTCAAAAAATCAGTCCCGGGGCAAATGAGAATAGAGGCTTTTCGAAATCTGAAAATCAAGCACTAACAACCAAAGTCACATATGTCCTTGGTTATTACCAACGGTAGATCTGTTTGGCTAAAGACAGGGAAGAACAGTTAGAATAATTCATAAGTAAGGAATATTGTCAGGGTTCTTTTGAGTTAGATGCTCTGTGTGCACTAGTGGCCAGAATTAAATGAGAATGTGTTTAAATTCCCTGGGTTAATTTGATTGTCACACATAGCATTTCACAGTATATTCCCCAGCTCACACAAATACTCTGCCCATAGATACCTGCGTAGAGTATTGAGTAACATAACAAATGATTACCTTTCATAACACAAACACAAACAGGACTGTGATTCATTTTGTAATTGCTCTTTCCTGCCCAGTTCACAGATACACAGTATGTAGCAACATGGATGCCCGTTGGCTGTGTTTCACAATAGTAACGACCTATAGGATGGTCTAATTCTTTTTAAGGGTACATAAATATTAGGCATATACATTAAGCAGGAAGACATCATGCAGTGAGTGGTGAGTGAGCATCTGAATACTTTCTTTGGATCTACTGTATACCAAAGATGCTATTTCACCTTTCGATGATTCTTATTTCCTGCCCATAGACATCTTTTCCCCAGGGGTAATGTCTGTAGACCCAGAAAATTTATCCAACAAGTTTATGTTGGGTCAGGCTTTCACATAAGACTCGTCTAACACTTGAGACTGCTGGTTTCCAAGGTTGCTGACTGAGGGGCCAGTAGTATGATAAGCTGGAGCTCTCCTACAGAGTTGTTGGTTGACCTCCATGAGAGTCTGACATTTATGATGGAGTGGAACAGAAGAGCATTCTCCTTCTTACACACTGTTCTTCATTCTTGTTTATTTCTCCTCGTATAGGGGAATGAGGTTGTAGGTACAAAAGAAGGAGGGAGGAAAAGATGAATAGATCAGGGAGAGAATTAGGGCAAGTCTGCTCTAAGTGGGACAAGATGAAGTCTGAGATTCAGCACAGCTCAGGTGGGATCCTGAGTAAATGCTGACTGACCATAACAAACGGTCCTTGGAAAGGATAAAAGCTAAGATGGTCTCCACCACAACATAAGCAAAACTTTAATTTCCTATCCTATGCACAGCACCATTCTAGGTGCTGGTAGGGGTAGGGGTTGGGGAGGAGATAAAACATTGAGATTAAGACACACATTCTGCCACAAGAAGTTTATATAGTTTAGAAGACAGGCAGAGCAACACAGATAGCAGTACGACATCACACATAATTGTGAAGCACATGACAAGTGCATTTGAGTTACAAAATTTTATATAACATTTTATATAACAAAAGTTTATGTAACATCTGAAGAAGAAAGTTCTTACTGGTTGGGGAGACTTCCTGGAGAAGGTAGTGTTTGAATTGGGGTTTAAAGGACGAATAGGAGTGAACAGTGAGTAGAAGAGAGGCAACTAGACGTAGAGGACCACCCAAGCAAGGAGCAGACGTGGGAGGGCAGTTTATGTTGGGAATATCAGGAATTTTCTTGCTGAATTTCTGGAAATTTTGAAGAGTGACGGTAGTAAAGCTTAGGGCAAATATTAGGTTGAGGCACATTAACCCATTCAGAGACTGGTGGTTACTGAAAACGACCTGGGCCTTTCTCTCTGACCATTTTCTGCAGCCTGGCTTATCCCAGGGCCAGGCAGGAAGATGGATAGCAGCTTCGTATTTAGCGGTTGTGGGCTCCTCATTTGGTGAGGGAGAGAAAAGGGGGTAAATATTGGCAAAAATGAAAAATTCTGGCTAAGAGGATTCTGCTCATCTGCGTTCTCCCTATCTACCATTTTCAATGATCATTTCAAGGAACGCGGCTGCTTACGTAGGATCTCACTAACTCCACAAGGATTTAAATGTGATAACCTTTACGGCTCTTTCTTAGGCCAAGGTGTCTTCTGATCTCGTTTGCATTTTTGCTTCTCAAAAGGCTTCAGCTGCTACTACTTCTTAAACTTCATTTCCACGTATCACATATACTTTCACAGGGCTTATAGATCTTTTACATTTTTCTTCTGAGACTCTATTTCCTGGGATTTTTTTTATAAAGTACTTTAAATTACTATCTTTAGCTAGACAGAAGGTGTGACAGAAGGAGCATACCTGGGGTCAAGGCTAGTTATATTTAAGCAAGACAATTTATTCATTACTGGTGAGACTGATTTTTCTTGCTTTATATGTGTTTATATATACATACACATGTGTATGTGTTTATATACACATATATCATCACAACAGATATATATATATGTGTGTTTGTGTGTGTGTGTACACATACAGATATGTGTGTATATTTAATTAAGAGGATTCCCTAAAAGTAACTCAAGAGACAGGGTTAAAAGGAAAATTATTATTTATTTTATTTTTTAAGATCTTGACAGTGAATGAGGTTATTTGCTGGGGATCAGGAAATCATATCATGTTTGAAGCTTGAAAAGCAGCCATCTCCTCTCTCTTAGATATAGATAGAATAATAAAGGGGCAGAAAGGTTTCCTTGTTGGTCATGGGCCATGGCGTAATGGTTCAGCATTAGCATTTTAGATGAACTTTAGGAGAAGTGCCTACACATTACAGAGAGTCCCAGATGAACATTTTCATTCAGGTTACATTGGCATCAATAAGACAAAATGACAAGATCTTTGAGTAACTCTTGACATTTACGTCAAAGAATATAAAAAAGTGTTTTTCAAAGTCAGATGAAAAGAGCTTTGTAGGGACACAAGTATAGAGTAATGAGAGGATAGAGCACATGATTGCCTTGTGTCTTGTACCCACTGTAATAGTAAAAGTTTATTAAGGGGTTGAGCTTGGGTGATTGATAGAGTCCAGCAGAGGAATGCCTTTGAGACTTTTCTCCCTGAAAGGTTTAATGTCAGTGTCTGTACTCCAGTTTCTTACAGAATTTAATGTTAAAACGTGGAATGGTTTCAAAAAGAATCAGTTTCCCCAGTCACTGAATGTCATTAGCCTTGTATAAAGTCTGCTCCTTTGCCAGTTGTAGCTCTAAAGGACAACTAGAGCCAGGGTTGGTAAAAGTTTGGGGAGTAGGCCAAGGGCTCACAGTGCTGTAGATTGAGAAAGGTGAATAATTTGTAATTTGGCATCAGACACCGGTAGATGGTAAACCTATGCATCATATTTGATTTGTGACTCCACTACAGAGCCCTGGGGCTTCTAATAAGACTCTTGGCACTCTGATGTGCTTCTAGTGGCTTACAAAGAAAGCAGGAGGGGAACAAGATAGCATTATCTCCTTCATGTCCAAGTTGAAGTGCTTGGACACACAGAGCTGGACTGTCTTGTGTGGCAAATTGCTGGCAAAACTGGAGGTAAGATCCCCATGTGTTGTGGTTTCTAGAGGATTTTCAGCACTCTACAAGCACACTGGCAGTCTCACACCTCTTAAGTATCTTAGGTGGTAGCATTGCTTATATTCCTGGGGTATTTAATGAAGAATCCATCAGGAATTGCACAGGGGCATCTTGTCTGAGGACTCCTTCTCAGCCACCCCTAACCCTAGAACTATCTTAATATTGTCAGGCCAGGCTGATTAAGTGTACAGTAGAGCCATCAGGTGTGCCAGTGCTAGAATTTTAACCTCAAAACTGTTACAGAGATATGAAAATTTGAGATGGCAGGAAAGAGAAAAAGGAGAGTCCTTTGGCACTTGGAAAGCAGTCCAAATAGACTAACCTCCTAGAGGTCCCATTATCCATATCTGAAGTTTTTCCCGATGTGGTGGTAGGCTAGGCTGGGGGATGGTAGGAGGCAGAACACACATTCATTAGCGTTCTAAGTGCCCTTTCTGCAGTCTATCTCCACTCCCCAGCAGAGTTCCTGCTGCCTGAACAGAGAGAAAGGGGAGGGGGGAGGGAATCCGTGCCAGCAGCCCAGGAGGGCTTTTAAACATTTCAAACCTTTAGTATCCCCGCTTTGTTCTGGCAGGCATCTTGCCTCTCCACTTAAATAAAAAATCTCAATACTTGTTACTATTGCAGTAAAGTGTTACTGATAGGCTTTGTTCTGTCTGCATTCCAGGTTCGGAATCTCACTTACATGGTGACTCGCAGGGAAAAGATTAAACGGTCTGTGTGCAAGGTCCAAGAGCAGATATTCAATCTTTACACTAAGCTTTTGGAACAAGAAAGAGTTTCAGGTATGTATGAAAGCTCTTATAGGTCCAGAAGTCTGTATAGTACAAATAGTGTCTGTCCTATGGTAAGAGTCTGAAGAACTAAGATTTTTTTTATATTCTAGGTAAAGATTTAGGCATGTCAGGGTGACCAGACTTGATAGAAAATTGACAAAATTTAAAAATTTTAACCTTTGGGGTTTTCATCTTTAATGAATATAGTTAATATAATTTTGTGTTCTTATCCAGATTTCAGAGGGCCCGTAAACTTTGATATCTTTATTATAGGAAAAAATTATATCTTCATTGCAACAGAACTTGGTTCCTTTGTAATCCTTTGGTTTTATTTTATGCATTGAAAACATTGTGAAAACAGATTTCACTAGACTGTCAAAGGGGTTTGTGACCTGTTCTCAAGGTTTCTGTGCTTTTGTTCATTCTACTTAAGACGAGTTAGAGGTAATTTTCTATGTGCATTCTTTGAGTGACTACCACTAGTTCTCCATATGTAGCTCATCTGGGTGGGCCTGGATTATAATGCATGTCCATGTGACACATTTTCTGACTAATGCCAACATTGACTTGGTACAGCAAAATGTGACTAATGGTAATTGAAGTATTTCTCTTCTGCCTTCCTCCCCTGGGGGGAAAGAAGACAGTTTATTAATTGGGCTAATATCACCTATACCCTCAGAAGCACTGGCATTCAGTAGTATTAACTTAACAGCCAACTTTGACTTTTCTTCCCAAGAATGAACACTTGAGATATTTCTGGCTAGTGTTAATGCTAGGAAAGCTTGAAATGACATTGCTTTAACTAGGGCAGCATATATAAAAGGGTGTCTGTCTTGCTGTGGTAAGGTAATTGAATTCAGCTTTAAAGGGTGAGTAGGAATTACAGGTAAAGAAGGAAGAGAGAAAACTTCAGGCATAGGGAATAACATGAACAAAATCCTGAAGGCAGGAAACTCAGACAGATCTGTGAAATGAGAATAACTGTTTGCTTGGTGCATAGAGTTCATGCTCCACATGACACAAAGCTGGACAAGTAGCAGATTGTGAAAAGCCTTGAACAATGAGCAGAGATATTTGACCTTCAGTGAGCTGGCAGTAAATAGGGAATCACTAAAGATTTCTGAGAAGAAGAGTGACATGACTAGATCTGCACCCAAGAAAGATTATTCTCTTAGGGGTCCAAATTGTGGGGGTTAAGGGCAGGGCACTCCTGTGATCTGGAAAGTCTTCATAAAATTTTTTGACCCTCCCTTTGTCCCAGAAAAGAAGTTAGAAGTTTTTGTTTTTTCTTTTATGGGATGTTTACAATACTTTACTGTAAAATTTTGGTTGATACTATATAATACTATACATATACTTTATGCATTTCTGAGTTCCTAAACTTTTCCTGTGTCATCTATTGGTCTTTGTGTGTGCTTCTGCAAAACTCCCCCCAGATTCTCATTTAATTTCTTAAACCAGCCTGCAACATATTGAAACTTGGGGGGGAAAGTCTTGATGTGGTACCCGTATTAGAAAAGATAAACTGGAGTCATAGAAAGAGATAAAGAGGAGTCATAGAATGTTAGAACTGGAAGGAATCTTAGAGATTATCTTGTCCAGGGGTGGAGAGTCTGCGGCCTCAAGGCCACATGTGGCCCTTTAGGTCCTCAGGTGTGGTCCTTTGGCTGAACAAAGTTCTGTGGAGTTTGGATTGAGTCAAAGGGCTGCACTTAAGGACCTAGAGGGCCACATGTGATCTTGAGGCTTCATGTTCCCCGTTCTTGAATTCTAGTCCATCTCCTTCATTTGATTGATGAGGAAACTGAAGTCCAGGTTAAATGGTTTTCATGAGATAAATCTTATAACTAGTTAATGATACAATCTGAAATAAATTCCAAGTCCTAAACTCCTAGACCAAGATATTTTTCAGGATACCACACTGTCTCCCATTGGGTTAAAAAGAATCCTAGTTTTGAGCAAAGCAGGTGATTAATAGATAACACAAACGGATTCACTGATATATACCAAAAATGATTGTATACTACTTTTTTGATGTGGGAAAAGTTAATTTGAAAGTATATTAGTGGAGGAAGCCAGATTGCATCATGTTAGGGAGAGAATGGGAAGTTAGAAAGTGGAGATAATCAGGTATAGATAAGAAAGAGTTTATTAGTAAAGGGGAAAACAGTAGAAGAGAAGGGGATAGATGGGTAAAATAAAAGTTTTATTAGGACTGAAAAGACTTGATCAGAGTTGTAGGATAATGGTTTTGGAGCAAGAACTGAGAGAAGGCAGGAAGGAAAGGGACTAGCCTGAGTGAGTATGGATGTATTTTGTGACCAGAGGAAAGAGGAGAGGGATGATGCTCCTGAAGAGTTTTAAGCAGATGAGGAGGAGGGCTGAGTTGATAGAGGATAGCTTCAATCTTTGTGAAATTATAGGTGATGAAGAATGAGGATTTACAGGTTGGGAATGGCTTGGCAAAGGGGCATAGGATCCTAGGGTAACAGCAAATGCAAGATTGAGTTTAAGAGTGAGTATGGAGGTTAAGTGAGACTAGAGTTGGGAGAGATGGCCTGGGAGAAGACAGATGAGGCAAGGGTACTAGGAGTCACAGTTAGCATAAAGACTAGGTTTGCTGTGAATTAGAAAACATAAAGTGTAGGGATTGGAGGTTGTGGTCAAAGTGGAATTTCAAAGGTTTGGATCTTGGAAGTAGTATAGTTCTCAAATAAGTTGAGGTCTAAAGTAAACCCATGCTAATAATACGGAGAGGTTGTTGGAATTAAAAAAGTTAAGGAATGATATAGTCAGGTTCTTAAGGGGGTTGTCAACATGAATACTGAAGGTCCCAAAGATGTTGTCAGGGAAAGGATAGAGAGGATGATTGAAAAGTAGGCATTAAAGACACTAATAAAACTTTGAGTGTTGATAGATAATAGCAACCAGGATGGGGAATGAGATCATATCCAGAATTGTACGTAATTCAAGAGTATCAAATGTTGGTTGATAGAAGAATGACATTGGAGCACTATTAGGGAGCAAGAAATATGCCAGTCCTTGTTGGCCATCAGCTGGGCAGAAGAGGATGCATGGCCTCTAGTGGAGAAAGTTGTATGGGATATGCTCCTCCCAGAATAGTCATGTTTTGGTTGAAGCTAAAAGGAATATGGGTTAGAAAATATCTAAGGTGATTTATTGAAAATAAAGTAAAAGTTTCCAAGGGTAGAGTGGAGTGGGCTAGGAAGTAGACAAAGTGGGCTGGAGTGGGTTTTGTTGAAATATTAAATATAATTTTACTTTGTATTTTGCCCTTTTATGCCCATGTAAATAACTTACACAATAAGAGTCTGATTTAGGGAATGCTCCTTTTACTCAGCAGATGCTTAGATGCTGCTGCTTGGCATCATTAATGCCAGTTGAACCTCAGCATTTGTATTTGTGAAGGGTTTTTTGTCACTCCTGTTAAGTTGTTGTAGAGTGAATGATTGCCTGTAAAAACACTTGTAAAATACATTTTTATCTGATTTTACTTAAGAGTCATTTTTCATGGCTATTGTAGGCAGCTCTTCACATTTCATAGCTTGGGTTATTAATAGGGCAAAGGAGGCTTTTAACTGGGTTAGCACATGTTTTCAAACAGTCTAGTAATATAGTTGTCTATAATCAGGAGTGCTTCAATATATTACATATTGAAGAGGAGGAAAACAAATTTCTACTTTACTCTGAGGTAAAAATCCATGCTAGTTATGTTTGAAAAATAGATTCCTCTACTCTACCGAAGAGAATGAAGTATAAAATGTTTATACTTTCTGAGTACTTTTAAAAAATTTTACTTTCACATCTTTAGTCATCTCATGTTTTGTTGGGGTTTTTTTGGTTTTTCTTGCTAACACCAAAAATATGTAATTAAAGGAAAACAAAAGATGTTCTCAGGCCTACAAGGAAATCAAGAGCCAGCACTTTACAGTGCAAAAATTCTTACCCTTTTTTGTGTGATGTGCCGACAGTGTGTGATCGACAGTTTTATAAAGCCTGCAGAAATCTTCTCAAAACGTTTTAAAATTCATATAGGATTTCAAAGAAAATCAATTATATTTAAACACAGCAACAACAAAAAGCAAACCAAGTTCATAGACTTCAGGTTAAAAGCTCATGTCTTTCTGAAACAAAAACAAAGCAGATATTCAGGGACTCTGGCTTCACTCAGAAGCCTGATGAAAATTTGAACTATTCTGCGGAGGGCAGAATCAGTCTGTTGAAGGGGAAAGGAAATTTAGTTGGCATTAACCTTCAAAGTAGACAAAAGCTTAATTAACGAAGTTAGTAGATCAAGAGGCTTATAACATAGTACATAGAACTAGCCAGCTAATCAGGAACACTTGTGTTCTGTTTACCCGGGTCAAGTCACTGAATGTCTTAATGTCCCAGACAGTCCAGAAGACTAGAACAGGTGTCAGTCTGCATTGTTTGCATCAGTTTGCATTGTTAGAAGGAGTTTTCTAAGAAACTGTTTGTTGTGCCAGCGAAATCAAAGATCCTTCTCCAAAACAACCAAATTAGATCACTACTTTTTCTAAATGACATTATGAGTGGGACATCTGATTTAAGAAGATGGCATTTGTTTCTCTTACTTTCAGAACCCTTTTCCTACATGGTTCAGTTAAGGAAACAATATTTGGCAGGAGATTAATTCATTGGTTATAGAATTATAATTCAGTTATCATTAAGATTTGATTTTGGGAGAAAATGGGTATTTCCAAAATGAGAAACCCTTATAAAACATTGTCAGTTGGTGGTCATGACTACAGAATCTGATAGCATGCTAATCTTGAACCAACTGACTTCTTGACTGAGTAAGGCAGGCCTTATATCTGTTGACATCAAAGGAAAGGCAAACAGTAAGAATGATAGATGTATCTTGGACATGGAGATGAGCAGCTCAGCGAGTGAGGCATCTGAAGGGCATAGACAGTAGAGGCTTAATGCCAATGCCAGTCACCAGAAGAACAGACATTGTCAGAAGTACCTTAGCCTCCTGATGGGGAAATAGAAGGATACATGGGAGGCAGTTGAATCTATTGAGGACCCTGTCATTCTGTTCTGTTTGTTCACATGCCATAGAAGAAAGGGCACGTGAAAATAGTTTTGTGTCAGACCTTGCAAGGTTGATGCAAAGCCAAATCCTGTGGTCAAGTGTAGCATTTAGGATTGAATACATCTTCAAAATTTATTACAAAGATTGACTATGAATGTTTAAAAGGACATTCTTCAACTTTGCAAAATCAAGTTAAATTACCATTATGTGTGAGGGAAAAAATGAAGGTGTTTATCCCTTAAGAAGGTAGTGGTTTCATGGAAGCTTGTCTGAATTGCAGTTATTATAAAAAATGTGGTACAGCAATGCTTTTATGCAAATTAAACTTGAGAAGATTATGAAGGTAGGTCAACTTCATTCTCTTTTGGTATTAAAATTCCATTTTCTTAACGTAAAAAAAATAGTTGATTGCTTTTTGTCTGCTTGCAATAGTGGGCAGAAGAGTTATAAAATTGTTATTTGTTGCAAGTCCAGGATATTGTTCTTTTGAACTGGCTTTTGATTTGGTCTTTTATGTGTTTTCTTGGTTTTAGGTGTGCCTTCTTCTTCTAGCTTCTCCTCCTCATTGGAAAATATGCTTTTATTTAATAGTCTTTCAGTGGGTCCTGATGCACCCAAGATAGAGGACTTAAAGTGGCACTCAGCTTTCTTCAGGAAGCAAATGGGCACCTCTTTGGTTCACTCCCTGAAGAAGTCTCATAAGCGGGAGCGGATGCCAAGCGGTCCTGAGAGTGAAGGCAGATCCTTGTTAAAGGAATCTGACCTCTCTAGTAGAAGAGAAGGGATGGATATACCAGGGACCTTTTTGGATTTTGAAAAGACCTTTGCAGAAGCACATATTATATCAGCACAACAGAAGAATGGTGTGGTGTTGTCAGACCACCAAAAGAGAAGAGAAAATCGCTCTCAGTGTGATTTCATCAAGGGAGACCTTAACCACTCAAAACAGACTTACAAACCTCTGAGACCCACAGACCTGTCTCAGAGGCAGTCAGAAAACAAAAGGGCTGTGAATCCCACTGGGACGGGACAGTCAGCACCGGGCACAAGGAAAGATTTAGTGCCTAAATGCAATGGGTCTCTGGTCAAAATAAACTGTAACCGGACCACCGTCAAAGTGCCTACCACACCTACTAGCCCAGTGAAGAACTGGGGGGGATTCCGAATTCCAAAGAAGGGAGAGAAGCAGCAGCAGGGAGAGGACCCAGAGGATGCCTGCCGCCAGCACTCCAACTATTCCTACTTGGGTATGGGCAGAGCTTCACCCAAGGAAAGGGCAAAAAGCAAACTAAAGACAGACAGCGAGAATGATGGGTATATCCCTGATGTGGAGATGAGCGACTCAGAGAGTGAAGCATCTGAAAAGCAGTGTAGACAGCAGAGGCTTAATGCCAATGGCACCATCACCAGGAGGACGGACATTATTAGGAGAAGTATCTTAGCCTCCTGATGGGGCAACTGCAAGATTCACAGTGGGCAACAGGGTTGGTAATGTCACCACCACCTGCTGACGCCCATAGGGTTGTTGGTTTGTGTGGGAGAAGGGAGTTCTCACTGGATCAACAAGCTGATGTCCACTTATTCCTGAGCTGTACAAACATGTTTACTTGCACTTGGGACAACAGGTTTTTTTTTCCTTCAAACTCATTTATAACTCATTGTAAGAAGTTTAAATGTTCTTTATTTCCAACTCTGTTGAGGAAACACAAGAGTAGATTTCATGTGAGACACTGCTAGCGATGGAACCTTGAGTTAAACACTAAAACAAGAATGAAATGTGTTAGAAAAGGGCAAGGTTTTCAGTGTTCACAGATATAAAACAGGCATTGGCAAGGTTTGACTGTGCTTCCCGTTTTGCCCAAAGCACAAACTCTTGATTTCCTGTGTGTACAAAATCAAAACATATAGTCCTTGAAAAACTGTCATGCCCCATGTAGTACCCCAAGTAGTAAACTACTTTTCTTGGATTACGATAGCTCTTGAAGTCATATTTATAGTTTGGCCTTCAAGCCTCTTTGTCATGTCATAGGACACAACAGCTCTGAACCTTCTGTAACTCTAGGGGAGTTTATGGAGAAATACACTAGGTGGGGAAGAATGGATTTGAACAGAGGTTGTCACTGGAGGAATCTTGAGGGTGTAGGGCAGAATTGCTGCCACATGGTGATTTAAAATAAAAGAGTATTGCTGCCTCCGGCCTTTGATGATTGACTTAGACTATCCTGATTTGGAGAATGAATCCATTAGGATAGTTTTCTGTAGTGTTAGGGTACTTGAGGTCCAAGTTTTACTCGTAGTCCTCCTGACATTCCACCTTCCCCACAATTATTTCCCCAGGCTAGGTTGGAAGTCACATGCTAGCTTCCTCCAGGACTTGTGCTAAAATCTGGCAGGAGTGGTGAACTCTAAAAGGCCTGGCAATCAGGTTTGCACTAATGTTATGTGTTGGGGAATCCAGGCTTCCAACACGAAAGGATTCCTTTGAAAATAATAACCCTAAAGGACCTGGCTAAATAGGTTAAATATACATATCTATTTTTTTGAAAACAAAAGAAAAATAAAAAGGCAATAATAAATTGCAGTTAGCTCTTCATTCAGACCTATGCAGGAAAGACTGCATTCTGTCCTGGAATAGATTTTGTAGCTGATAAGAGCTGATACTAATTCCTAAGTTGGACTTCGTAATTGCAGATGGCAATAACTAGTAAGTAAATTATCAGCAATAATAAATTTAGCATTTCATTTGAGTAACGTTTTCTTTTTGCACTCAGTACAGTGCGTATGTAACAAGACAGTGGGTAGTGTTAGGGTCATGTGGATTTTCTTTGGAATTCAATGTACTTGTAAGTCAAATTCAGAGAAGTAAAGTTGAAATAGCAACAAGGCTTAGAAATGATGGGCACTTGGAACAAGCCCTACTTCTTCCCCCACCCCCAATCCTGGCCACTCACCCCAGGACTGCTCCTAAGTATATCAGTCTCAGTATTCACATTTCTAATTCATATACACATCTACCTCCATTGGGTAGGATGTAAAACTGATATTCTAAATGAATGATTCAATTCCGCAGTTAGCTTCTAAGTCTTCCAGATGGTTGTCAACAAAAAAAGGCATATTGAATTACATCTTGCTATGCAAGTTATCAAATGCATCCCCATTGTGTTACATTTTCATATTGTCTTAACTTTCCAAATATATTTTAATAGATATTTGGGGAAGGGGGAGTAGGATGACCTAAATTTAGATTGACTTGAACTGTTCTTGAAATTCAAGGGGTGAGGGTGAGGGTGGGAGAGGCTTCATTTTGACAAACCCATGTATTGATAAGCATGTTGCTGCAGATATCAGTGAATTTTGGTAAATTGGCATTTTCTGTTCACTCTTAGGGTGACTTAAAGCGGGTTGTTTTTCTTTTGCATATGAACATAAAACCTTTCCTAGAAAAAGGGAAAGGTAGATTCCTCAGTTGACTAAACTTTTGACTACAGCAACATCTCTGGGTGAAGGCTGAATATATAGAGGGATAATTTGAAAAGCCATAGAAAGAAAACCTAAATTTGATGCTAGTGATGACCTCTCACCATTTTAAGAGGTACCAGATTCATTTGCACTATTATGAATGCTAGTTTTGTGCAGAAATAATGCCTTATCTGTTTTATTCCCCATATTTAGGTTGAAAAGCTTTCAGATGCTCCCAAGTTAAGCTGAACCAAAAAAATAAAAAAAAACAAAAAACAAAAAAAAGGAAAAAAAAAGGAAAGAAAAATCATAAAAAGCTACCCCACGCTTTAAAAAAAAAAATCCTGCCCCAAACTGCAAAATGGTATAGAGCACGATTTTATACAGTACAATAAGCTGTGCAAGTTAGTTTCATGCCATGCTTGGTACTCTGTTTAGGAAGGATCCCCAAGTATAGCATTAACTAACCCATCCTTCATGTATTCTGTTGGTATAGAACCATTTAATGATGCCCCATCTTTCCCCTCCCCTCAGCTTTATCTTTCCTCATGCATACTGACCAAGAAATATCTTTCATTATGATCAGCATATTACGTCAAAATGTAGGCTAGTTAAGCTTTTGTAAAGTTGCCTGGAATGTCACTTGTTAGGTTATAAACAAACAGAAATCTAAATGAAGGGTTATATATGTCATGTACAAAACTTATTTTAAAATGGACAAATCTGTCATTACATTTGTAACCTTGTACAGAAAATTTTTCACTATGTGCCTAGCTTGGTGTCCATTCAGCTAAAATTTACAAAAAAAAAAAAAGGTGCATGATGAGAAAATCAGAAATTAAAGTATATGTAGAGATGACTATTTTATATTACATGGCCCAATCCTGTATTTATTTCTCTTCCCCCTACTCCCCCTTTCCCTTTTGGAAGTATTTATAAAACTAGTTGAAGACAGCTGTATTTTTTGTTGTTGTTGTTGTTGTTGAAATATTTAGTAGAATTGTGCCTTTTTGTCTGTATGTGAATAAAATGCTGTACATTTTGCAATACATTTAAAGTATTCCACTTGGAAATTTGCCTTTGTTGTATCTCGATGGGGGTTTATTGCTTAGCAACCCTGAATCAGGATTATGTTATTTGTAGCCTTTTCTAATCAGCACAATAACTATCTCCCAAATAAGACTGGGTAAGATACAGGAACAAAAAACATGGCAGAGAACTTATTGGGGTAGTTGGGTAACATCTTCCACAGCCTTAATTTCTGGCTCCTGTTTCAGAACAAGGACAAAGATGTACCTTATATCCTTTTTTACTGGGCATTTATGCCAACCACTTTCTGAATTAGAACAGGTTCTGTCTTCCAGCACAACAAACAGAAATCTGAAAATAATTTTTTCTGGATTCTGACAATGAACAGCAAGAAGGTTTTTGTTATCCATTTGGACTTCTCAGTGGCCTTCTTCTGCATGGTGACAGGATGAGGATTCCGATCTTAAAGCTCCTAGGCCAGGCCCTTCTACTCAATTATAGTGCGTACATGACTGAAGCACGTAAGATTGCTCTGCAATAAAAACAGACCCCTTCTCTGTGTCTCGTTTTGTTGTGAGAGCTGCAGAATTACTCCCACTGACTCACAGCTAAGAACTAAAGAACCTAAGAATGAAAGTAAACTAATTATAGAATATTAGAGCTGGCACAGACCTTAGGAGAATTTTGTCCAGTATCATTTTACAGATGAAGAAATTAAGACAGAAAGGTAAAATGACTTAGAAAATAATCATTAGTATTATATCCCAGCCTTCTTGATTCCCTAGTTCGGTTAGCTTTCCACTACACTGTTCTATTTTCAATTTAGTTTGTAGTTACTGTAAAAGTGGCACAAACTAGTTTGCCTTCAATTTCTATCTTAAAACTCAAGATGATTCATTTGGGGGGAAAATCATTTTTTCCTTGCTCCATAAGTGGCTGGTTTCTTCAAATTTTCTATCTCTCTGTAGGGCTCCTGGGAGACATAGCCAGAAATCTTCCCACAAGGCTTTGAAAGTCGAAGTACCATAACACTTCCCCTCTCAGAGAAATGAAGGGCCTGTGAGCAGGAGGAAGGGATTGTCATGGTTAATTTTGCGAAAGATGGAGAATGGAGCTCCAGAGACTTGCTGTCACTTTTTGCTCTAAGTCACTTGGAAAATTGGCTCAATCCCACCTCTAAGCCTTAAGCCTTCTATAGGTGTCTTATCACTATTAACTTCAAGGTTGAAATCTTTAACCATATTTTCCTTTGATGCTGGAATCATGACACTAAAGCTTCCAGTTTGGGGTACAACACTGAATACTTGGTGAAAAGAGAGTGAAAAACAATCTTACGAGACTAAGTAAAACTCCCTTTAAAAATTTTTATGTAAGATGATGAAATCCTAGAAAGTTATAGAGCTATAAAAATGGGGGGAGGTTAAAAATATGACTAGTTTTCAAGAGTAAAATTTAAAATGACCATCTGATAAATCAGCTATTGATAATCTTGGAAAAACATGAAATATATAAATTAGGGAATACTAAGAAATGAAAACAAATAGAAAACTAGACTTATGGTGCCAGAATCCTTGTTTACATTAAGCTGAATATGCTATTGTGCATAGAGACTTTCAAAATATTAAAATATTAAATTGACTAATCTCAGAGAGAAGCCTCAGAAGGCATAAAGTCCATCCTGTGAGGAATCTCTTTTCTATAACATCCCCTTAATATCCTAAGGCAGCCCATCCCTTCTGAATCTCTATACTTGTGTTGTCTTACATTGGACCTAAATACAGTGTTCTGTGACTTCTACAGTTTCTGGTTTTTGCCCCAAAGCAAGTCAAATCATTTGATGAGACAGTCCTTCAAAAGCTGGAAGGAAGCTATCACAAGCTAAACATGGCTAAACATCCCAGATTCATTTAACTGATTTTCCTGTGTGTGTGGCTGAGACGGGCAGGAGCAAGCAGGTCTAAGAGGGAAGCATTGTGAAGCTTGCTGATTTATTCAGCTCCTCTGGTACACCTCTAACTTGGTCTTCTTGATCTAGCACTCACACCCATCCATTTAGTACTGTTCTTCCTGTTTGTTTCAGTCTCTTGAAAATCTAGTACCAGTTAACCTGGTCTTTTCTGTCTTCAGATGACAGTTCAGAACTCAAACCTCCCAGACAGAGATTATCCATACCATCCCTGGGTACTCTAATAAGCCAACCATTACAAACCCTCACAAGTCAATCCTTCCTAGGACATAATATGACAATCTTGCTCACCCTTATCTGAATGTATTCCAGTTTGCCACACCCTTTCAAAAATGTATTCTGAACTAAACAAAACTGTCTAGATGTGTTCTCACCAAGAGAAGGGTACATTATCAACTTCCTCATTCTGAACACTACCTCTTAATATAAGATGGCACTGGGAGTTTTTTTGGGGGAAGTTATCATGCTGCACTTTTGAGTCATGTTGATCATTCAGATATTTTTAACAATTATCCAGCCCTCAGCTTCCCTCCCTACTTATACCATTATATTTCTGCAGGTGAATTTTACAACCTAAATATAGTTTATGTTTATCACTATTTGTTTTTTAAAATTCTAATTTATTTATTTTTAGTTTTCAACATTCATTTCCACAAGATTTTGAGTTCCAAATTTTCTCTCCATCTCTGCCCTCTGCCCATCCCAAGATAGCATACATTCTGATTACCCCTTCCGCCAATCTACCCTCCCTTCTATGACACCCCTCCCTTCTCTTATCCCAATCGCCTCTATTTTCTTGTAAGGCAAGATAGATTTCTATACCCCATTGCCTGTATATGTTATTTGCCAGTTGCATGACAAAACAATTCCCTACATTCGTTCCTAAAGCTTTGAGTTCTAACTTTTCTCCCTTCCTCTTTCCCCTCCCATCCCCACTGAGAAGGCAAGAAATTCGATGTTATATGAGTGGAGCTATGAAGACTGCCATAAAAGTCATGTTGTGAAAGACTCTTTCCCTCCATCCTATTCTGCCTCCCATTTATTCTATTCTCTCTTTTGATCCTATCCCCATTCAAAAGTATTTACTTCTAAATATGCCCTATTTGCCCTTCTATCATTCCCTCTACCCTGCCACTTCCCCTTCTCCCCTACTTTCCTGTAGTGTAAGATAGATTTTCATAGTAAATTGAGTATGCATGTTATTCCTCAAGCCATTTGTGATGAGATTAGTGATAAGGTTCACTTTTTCCCTCTCACTTACCCTCTCTTCTCTTCCACTGAAAAAGATTTTTCTTGCCTCTTTTATGTGAAAAATAATTTGACCCATTTTATTTTTCCCTTTCTCCTTCCAATATATTCCTTTATCATCCCTTAATTTTATTTCTTTAGATATCATCCCTTCCTATCCAATTCACCCTGTGCTCTTTGTTTATATGTATATAAGCTCTCCAACTACCCTAGTACTAAGAAAAGCCTCGAGTTTTAAATATTATCTTTCCATGGAGGAATGTAAATGGTTCAACTTTAGTAAGTCCCTTATGATTTCTCTTTCCTGTTTACCTTTCCATGCTTCTCTTGATTCTTGTGTTTGAAAGTCAGATTTTCTATTCAGCTCTGGTCTTTTCATCAAGTATGCTGGAAAGTCTTCTATTTCATTGAATGACCATTTTTTCCCTCAGAAGTATTATACTCGCCTTTGCTGGGTAGGTAATTTTTGGTTTTAATCCTAGTTCCTCTGACTTCTGGAATATCATATTCCAAGCCCTTCTATCCCTTAATGTAGAAGCTGCTGGATCTTGTGTTATCTTGATTGCATTTCCACAGTACTTGAATTGTTTCTTTCTTGCTCCTTGCAGTATTTTCTCCTTGACCTGGGAGCTCTGGAATTTGGCTACAATAGCCCTAATTTTCCTTTTGGGATCTCTTTCAGGAGGTGATCAGTGGATTCTTTCAATATTTATTTTACCCTCTGGTTATAGAATATTGGGGCAGTTTTCCTTGATAATTTCTTGAAAGATGATATCTAGGTTCTTTGCTTGATAATGGCTTTCAGGTAGTCCCATAATTTTTAAATTGTCTCTCCTGGATCTATTTTCCAGGTCAGTTGTTTTTCCAATGAGATATTTCACATTATCTGCTATTTTTTCATTCCTTTGGTTTTGTTTTATAATTTCTTGATTTTTCATAAAATTATTAGCTTCCATCTGCTCCATTGTAATCTTTAAAGAATTATTTTCTTCAGTGAGCTTTTGGGCCTCCTTTTCCATCTGACCAATTCTGCTCATTTCCCCAGCTATTTACTTGACATTTGAGTTCTCTGTTAAAGTAGATGTCTGCTTCCAGAGGGAGTGGAGGGTGTACTGTCAGTTGCTAGATTCCCCCACAATCTGTGGGTGTAGAGCCCCAGAAACAGTGGCTATAGCTGCCCCTGCTGCTGTTGTGGCTTTATCCATCCCTTTCCCCCTCTGCCGCCCTGGGGCTGGGGCCAGACCACTCCAGTCTCCCACATTGGTCCCACTGGCTTTTTCCAATGACCTTCCAATTTGTCCTTGGCATTTTGGGGTCTTGAAGTCTGGAAACTGCTACAGGTGCGAGAGATTCAGTCTCCCTAAGGCCTACTCAGGTCTTGTCTGTCTTGACTGCACCCTGCCCAAGAGACACTTCCTGGCAACCTTCCAGGCTGTCTTGGCCTGGAGATTTGCTTCACTCCATCATTCTGTGGGTTCTGCAGCTCTAGAATTTGCTTAGTCATTTTTTTACAGGCTGGGCTTGGGGGCAGTGCTCTAGAAAGTGGGTGTTCTTACCCTGCCATCTTGACTGCCTTCGTTTACCACTATTCTTACTAGTTTTGTTTATATTGTTCTTACCTATTGAGATAATTTTAGGTCTTGCTCAATGTATTAACAAATTTGATAAAAAGTGTTGGATGCTTTCATCTAAGGAGCATACAAATATGGAACAACTCAAGACCAAGGGTATATTCTTTAGACACTCTACTACAGACTTTCTTCTTACTTAAAAGTCCATTATTTATCAGTGTTTAGGACTTGGTCATGCAAAGCAGTTCTAACTCTGCTGTCTTTTTGCTCACATATGGTTATCATCCTCAAAGAGGCAATGAAAATGTGTCAAATGCTTTGCTGAAATCCAAGTAGTTCAATCAATTTAGTATCAATCAAAACAAGAATGAGATGCATCTTTATAAAACCTAGCTGGCTCTTAGAGATTACAATCTTTCACTTATAAACATGCGGAAGTTAATCTGTTAGTATATGTTACAGATTTTTCTCTGGATCAAACCCAAGCAACCCTCTAAATGATAAGATTCATCCTCATCTAGTTTTTTTTTTAATTGGAAAGCCCATCACCTGTCTTGTTCTATTCCCCATGGTCTTTCAAAGATTATTTAACAGTTCCTACTAATTAGTATAATTATAATATAAGATTTATAATAGTATAATTATACCTACCAGTTCTTTAGTAACAAACAATGTAGTTCTGAGCTTATTTACTTGAGTTTAGGGTGCCTAGGTACACCTTCACTTATCTTTATGCTGGGTTTCAATTTAAGCATTCTCTCATTTTGAGGTCTGCCCTTCATGCTTCGTTTTCTCTGGAGCTATCAAAGTCCTTTATATTCTTTTCTCCTAACTAACCTAAATTAAAAAACAAAACAAATTTTGTTTTCTTTAGCACTCATTGCCAAATTCCGCTCACTGATCTTTAAGACCACTAAGACCACTCTCACAGAACCACGCTTGCATCTCAGTTTTAGTTACCTAGGTGGTTTGCATAGAGCCACAAAGCCTGTATGTGTCAAAGGTGAGACAAACTTGGGTTTTTTCCCTAATTCCAAAGGCAGCTCTGAATCCACAACATCAAACTACTTTAATTGGCTGCTAAGTTCCTGCAGAATTAATTCACACTGACCTTTTTATATACACTCTTATTATTTCATCAGAACTGTGTTGTCTGAATTCCATTCTTACAATTTTTCCAATCTTTCTTTGTCCAAATTCTCCTGAAGATTTTAATTTAATAGAATCCCAACTAATTCTCTCAACTTAATTAAGTCCACATTCTCCAGACCTAAAATATATGTCAGACTCTGCCTGGCTTCCCTCTTTTCCATTCAGAATTTTAAGATGGGAGCACTCATTTCTTCTTAAGACTGCCAACATTTCTACTTCAGTAACTAGTTCCTTGATATTGTTTAGAATCAAATCCAGAATAAAGTCCTTCTTTGTTCCTTTCATTTAAAGAGAAAGATCAATTTATCATTAAGACATTTAGGTTTACAAATTTTTTTTTACAATGATGTTACAATCCTTGTAGGTAGGATTAATATTATAACCATTTTATAGATGAGGACAATGAAGCTCAGATGGGCAAATGCTGACCACAGATGGAATCAGAACCAGGATTTTAACCCAAGTACTCCAGGTTCCAAATGCAGTGGAAATACCTCAGCTGCCTTGTTTATAATAAAGGTCCAACAGATAGTTGGAGTTTCCCTTTCCTGACTATACATGTCTTTATTCCAGATTTGTGATTGCTCCCCCGTACCATGCCCTACTCCCCAAATCAGCACATGTTCTCTTTCACTGGACATTTTATAGGGTAGTCTAGACAAGTTTTGTTTTTCACCCTTCATTGTTCTTCATATTATCTCCATCATACTTATCCCCTATGGTTTGTAGATTTATTTATCAATGTCACTGTGTGTGTGTGTATGTATGTATACCACACATATGTATGTACATGTGCACACACACATAAGTAACCCTTGCCTTCACTTTACCTTACCCCAATGATCCCAGGCCACCCAGTGCAGCAGTGAATAGTCATCATTATGTCCCTTCCCTACCCCATGGGGTAGCTAGGCAGGAAGAGTGACATAGCTGTTCATACCAGTTGGAAGTGAGATGGAAGACTATCAGTCTGTACCACATGCTCTCCCATTGTACCCTAAAGTGCTTTAGGCTTTACAATCTGCCCTGCTGTTATGCCCTCTGAGTATCATTTCACCTGCTAGTGCTAGGACTCTGGGCCTTGTCATTAGTTTTGCTGCTCAACTCCTATGATTTCTGGTCTTTCCATTCACCTGAAACTGAAATATTTTATATATGCAGTCTCCCCTTATTACAGTGCAATCTCTTCAGAGGAGGGACTATCTCACTTTCTCTGTTTGTATCCTTAGCACACAGCCTACTGTTATATCATGCTTTTCATTCATCCATCTATTTACTCACAAATTCATGTAATTTTATGTTCTGGAATGGAGTCTGCCTTATTATTGCCACATTCTATTTTGTTGTCACATCCCAATAAGTCTAAGTGATAAATGTAGTATTTATCTCTTTGCATTAACCTTTCTGGTTCACCTTAAATATTACTTGTATACTCTGTGCATTTGTTTGAGTGTATCAAGCCATGGGGTTTCTTGCTAGCTTTATTATTGCATATTACTTTTTGAAAACTAGTGGTCTTCAATATTATCCTACATCACAACTGCTATTCCTTCTGGTATAAAGTCTGGCCATACATGTAGGCAGTTTCTCCTTGTCAATTTAGAATTCGTCTTGGAAAAAAGTTTTGTTTTGTGGTCTTAGCTCTCATCAGATGTAGTCCACCTCTGGTCAAGAATCTATCATTCCTCTGTCTTCAGCTTTGGCCCCCATATCAAATTCTATTCCTAAGACATCATCTGTCAACTAGCTGTGTACTTTTCAAATCTGTCTCCTTTCTGATCCCATTGCCTTCAATAACAAAGACAAATAGTAACCAAAACAACTATTTCTGCTGCTAAACTCTTCAGTTTCCTGGCCAGAACTTTACAATCCCTAGAAATACTTTCTAAGTTCATTGTGGCAATAAATAACTTCTGTTCTCACCTTGGTTAATTACAAGGGAGCAGAAAGCTTGACAAGTCTTGGGAGTCTTTGTCATGTCCTAAACATATGCCTTAGGGAAGGAAGTATATATATCACCTCCTACTATTCATTTCAAGTACCCACCCAGTGCCAGGGGATCACCAACCACTGATAATTTGTTTCTTATTCTTCTATCCATTATTGCAAGACTTTTGTCTCTTCATAGCATCTTCTATATTCTCATAATCATTTTTGGAGAATAAAAAACTGCTTTCTCAGAGGGACCAGCTGCAACTTTTATACAGAAAGCTTCAAAGCAATATTATATAACTGAAAGACAATGAATCTATGACCATAATACAACGATTAAATCTGCTTGTGGTCAGTGGTTCCCCTTTCCCATTCATCTATTAATTTTCTGGAAAATGGAATAAATAGTTAAATATTAATTACTTATACATACGGAAAACAGTATTCCTTCTAAGTAGTTCAAAGCATTTGTCTATTTCTATATTATACAGCTATAGAGTGTGATGTGATAGCTAGATTGTCCTGAAAGATAAAATATGTAGAGAAATGAAGTAAACTAAGACTTCACAGTTTCTTGTTGATAGTACAAGAGTTATACTTCATATTTTTGCTTTTAGTCACGTATGCTAATTCATAAGTTTTCCAGAATTCTTGACATGGTTATTTCTGTATCCACCACTAGTTGTCATTCTGATTCCACGTGGGAACTATTTCCAAATCTGATAAAGAATGGTTTATACAGGAAAACCCATGGCATCATACGCAGGCACTCCCTTGCCACTACAACATCAAACTCATAATCTGAAGATATTTATTAACTACCCATCTGTGAACAGCTAAAGCTAAACATGCCTTTGATCTCTGAGAGGCAACAATCTAAGACAAACATTCATGTTGAAAACAAGGGATATACAAAGCATAGCATTAACACTGAGCATGTACATAAATAAATGTGACATATTTGAATCAAGGGTTAACTTTGAGCTGATGAATATTTATATTGAAACATAGGAGTAGATCCATTGACAATTAATTCACCACCATTTCAGAGAGTTTAAGAAGGCTTCATGGAAGGAGTGGGATGAGATTTTGGTTGAATGAGTTTATCATTCTAGGGGACAGCAGAATTAAATATTAATTGTAGGTAATATTAGAAATAGGATTTGATAGGGAAGAGTGTTTGAAACAGTTCAAGCAAAAGGTGACCACAATTTGGTCTAAAGTCATAGTTGTGGAAATGGAGAGGAAGGGTAGATTTAAATATGGCAAAAATTTATCGATATCTGGTAACCAATCAGATGTATTAAGTGAAAATGATGATGCATCAAAAACATTCTTAGTTTCTCATTAGTGATACAAAATATAATGCCAGGTTGAAGAATTGAAAACATTTGGCTAGATGTTTCATGATTTTTTCAGAGTGTTTGATTGTGGTTAAGAATTACTATACAATTATTTTATGCCTCTTGCATGTTATTGGTCTTGCCGACCAATCAGACTTCATACATGAAAAGAGAAGATGCATTAACAGAAGGAATACTGGAGACACGTGCTAATAAACGTTGGTACCCTTCTCATGTCTAACACTGTTAGAAAATTTTAATCATCAATAATTATTTATTTGCTGTTCCTGAAAACATCTTTATACTTTTAAAAATACCTTCCCAAATCCCATTAGATTGTAATAACAATTCCGCAAGGAGAGCTTTCTCTATGTGATACCAGTTAGTATCCAAAGAGATTTGTGGCCTCATATATTTGATTATCACCAGCGATGCAGACCCGAAGCCACCCGTGTTTGCCCATCCTGTGTGACTTCAGTCCGTATCCTCTTAGAAGTCCGCTTGCTGTAGGGGAATTAAGTTAGTGGTTTCTCGATATTTCGAGGATACCAAAGGTATACTTAGGCTGTCCACTTCTTATTTTTGCCTGATAAGTCCATTTTCTCCAATTATTCATTTCCCTGGTGATAGCCTTTATTCTGGTACTTCTTTGAAGCTCCCTATTTGTTGCTCACACCCAGCAGGGACATCTTCATGAGCTTGTTTGATACTTACCTTCGATTATTTGGAGACTGCATCATTCCATGTTTCATAGTCACATTATAATTGTAGAATATTGATATTAAAAATGTAGGCTTTGGTTTTGTGAAGAATTGTGGGGAGGATCATTACAGGGATTTTGCAATTTCCTGAAAACAAGTCAGAGCATTCTCATCTGGTTTAATTCTGGGTCCAATTCATCTTTCCATTCATAGTACTTGTCCTACAACTCATGATGATGGATGAGTTTCTCAGGTTACTTATCTACTTTCATATCATCATTTAAACAATAGAAACAATTCACACATGTATATTGTCCCATGAGGATGACTGGTCCATGTTCTTCTAAGTGGCTAAAGACTTCTTCCAGGAGTTCTCCAATGTTTTGAGGCTTGATGAAATCAGCACAATGCCATCTCTGAGCAGAAGTAGCTACAGGACCTCATCAACCACAGAGAATTTTTTTTTTTAACCTAGAATTTGTGCTGGCTCTTATCAATCACAGTGAATAATTTTGGTAAGCATAAATATGTTTTGTGCCTTGCCTGATATTTATGGTGAGAAGGTCAAGCAAAGTATTCTCTATTGTTGTAGAAGAAATCTTGAAAAAAATGTGATATATGCATGGGGGACACTTCGTTAAAAGAGAGCTTTTAAGACATTTGGCTTCACAAAAGTCCATCTTCTGAACTCATACCTCAATTGTGGATGTACTCAACGTGGGAAAAGATGATTCTCATGAAAAATTTGTATGGCTAGAAATGGAGGCATATTGATTGGAAGACACTGATGTTCTCTTGATTGCTTTATTAATAAGGTGTGCAATTTCCCCTCACACCTTTAGTACTTCTTCAGATACCTGGTGAATGAATTTCTTAATGTCTTCACAATTATATTGCCTCTAGAACAAATATCATTAATGCGCCTTTGGTCTCATTCCAACTTCTTATTATCTTTTTGTTTTCTTTAGCAACAGTTCTACCTCCTCTGTAAGCTGTCCAGGACTGGGATGTTGAAGTCTAAGTGCTGTGGCTCTTTGTTCTTGGTGGTGAAAAGAAGTTTGCTATAAATCTTTGCAGATCTTTTCTTCTTTTCTTTTTGTTGTCCTCTTTCAATGAATTTTCATCCTCAAATTCCCTTTGAATTACTTCACTTAGGTTTTACAAGCTGTCTTTAAAATAGTTTTTATCCTTCATTACTTTTCTGTTTTATGAAGCAAAACTATTCATAATACGCTTTCACTTTTGTATTTGTATCCCTAGGACCTAGCTTGGCCTAGAGTCAATCCTAAATAAATGCTTGTGGATGTCAAGTGATCATTATCCATAAGATTTTTAAAAATGTGTTTATAGCAAAACCCAATATTTGATAAGGTGGAAAACATAAATTACCTTGGGAAAAATTCTCTGTCTGATAAAAACTATTGGGAAAACTGGAAATCAGCCTGGCAGAAATTAGGTTTAGATGAACAATATATTTTAAATGGATACATGACCTTACTATTAAAGATCATACTATTAAAAAAATTATAAGAGAAATAAATATACCTCTCTCAGCTATGGGTAGAAGATATACTTTCAACCAAACAAGAGATAGAAGCAATTACAAAAGATAAAATAGATAACTTTGATTACTAGTGACTAAAAAACTTCTGCACAAACAATATCAATTCATCTTAGATAAAAAGGGAAGTGATTGAATGGGAAAAATACATATATGTGTATGTATTTACATATATGTATGTATATACACACATGCATATACATATATATTTCTCAATATGTAAATGTTCACAGGATATGAATCAATGGTTTTCAAAAGAACTGCAAAGTATTCACAACCATATCAAAAAATGCTCCAAATCACTAATAATAAAACACATGAAAATCAAAACAACTCTGAGGATTTTCTTCACAACCTGCAAATTGAAAAAAATCCCAGCAAAATGGAGAGATTGTAAAAGGACAGTAACAGAAATACATTTTTGGTGGAGTAAAGTGGAACGACCATTTTGGAAAGCAATTCGGAATTATGCAAATGAAGTCATTAAAATGTCCATACCCTTTGAACTGGAGACTCCATTGTTGGATTCATACCCCAAAAGAAGCCATCAACAAGAAAGTCTTTATATCCTCTAAAGTATTGTAGCAGCACTTTTTGTACTAGCTAAGAATTGGAAACAAAGTAGATACCCACCAATTGGGGAATGGCTAAACAAATTATGGCACATGAATATAATGGAAAGTTACCATGCTGTAGGAAAATGATGTGTGTGATAAATACAGAAAAGCATGGAAAGATCTATACAAATTGATGCAAAGTGAAATTGAACCAAGAAAACAATATACTTAGTAGTTACAAAATGTAAATAGAAAGAGCAACTAGGCACAATAAAATCAATTGTAAACATCACACAATTATAAAGATCAAGCAGTATTTGAATAAAGAAGACACCTCCAACCTACCCCTTTATGGAGGAAGGAGGTCCACAGGTATTCCACTGTGCATGTTTTTGAGCTTTTCAATGTATTGGTCGTTGTGCTTTTTTGTCTCTTTAAAACATCCTACTTTCATATGGTAGAGTTCTTGGAGAGGGAGAGACCAATATTTGGGATAACTATGATGATGTAAGAAATAGAAAATATCAATAGAATCATTTAACAAAAATGGTTAAACTTCTAAGAGACAGTTTGGCAAAGCAGCTTTAAGGCTGGCCCTGGAATTAGGAAAATAAGTTCATGTTACACTCTGAGATCCTAGATAACTTCTCAGTGTCTCAGGCAACTTTCTTATATTTATAAGATGTAGAAGAATTGGCTGATTTGCATTGGTGGAAGAGATTTTCTCAGGCATGAGCTCTGTATATTACTGAAATCACAGGTTAGAATAAACTCTAACTTCTTCCTTCTTCCCCTAAAGAAACACAGGTTAGACTAAACTCTAACTTCTTCCTTCTTCCCCTAAAGAAACACAACAAATTTATGAAGCAATATATTCTGTGTCTATATCCTTTATATGCACTGTTTTTCATCATAAAAATCTAAATGGAGTTGTTTCAATTGCATACTATATATTTTCTTGTTTTCATCCTCCTAGTTTTGTATTAGTTTTGATCATTCCTGTAACATGGATTCAGGCTTAACTCTACAGACAATTCAGAAACCACTTTCAGATCAGTCATAAACTGTTTCCTGACTATTAAAAGATAATCAATTTAATTTTTTGTTATGTTGTTAGTGGCTTACCATATCTATTGACTTCCATTTCTTTTTTTAAAAAAGTATATTCTACAGTCTTTTAGTGTCTCATTCCTTATGTCTATGCTATATTTTTTCATTATATTTCTTATCATCTACACATACTATAATAATTGCATTGAAAGCATCAAATCTTTTTATTTAATGTGGAAGGTCTTATCAAGTTCTTGGAAGAATTTCTTTACCTCTTCATTCTCTGCAGACAATGATATGTAAGCTGGAATAATTTTTGCTAATACTTCTCATAAGCACAACAATATGAGATGCCCAAATGTGCCATGAAGTGACATTTCCTAGTGCTTCTGGAAATGACAAAACTAATTCTGCCAATTTCTTTACCTTGCCAAGATGATAATGTGAGTCATCTTTTCATTTTGTTATAACTTTTTTTCTTTTGGATTCATTCATAGCAAGAATGTCAAGATACAGTTGAGTTCTTTCAGTTATATGTCCTTTGTAAGTAGTTAATTCAGGTAAAATGTTGAACTAGATGTAGCTACACAATATGGCAGGAAATGATCACAATGGTATTGATGTTTGGAGTAATATGGATATTTATGGTCAAACTGTTAGCTAATACATACTGCATATTTGTTATTGTTTATTATAGTTACAAATAACAACAGTTTCCAAAGTACTTTCACATACATACTCCCATGTGTTCACTGAAAAAATTCTAGTATGTAGATAGAGAGGGCATTATTTAGCTCTATTTTTCAGTTGAATGAATGGATGAAAAAACATTTATTAAGTGCTTATTACTAACACTATACTAAGCATGGGGAATACAACAAAAGCAGAGACAGTTCCTACTCTCAAGGAGCTCACATTCTATGGGAGGAAACAACATATGTAGATGGTTTCCGTTGTGAGTCAGATGGTCTTTTAGGTATAGCAAAGCCGATGCTAATGTATCATCTTTAATGTCATTTCCACTGATTAAAAAAAACCAAACCAAACACATTCATTTCTGATGTTGGACCATTTGACAGTGTCCAGGACTTTGATGGCAAGAATGTTCTTTTATAGATCTTCAGTAGATGTGGCTGTCAAGCACCTTGTAATAACTGTTTGTTGATAGCAGTTTGTCAGTAGTGTGATGTGGTTTAGCTTGCCTGAATGTACTTCTGATTCTCTGGAATTTGGTAAAATGACTCAGCTGCCTTCTCATCTTGAAATATCTCTCTTCCATCCCAGTTCCCTTCTCATATTTTAGGAGTCTCTGTTTTGGGGCTAGGGTTGGCAATGCTTCATTCCCGTCCTGGGCTAAGTTTCTGATTTTCCACCCTACTTTTCAGTTTCTTTTGATGCATTTTCTTCTTCTATTAGAAAATAAACTCCTAGAGGGCAGACTCCACCCCACCCCCACTTCTCTTTATATATTAAGCACTTAGTGCAGTTCTGGCACATAATAAGTGTTATCTGCCTGCCTGCCTGCCTGGTGTCTCCATCTCTTTCAGAGGGCCTGTTTGCTTTAGTTGTGTGGTCTTGTCTCCCCTGTAGTACGAAGGAGATCTAGAGTTGATAAACATGACTGGCTCTTCCTCGCAGGTGCTGCTTCATTGGATGATGGCTGTATGGTAGGTGGTTCAGAGAGGTTAAGTGACTTTCCAAGGTCACAAGTCACAAAGTTCTTGGTGGGTGGAGGGGGGAAGAAAAGACAGATGTAAGACTTAGTCCTAGGATTTCTGACTTATAGGCCAGTATTCTTCCTATTTAATCACCCACCTTACCAGGATGAAAAACTCATCAATTCATGAACATTGATTAAACACTTACATGTGCCAAGAACTGTGCCCAGCTACTCTAATGCTAACTGGCACAAATGCTATGCATCCCAATGGAAAGAGACTATGAGTACTTCTGTGTATAGTTTTTTAATTTAATTTTTAAAAATTATCTAATATGTAGATGAGAGAGAGAGAGAGAGACAGAGAGAGAGAGAGAGAGAGAGAGAGACAGAAAGAGAGAGAGAGAGAGAGAGAGAGAGAGAGAGAGAGATAGACAGATAATGATCATGGTCAAATGGGAATTTAGAAAATGGCTCACCAGTGACTTGCTGGTAAGGAGAAAAAAATGTGTCAGTTCAAAGTTAGATGTTACAGTAAAACACAGAAATTGTTTGCCCACTGCTTCTTGGCCTGAAAACATGTGATGCTTATAAAATGCACACATTATGGCCAATACTTGATGGGTGGCAGATAGATAAATAAGGTGTTTCATACTTGGTATAGCCATATCATGTGGCTTCAGAAGTCTGTGGGTTACTCTGATCTGATTATGCATATAGAGAGGAAGAGGAGATAACCATATCCTCTTTCTTCATCACAGGAGACACAATAAAGTAATATGAATAAATAAAATGAACCATTTATGTGTCTCCATTTTATTTTCATTTCCTTTTTCTCTTTCCTCTTCCCTTGTCTCCTCTTTCTGAAAGGAGTATACAAAATAAATGTTATGGGGAGAATAAAAGCAGAATTTATGATTTCAAAAAAAGTTTTCTGAAGTACCAAATCCTCACAAAATAATGGACTTTCAGGAGATAAAAGTAAGTATTAATGGTCAGATTTTGTTGTTAATACGAGCACAAGACTGATCCCCTTCATCAGTGGACCTGTACTTACGGATATAGAGAGTAATCTGACCTACCCTGGGAGGTCACTGTAAACAAGGGTGAGAGAAGCCACATTCCCATATCTATGCACATATAAAGCAAATGAATCTAGAGATAGAAATTCCAAGGAGTCTTAAGGTAGGGAGACGAGGAGAAGGAGATAGAGAAAGAGAGGAAGGGAAAGGAGGGGAAGAGAGGGGGCAAGAGATGGAGGAGAGAGGAGAGAGAGAGAGAGAGAGAGACAGAGAGAGAGAGAGAGAGAGAGAGAGACAGAGAGAGAGAGAGACAGAGAGAGAGAGAGAGAGAGAGAGAGAGAGAGAGAGGAGGGAGAGAAGGAAAGAGGGAGAAAGAAAGAGAGATTGTGTATGTTTTTAGAAGATGGAGCAAGTATTATTCACCAGTAATGAACTGTGAGGAGAACTTAGGTTCAGAGAAGTTACAAGCTTTGCCCATCATCTTAGACCAAGTGACTGAGGCCTGATTTTTCTGACTCCAAGCCCTGAATAGGAAGACAAATTTAACTTTGAATTGCCTTTGAATGTACAGCTACAGAAAGTAAATGGCTTTAAAGACACAAATGAAAAATGCTTAAAAAACGGAAATAATTGAATAGTAGGGACCTTGAGTACATTATTATTGTATTTCTATGCATACACACATTGTTTTTGTTTTTTGCTTTTAAAGCACTTTAGGATAGAAATATTGGGAATAATATCTATTATTTTCACCAAGGGAAAACTGAAGTATCAGAAGGGTAAAAACTAAAAAAAAAGAAAAATGGCATACCTGGATTTAGAATTCAAACTCACAGTCCAAAAACTTAGACCAGTGTAGGATTTTATGGATGGTATAGGGATGTTTGTTCTCTTACAAAAACTAGGAAATCTAATTTTTCTTATGATATTTTATGCCAATCCATTTTCAGAATTATAAGGCCCAAATGAATGATTTAAAGAATTGAGTGCCTATTTTGTTTAGATACAAAAAATAAGCTAAGATCTATGAAAACTGAAGTGATATAGCAATATAAATTCCGATGTCTCACTGTCTAACTTGCAATGTTACCATATTGAAAGTAAAAATATACGAACTTTCAGAAATATAGTAACCAGGAAGTACTTCAATAAAATCAGAATCCTAAAACAATTACGAAGTATTCAACAGAATAAGAAATGCAAAGATTTTAAATACCAACATAACTGAAATTTAGATGCTTAAGCAATTTTAGAACATGAACTCAATTGATCACGATTCCTTTGGATAACAGCAACAGGCCCTAAAAATTCTTAGGCAGCAGGTCCTAGAAATACTGGAAATGAATCAGAACTATAACAAAATTATTCCAATTATATACCAAGATGTATGACAGTATCATTTTAGAAAAAGGAAAATTTATTACAATTTGAAGAGTTCACTATAGAAAATGGACATTTAGGAAAAAATTGATAAGAGGTTATGTCAGTTGTGAAGTCCACAAATTCTTGAAGGTAGAAATATTAAGTTTCTAGCATTTTCTCAAAATCATTTTTTCATGATTAGAGTTGTAATAAACACTTTAGATTTTTAGAGGGGAAAAAAAGTCAAGTAAACAAATAGAGTTTCATGAAAGGAATGAACTCTTCTGAGTTGGCTTTATTCTCCACTGAAGTTCATTAGGGACTATATTTTTGTAGTCTATTTCCTTTACTTACTGTGGAAGATGTCACTGGTTGGCTTTCTCACCCCCCCAAATAGGAAACTGCTTCTGCACAATGACACAAGCCTAAGCATATGCTTCAGGCTTTACCATTCCAATACACAGCTACTCTGACAGCTTTCCCAACTCTAAAGGGATGTGAATGAACGGTGGCATATTTTTAAATATTTTCCAGATCCATCATGGAGGCTGCTTTTCTTCTCTGTACTGTAATCACACTGAGCTGCAATTAAAACAAACAATCAGTAAGCTGTTCTTTTTCCCATGAAAAGTTTTACTTTAGCAGAATAACAGAAAAGAAAATGGACCAACAACTTAGAATCAGTATCTATTAAGGTCTTTTGTTAGAAGTCTTATATTCCATGGCTTTAGAATGTGAAATGTTTTGTAAATTAGAGAAATGCTTCTCAAAAGTAAGAAGTCATTCAATAGTGAAGGGTGATACACCAAGTACCTCAAAAAACATAGATTACAACAAATGATCTAAACTACCTAGACTGCAAACTAAATATGAGTAAAAAAATGTAGTGCTGTTATTGAAAGGGTTAATATGATCCTTTGCTATGTGAACAAGACTCCAGGATGTTAAACAATCCTTCAAACCTTCGAATTAATCAACTGTAAATTTTTTATTCAGAATATTATGTCCATGTTTTTTTAATTTTAAGAGGAATATAGAATATCTGGAATTGAGTGTTCAGGAAAAAAACCCCATATGTATATATATTAGGGAAGAGGAACATAAAAATGAAAGGACCTACATTATTTAATGTAGGAACAGACTTAATTTAGTTGTTTCTAAGGAAGCATTTAAAATATTATTATAAAGAATAGATTAGCTACTTTTTATCCTTACCTATAGTACAGATAAGTTTATGCTGTTGAGTCTCAAGAAAAGCTTACTGTCATAGACTAGGGCTTTGATAGAACAATATGAAGATGCCCTTGAGGAAAAATGCTGGAACTTTGAGCTCTGGACATTTGAAGAAAAATAACTGTACTGCCAAGGGGCAGGAAACAAAATTAATGTGATCATTTTATTCCATAAGTTAGTAGGCAGGCAGAGTGGTATAGTGGAAAGAACACTTGACTTTGAGTCAAGATACCTGAGCTTGAATTCAAATTCTAACATTGTGACTACGGGTGGTTCATTTAGTTTTTATGAAACAGTTTTCTCATTTGTAATTCCTACACTACCACACTCTTGAGAGAGTTGATCTAAGGATAAAAATACATAAATGAGTTATTATAATAATTTTTCTAGTATATCCTTTTCCTCAAGATAACAATGTCTAATAGGTTATGTTTTTCAACATAGTCCCTAGACTCACAGAATCTCAGAAATGGTAAGCAGCCATCTGGTCCTTACCATCTCAGGAAAAGAGTATGCACTAGTGGTTCACTAGAGAAGTGGTCATCCAATCTTTGCTGGAAGACCTCCAACAGTGAGGAAGTTATTTAAGAAGTTAGGATAGTAATTAAGATACCAACCTTTATTGTAAGCCACTCCATAGTGAAAGTAAATGAATATTTAAATTGTAGAAAATCTCATGATGTGACAAGGAAGACAAGGAACAAAGTTTTATTTATTTCCGCTTCAAGGAAAAGCATCATATAAGAAATGGCCCAAGAAAAGGAATCCACAGAAACTACTGACAGCTTCTTAGGTATGGATTTGTATCTTCTTGAATGAACCAATGCACATTATAAAATATGCAATTTAATTTCTGAAACTAATTTATTTACTTTTGACTGTTATAATCCACCATACCCTGATAATTGCTGAGCTTATGTCAACAAAGTACCCAACATTGGTCTTGTTAATTCTTCAATAAGCATTTGTTAAGAGCTAAGTTCCAGGAATGATATAAAGGAACTCAAAGTTTTAGGAACAACTGTTGAGTATTGTTCTTGCTACTAGGAAATAAGAAATACAGGTAATGGGGAATAGAAAGTAATCTGGCCCTACAGGACAAAAGAGAAGATGGGGTAATAGAAGGGAGGGATGAAAGAAGA
>CM053772.1:175852234-175871084 GCA_028658325.1 Potorous gilbertii | reverse complement strand
TACTAACAACTGAGGGAAAAGGAAAGGGTCTCTTTCAGAAGAATTTGAGCTGAGTCTTGAGGGGATCAGGGAAAGTAAGAGACACAGGTAAAGCAGTCAAAGATTCCAGTCAGGGAGAACAACTGACATAAGGCAAAGGCATGGGATAAGGAGTCATAATACTCACAAACAGGCCAGTGTGGCAGGATGATGGACTATGTGATGGGGAGTAAAGGATAAAATGAAAAAGAAACCAAGTTATAAAAATTTTTAAACATCAAACGAGTTCATAATTGATACTGGAAATGATAGGGAGCAGAAGGGTGATTTGAACAGAAGTATATTTTAGAAAAGTAATCTTGACAGCTAAGTGGAATATAGGTTGGAGTGAGGAGACACTTGAGACCAGGACATCTACTGTCATCATCCAGGGGAGAAATGAAGGGGGCCTGAACTAGAGAGGTTTCTCGGTGACTACAGACACAGAAGCATACATGAGATATGTTGTGAAGGTAAAAACAACAAATTCTGGCACTAAATTAGATATGTGTGGTTAGTAAGAGTGAGAAGATGAGTATGACATCAAAATCACAAACTTGGCCAAATAGGAAGATGGTGGTGCCTTCAACAATGATATGAAAGTATGGAAGCAGGGAAGGCTTAGAGCAGGGGTGGGGAATCTGTGGCCTTGAGGACACAGGTGGCCCTCTAGATCTTCAAGTGCAGCCCTTTGAATCAAAACTTCACAGAACAAATCCTTTTGGGGATTCCTCACCCCTGTTTTAGGGGAAAGGATAAGGAGTTCTGTTTTGGACTTGCTAATTTTGAAATGTCTACAGGATACCAAGCTACAGATTTACAAAAGGCAGTTGTTGATGTATGACTGAGGCTTAGAAGATACCTAAGGTTAGATATAGAGATGTGAGAATGATCTAAATAGAGATGACAATCTAACCCACAGAAGCTGATGAGATGACCAGGTGAGATGGGACTAAGGGAAAAGAGAAAAGGGCCTAGAATAGTTAATAACCTAGAGTTACTGGGCATAGCATGAATAAAGAAATATCTAAGGAGGGAAAAAAAGAGCAGTTGGACACATAGGAGAACTAGTAAAGAGTAAAGTCATGAAAACCATGATAGCAGAGAGTGTCCCAGATGAAAAAATCAATGGTATCAAATGCTGCAGAGAGATCAAGAAAAAAGAAGACTGAGAAAAGGCCATTAGATTTAGCTATTAACAGATCAGTGGTATCTTTGGAGAGGGCAATTTCAGTTGAATAAAAAGTCTAGAAGCTAGACTGTGGAAGTTTTAGAAGAGTATAAGATGAGAGTAAGTGGAGACACTAAGCGTAGACAGTTGTCTCAAGGAGTTTGGCAATGAAGGAGGAGAGATATCAGATGAGAGTTAGCAGAAATCATAGTATTAAGTAAGGGTTTTGAAATTAATTTCTAAGATCTTAGTTATTTTCTATCACTGGGGAATGACATTTAGATATCTATTTCAAAACAAATGTTCCCCTGTAGATGAAATTACTTAATATGTAATGGTGTCTGAGGCTTCCTAATCATGTTTCTATCATCTCAGTGATTACTTTATTTAAGTGAATTTGTATACCTGGAACAAATGAAGTTACCCTTCTGAAAGCCAATGCTTTTCCTCCACTTTAAAAGGAACAAACACAACAAGAAATCAACACACTCTGTTTAGGTTTTTAAAAAATTACCTAATCTTAAATTTATAGAACTGATATCCTCACACCTTCCATTTAGAAGACATTCCAATTCATAGTCACTCAGATGCTGGCTTTTGGAGATAATTAATACTATCTATTATAGAGCATATGTTTGAACCAAATAATCTCAGAGGTTCCAAAATTCTTCAGTTCTCCAAGTCTGCTAATTTTCAATGTCAAATTGAGGTGCTTAATGTTAATAAGTTTAAGCAAACAAAAAACCACTTCTTTTCTAGGAATTTTCAAAATGTTTTTCTTTTTCTTGTTCCACTTAAGACTGTTTTATTCATCAAACAGTAATGCATTTGTTCTCTACCTGCTGAGAGGCTGAAGCTGCTCTCTGTTCTGCCTGACTCAGGCGTCTTTGAAGTCTGTTGGTTTTTTCTTGATGTTCCATAATTATCTTTTCATTCTGTTTTAGGGGAAATAATGTCATAGAAACATAGACTTTTGTTAACACATTCCAACATAAAATGGAGAAGCCTTAAAGCAGTCTAGGTTTGAGTGATGCTGAATTTGGACACTAACATTTGCAAAAAAGCAAAAAGACAACAAAATGTAGTTTTCATATATTAGGATCAGTTTTTAAGTTAGATTTAAGTCAGATTTCTAACTGCATATATCTTTTTTCTATACATAGCAACTTTCCAAGAAAGCAAGCTATTAATATTCAAAACAAATTGGTAATAACTGTAATTCAAAAGGTTAACAAATAAAAAAATACTTCTAATTCTTAATTTGTTAATCTTGACATGTATGTTTTTAAATCTTTGTTAGAAAAAAGGGACTTCACCATCATTTATGTGCAACATATAGAAGATATTTATTCTAGAAATCCTGACTAAAATATTCAGCCTTTCCTTACACGAATACAGATCAAACTAGGGATGAAAGCAAGCGTCATGCCTTACAAGGCATGAGGCAGCAGGGGAATGGGTTTTGGAACTCAAGTCTTTGTGTGTTGCTTCAACCATCTTTGCTAGCCAAAATGATTATATATTTGCCAATAAATCCATTTGGCATCATTAGTTTCAAATGACTTATGGAATACTATATTTTTGATCAGTTTAAAGAATTTATTGAGTTGCTTTACATTAATATTTATTCTAATTTATATTTAGGAATGGTATACCTGATGGTAATAAGTGCTTGCTGTCTCAAGCAGCATTAATATAATGGACTATGGAGATAAATCATTCAAATAATTCTTTCTGAATCTGCTGGATTTTAGGTTTGGCCTAATGAGTCTGTGCCAAGCTGCATTAATCCTACACAGCATCTATTGCCTTACATTCACATACTTTTGTGATTAAATGTTGTTTTCCTAAATGAATCACCTGAGTCTAATTTGAGTTGAGTAGAATAACTAGAGTTTATTCTTTAATTTTAGTTCCCAAATAGAAAAGAATAAGGAAGGGATTAAACCCTGTGCCAAGGAATTTGGAGCTTGTATCAGCTCACTTCTATCAATTAAAAGAAATTAAGAAATTTGATGAACCAATAACATAATTTACATCATTAGTAAGAGTAAATGTCATATCCAATATATCAAATATTGATATGATAATCCTGTATATTTAAATAGAATTCATCTCTAAGCAACTTGAGTATTCACATTCTAAAAAGAACAGGTGTCCTAAATACACATTGATTAAATTTCCATTACTACTTTCTTCAAGTTTCTCTGATTTACTTTGCTCCAAAGTAAGAACATCAAAAGAAGTATTAAAATAACCTACAATATTAGGTAGCCTCAATCATGATCCAAAAATTGAGTATTTAATTTTTGTACCATTCTGAAGGACTCTCAGATAAGTAATAAATTCCATCCCAACTTCACATATTAAAAAAAATAAAGTACATTTTTATTTAAGCTTTTTGCAAACATGGACAAGTAGATTTTAATCACAAATTCTGTACTTTCACTGTTGTTATGGAATAACACCAAATGTGGAAGAGTCACTAAAAAAGAATAATCTGAAGCATGCACAGGGAGGGTTAAATTTTCCTTACAATATTTTCTGAATCATGATAAATCACAATGCTCAATTTTATCATTTATTTTTCAAGAATGAATTTAAGTTTGCTAGCATCTACATTCTAGCAAATGCAAATAAGGTGGTGGACTTTTCCAGTTCGGGTTTATTATTCCTACAGTATGCATTTATATTTTTATGGGCATTTGCAAGCACATCATTCATTTGAACTTGGCTCAAGTAAAACTCTATAACATGAATACTGAGCTATAAAAGAAGTATCTCCCAGATGTCATTATCTTACCTCAACTACCTTTTCATTTGCTGTTTCCAGCTGAGAAAGCAATTCTTGGGTATGAAGTTTCTGTCGATTCAGCTCACTTCTATCAATCAAAAGAAATAAAGAAATTTAATATAGTCATTCAATACATAAAGAAACTGAGTATTATACTAAGTCACCTGTAGGTAAAAACTGATTGTTCATCACAAGAAGTTCCTTATGATACCAAATTTAAAAGGTACTCTCATTTTATAATCATATGTATAATTCACACACACACACACACACACACACACACACACACATATATACAAATACATACATATGATATGTTTATGTTATTTTTAAAGTAGAAAAGCCAGAATTGTTTTGTCAATATTTTTCTCCTACGAGATTATCAATATTCCTTTACATCATTATGTTTCAATTGTATATGCTTTTGAAATGCTTCATTAGACCCCATGTTAATTAAGGAAAGAAATCATATCCTTTATTTATTTTGAAGGTTAGATTAGAATGTGATTATAATATCCTTTAGTGGTTGTGCAGCCCTTTGACTGAATCCAAACTTCATAGAACAAATCTTTTTATTAAGGACATTTAGGACATTTATTAAGGACAAGCAGACATTCAGAGCATATACAATCTTTATCTGTATATATATATATGTTATATGTACATATTTATGTATATGTATATATACACAAAACATACATATGCCTATATATCTACACACATTTATATACATCTGTCTATCTATCTATCTATCTATCTATCCACACACACATACACAAGTGGAATCTTTAGAATAACCTTTAAACCTTTAATAATAATAAATAATAAATAAATAATAATAATAAACCTTTAAATATGGCAAAATTTAAAGCTTTTTAATTAAAAGGCTTTTAGTATTAAAATTAAATTAGTATTTAATTTAGTAATTTAAATAAATTTAGTATTAAAATGAAAGGTTTTTAGTATTAAAATTAGCACCATTTCAAAACTATTTCTGTAATAAGCATCTTCAGACCTATATATCATATCATTTTAACTGTAGTGGCAAGTTATTTACTGCCTGGCAGAGACATATATGTAACTTTTAATGTCTGTTTACATTAGCTTAAAAAAAGCTAAAATTATTTAACTCACCTTCAACTGAAATAAAGTCTTATTTTACAAACTACTTGGAAAAATTTTTATCTGAAGTGTTCAGCCAGTCAGGAGAAGTATTTGGACTGAAGATCACACACACTAGTACTTAACTGAAAAAGGACCTGTGAGTTTTTGGTGACAGAATAAAGACAAGGAATAGACGGCGGTACTTATTATCTCTGCTTTTAGTCTTCTGGAGTTTGATGTGGCAAGATGAACAAACATTGTTTGGAAAGTTCATGGGATTTAGAGGTTGAAGAAACCATAAGAGATCATCTAGTCTTATATCTTCAGTTTTAAAGATAAGGAAACTGATGCCTAGAGAAGTTAAGTGACTTACCTAAAGTCACATAAGTAACGATTATCTAAGTCAACTGTGAACCCATGTCTGATGAACTGAGACTGAGTGTTCTTTTAGTACTCATTTGATGCTATGTGCAACCTTATGAGAAACAAATGGAGGAAAGACTATTTGACTAGATAAATTTTAATTATGGCATTAAAGATGAAATGGATTAAGTCCAAGAGATGACCTTGCATTACTCTTCGGTCAACAGAAATCACTTTGGCTGTAAACCAGAAAACTTAGTCTAATAATTTTGGCAAGGCTATGCAACTGCTGAAACATAAAAGTGAGATGAGATTATTTCTTATTTCAATGGATCTCTGAATTCACTGGTATCAAAACTCACTGGTGTAGATGACAACTCAGTAATATCTTGTATATAATTCTTATTCATGCTCTTCCTTAAATTCTCCGCAGAAAAATCTGTTCAATGTGCTTAGTCTTCCTTTATGGTCTTTAATTATTTTGTGGATACTATTGCAACACTAGGACAGCCTATCTGTTAACTCTCACTCTTACAACATAACTGGCCCAACTCCTTTACCATCACACATGTCTTTGCAAATATATTTTTTTCTTTTAAAAAATATAATTTTAAAAAATTAAGAAAAATATGTTTTATTTCCCTTTCATCTCCCCATTCCTATTGAAAAAAAAGAAAATTGAAACCCTTGTAACAAATATATGTTGGTAAGCAAAACAAATCCTTGCAGTGGCTATGTATATATGTCTTATTATGTGCTTTAAATTCATAATTTCTCTTGGCAGAAAGTGGTTAGTGGAGCAGCTGGGTGGATAGAGCATAGTCCCTGGAGTCACGAGGACCTGAGTTCAAATCTGACCTCAGATGTTTACCAGGTGTGTGACCCCAGACAGGTCACTTAATCCCAACTGTTTAAAAAAAAAAGAAGAAAGTGGCTAGAATAATTCATCCTTGGTTATCTGGGATTATGGTTGGTCATTGTGTAGGTCAGAATTCTTAGGTCTTTCAAAGTTGCTTTTAAGTGCTATTTTTATTGTGTACATGTAAATTGTTCTCCTGTTTACTCTCTTTATACAAGTCTTTCTAGGTTTCTCTGAAACTATAACCTTCATGATTTCTTAGGGCACTATAACATTCTATTACATTCATATATTGTAATTTCTTCAGCCATTCCCCAAATGATAAGCACTCCTTTAGTTTCTAGTTCTTTGCCACTACAAGAACTACAATTATAAAGATTTAAATTTTTGTAACTGTGAGTCCCTTTCCTCTATCTATGATCTCTCGGGGTATGGCCCTGTTAAGAGTATTGCTGGCTCAAAGGTATGGACAATTGAGTGATTTTTTTAAACTATAGTTCTACATTGCTTTCCCAAGTGGCTGAACAAGTTCAAAGCCGCACCAACTGTATCCCATCTTTCCAAAGCTTCTCCAGGAATTATCATTTTTATTTTTTGTTATTTTTGCCAAACTGATGGATGTAAGGTGGAACATGAGTTGTTTTACATTGCATTTCTCTAATTATTAGTGATTTGGAGCATTTTCATATACTATATATAGCTTGTATTTCTTCCTTTGGAAGTTGTCTTTTCATATATTTTGACCATGTGTCAATTGGAAAATGGTTCTTATTCTTATAGATTCGAATCAGTTTCTTATATATCTCAGAAATGAGACCTAATCAGAGAAACTTGTAGCAATTTTTTTCAGGTTAACTCTTTCCCTTCTAACTTTAGCTACATTGGTTTTGTATGGGTCTTGCAAAAAAACTTTATACAATTTAAGTCACCCATTTTATCTTCTGTGATCCTTTCTGTCATTTTGTTAATTCCCTTATCCAAATATCTGAAAAGCAATTTCTTTCTTGCTAGTCTAACTTGCTTATGATGTTGCCCTTTACGTCTAATTTATACGACCACACTGTCCTCTCTACGGCACTTTTTATACAGTTTATAAAGTCCTTACAGATGTCGCCTCACTAGACAGTGGATCTCTGGGAAGTAGAGACTATTTTCATTACTGTTATCCCCATTTTACAGATGAGGAAACTCTGGCTGGTAGGGCTACACTAAGTCAGAATTTGAACTCAGGTCTTCCTCTGCATACAGCACCCTTCCCACCGCACCACCTCCTTGCTTAGTTAGGTAGGTACATCGATTTCGCAGTATTTCATAGCATGCATTCTTATCTCAATAGTGGGGGCTATTTGGACTTACCAACACTAGGTTACTATATTCATTTACTTCTGTGTGTTATCTGATCTGTTCCAAAGCCTGACCTCTCTATTTTTTAACCAGTACGAAGTCATTTTTATGATTATTTACTTTGTAGTATAGTTAGAGATATGGTACTGCTAAACTCCTCTTTTTCACTTTTCCTCCCTTTATTTCCCCTGATGTTTTTGACCTTGTGTTTCTCTGGATGAATTTCATTATTTTTTCTAGCTTCACAAAATAATATATTAATTTGATTGACATGGTACTGAAAAAGTGGATTGATTGAGGCAGTAATGTTATTTTTATTATATGGCATGGCTTATCCTTGAGCATTTATCTAACATTTGTCTAATTATCTGGGTCTATCTTTATTACCATAAAGAATGTTTAGTAGTTGAACTTATATAAATTTTTATGCATATGAACTGGTCGATTGACTCCCAAGTATTTGCTGTTTTCCCCATTAGATTGTAAGCTCCCTGAGAGCAGGGAATGTTTTTTGTCTCTTTTTGGTACCCCCTAGTGCTTGGCACAGTGCCTGGCACATAGTAGACACTCAGTAAGTATTTACTTATTGAATGATTACATATTCTATAGTGATTCTGAACAGAATTTCTCTTGCTGTGCTGTTGGGTTTTATTCATCTTAAAAAGAAATACTGGTGATTTGTACAGATTTATTTTATATCCTGGAAGGTTGCTTAAAATAAGTTTCAATTAATTTTTAGTTGACTCTATAGGATGTGCTAAGTAAAACATCATTCAAAAAGTATTTTTTTCCCTCTTTGACTATACTTTCCGCATCCTCAATTCTTTTCTTATTGCTATAGTTAATATTTCTAATACTATATCAAGCAATAATGGTAATAGATATCATATTCTTGTTTTACCCCGATCTTACTGGAAATGTCTTTAGTTCATCCCTATAACATATAATGCTGGCTCTTTGGTACATACACTTACACACACTCACATGCACACACACATACCATATTAAGGAAAGATTGGTTTATTTCTATTTTCAGTGTTTTTGATGGAAATGTATAATTTTACTCCAAAGTACTTTTTCTCCATCTATTCATATATCATAGGATTTCTGTTGTTGCTAATAATAGTTTTTTATTTGGACAGTTTTCCTCATGTTGAACCAATCACGCATTCCTGGTAGAAATCCAATTTGGTCAGTGTATGATCTTTGTGATATATGGTATATAGCCTCTTTTGGTAATATTTTATTTTTGCATCATTATTCATTAAAGATATTAGTCGATAGTTTTCTTTCTCTATTTTGACTCTTGCTGTTTTAGTTAACAAGAAGATATCTATGTCATAGGAGGAATCTGTGGCAGGATCACGTTTTTTTCCTAACAGTTTACATAATATTGGATTTAACTGCTTCTTGAATGTTTGATAAGAATTTTTTTTTATCCCATAGGAATTCACTTATGTGTTGTTTAGTTTCTTTTTCTGAGACTAAGCTATTTAAATTTCTCAGTTTTTGTTTGAACAATCTGAGCATTTTATATTTTTGAACACATTCAAATAATTTTTCAGCTTTATTGGAAGATAGTTGGGTAAAATAGCTTAGAACAATTTATTTTATATCTTCATTTATTATGAATTATCATTTAAAATTCTGGTAATAGTAATCTGATTTTCTTTATAAAAATAAAATTATATAATGGTTTATATATTTTAATGGTTTAAAAATAGATCTTCATTTCATTTATTAATTCAATGTTTGTTTACTGCTTTCAATTTTTAAAGTTTTTGCATTTCTACTTTAATGTTCAATTATTTTAAAAATTATTAATATTCAAATTTTTTTAAAAATGTGCATTCCATTTTCTTTGGTTTATTCTTTCTATTTTTTTTGATGAAAATACTTAAATATATGTTATTTCTCACAAGGGTTGCATTCTACAAATTTTGGTATGTTGGCTCTTGTCATTATAGCAATGAAAACTTTTTTTTTGCTTATTTTCATGATTGGCCAAACAGCTCTTTAAGATTAAATTATTTAATCTCAAATTAGTTTTAGCCCTTTCTTTAGTGCTCCTTTATTGAATATAATTCTTTGTACTTTGGACAGTAAAAAAAAATTGTTTAAGGTTTGTTTGCTGCACTTGTTTGTTTGCAAGCTTCTATCCCCAAACACAAGGTCAAATTTGTAAAGGGGCTATTCACAGCTAAGAACTATGTATGCTCCTTTCTATTTTCAATCAATAATTGCTAGAGTTATATCCAATTTTTCTTTCTTTTCATTGTCTTTACTTTTTTCCTTTTCATTATGAATGTAACAAGATTAGGAAACAAACATTTCAATGTAGAAAGAATAAAAAGACCGTATATGAGCTACAAATTTCTATTATCTAAAGTACTTTTTAAAAAAATTATCTTAAATTTAGAAAGACAGCAAAAAAATTGCTCTGTTTTGTTGCTTATGGTTCCTTCTGGATTTCTGAACCTCTTAAATATGTGTATTTTAACATTTTTTTCTTTTTAATTTATGGAATAAAATAAGCATTTCCACAACACGGCACAATAAAAAGGATGATTCTACATGAAACTTCAAGTCTACTATACACAAATTGCTACTCATTTCAAATACATGTATGTTTACATGGAGATTTAAAATTAAAAGAAAAAAGCATCAACAAAAAAACATTTTTAAAAATTTGTTGATTTTTTTCCTTCTTTTCTAAATTTTTTTAATTTTTAAAATCTTATTTTCTTTATTCATTTTCAGTTTCCAACATTCATTTCCACAAGATTTTGAGTTCCAAATTTTCTCCCCATTTCTCCCCTCCCCCTATCCCAAAACACCGTGCATTCTGATTATCCCTTCCACCAATCTGCTCTCCCTTCTATCATATCCCTCCCCTTCCCTTTTCCCCATCTGCTCTCTTTTCTTGTAGGGCAAGATAGATTTCTATACCCCATTACCTGTATTTCTTATTTCCCAGTTGCATGCAAAAACAATTCTCAACATTCATTCCTTAAACTTTTGAGTTCCAACTTCTCTCCTGTTCTCCCTGTTCACCCGTCCCCACTGAAAATGCAAATAACCCTAGCAAGCAATTCAATATAGGCTACAGATGTACAATTTTGCTAAGACTTCCATAATAGTCATGTTGTGAAAGGCTAATTATATTTCTCTCCAACCTATCCTGCTCCCTATTTATTCTATTCTCTCTTTAGACTTTGTTCTCCCCTAAAGTGATTACTTCTTATTACTCCCTCTTCCCATTTGTCCTCCCTTATATCATCCTCCCCACTCCACTTATCCTCTTCTCCCCTACTTTCCTATAGTGTAAGACAGATTTTGATACCATGAGTGTGCATGTTATTCCCTCCTTAAGCCAAATGTGATGAGTAAGCTTCACTTTTTCCCTCTCACCTTCCCCCCCTTTCCCCTCCATTGAAAAAGCTTTTCTTGCCTCCCTTATGAGAGATAATTTGCCCCCTTCTATTTCTCGCTTTCTTCTCCCAATATATTACTCTCTCACCCTTTAATTTTATTTTTTAGTATCCCTTCCTACTCCACTCACCCTGTGCCCTCTCTATATATGTAAACACATCTATCTATCTATCTATATATGTATGTATGCATCCAACTACCCAAATACTGAGAAAAGTTTCAAGAGTTACAAATATTATCTTTCCATGTGGGAATGTAAAAAGTTCAACTTCAGTAAGTCCTTTATGATTTCTCTTTCTTGTTTATCTTTTCATGCTTCTCTTGACTCTTGTTTTTGAAAATCTGATTTTCTATTCAGCTCTGGTCTTTTCATCAAGAACTCTTTAAGGTCCTCTCTTTCATTGAATGACCATTTTTCCCCCTCAGTATATACTCAGTTTTGCTGGGTAGGCGATTCTTAGTTTCACTTCTAGTTCCTTTGATTTCTGGAATATCACATTCCAAGCCCTTTATGTAGAAGCTGCTAGATCTTGTGTTATCCTGATTGTATTTCCACAGTCCTCAAATTGTTTCTTTCTAACTGCTTGCAATATTTTCTCCTTGACTTGGGAACTCTGGAATTTGGCTACAATATTTCTAGGAGTTTCTCTTTTCAGATCTTGAATCAGAAGGTGATCAGTGGATTCTTTAAATATTTATTTTGCTCTCTGGTTCTAGAACATCAGGGCAGTTTTCCTTGATAATTTCTTGAAAGATGATGTCTAGGCTCTTTTTCTGTTTATGGCTTTCATTCAGGTAGTTCCATAATTTTTAAATTGTCTCTCCTGGTCAGTTTTCCAGGTCAGTTGTTTTTACAATGAGATATTTCACATTATCTTCCATTTTTTCATTCTTTTGGTTTTGTTCTGTAATTTCTTGGTTCCCCATAAAGTCATTAGCTTCCATCTCTCCATTCTAATTTTTAAAGAACTATTTTCTTCAGTGAGCTTTTGAACCTCCTTTTCTATTTGGCTAAGTCTGCTTTTTAAAGCATTCTTCTCCTCATTGGCTTTTTGGACCTCTTTTGCCAATTGAGTTAGCCCATTTTTAAAGGTGTTGTTTTCTTCAGCATTTTTTTTTTGGCTCTCCTTTAGCAAGCTGTCGACTCGCTTTTCATGATTTTCTTGCATTGCTCTCATTTCTCTTCCCAAATTTTCCTGCACCTCTCTTAATTAATTTTCAAAATCCTTTTTGAGCTCTTCCATGACCTGAGACGACTGCACATTTATTTTGGAGGTTTTGGATGCAGAAGCCTTGACTTCTATGTCTTCCTCTGATGGAATGCATTGTTCTTCCTCTTCTGAAAGGATGGAAGAAAATACCTGTTTACCAAGAAAGTAGCCTTCTGTAGTTTTATTTTTTTCCCCCTTTTTTGGGCATTTTTCCAGACAGTTACTTGACTTTTGAATCCTTTGTCACGAGGGGGGGTATAGTCTGGGGACCTGTAAGTTTTCAGTTCCTGCATAGTGGCACAATCAAGGGAGAGGAGTTTACTCCTCTTCTGGCCTGTGCTCTGGTCTGGGAGCTACCAAAGTTTTCTGCCCAGGACCTGCAAGTAGAACTCCCTTTCCAGAACTCCATGCCAGCACTCTTCCTCATCCTAGGACCACTAGTCAGGGCTGAGACCCAGATCAGTGGCTCAATTCCCCCAGGGTCTTTAGGCCAAGAGCTTTGATGCTGCTGTTGCTACCACCACCACCTGGGGCCAGGACTAAGAGAGGACCCTGCTCCCTTCTCACTCAGGTAAAAAAGCTTTCTCACTGATTTTGAAGCTGTCTTTTGCATTTGTGGATTCAGGGATGTGGGAACCTCAGCTGCTGCTGGGGATTCTACCCCTGAGGTCTGCTCTGGTCCTGTTCCTGCTCATGCTGAATGACCAAGGCTGGACTGGGTTCCATGGGCTGCACTCCGCTCCACGCCCCATGTGATACACTTTCTTGTCAGCCTTCCAGGCTGCCTTGGACTGGAAATCTCTTTCCCTCAGTCTTTTTGTGGCTTCTGCTGCTCTATAATTTGTTTAGTCATTTTTTATAGATATTTTATGGGCTGTGGGGGAAAAATTAGAGTAGGTGCATCTTTCTACTCTGCCATCTTGGCTCTGCTCCCTAATTTTTCTAAAATTCTGTTTAGGTTTTTTATCTACTCATTTACTTTTTGCCAGATATGCTTTTTTGCTTTCAATATTTTGTTTTTTAAAATTTCCATTTATTTTAATTTTAACATTTAAAAACTTTTATTTTAACATTAAATTTTAATATTCAATTATTTTTAAAATTATTGGTGGATTTTTTTTTATGTGCATGTTCATTTCTTTGATCTATTATTTCTCTCTTAGGTTAAAATGGGAATAGTGGCAGTCCTTACTTAGAGTTTTACTGTCTATTTCTTCCTATATTTTATTTAGCTTTTCCTTTAACTGTGTATATGCTATGTCATTCAATATATACATATTAAATACTGGTATGAATTCAATACCTATGGTATATTTAAGAATGTAGTTTTCCTATTTCCTTCAATTAAGTTGTTTTTTCTGCTTTCTTGTCTAAGTTCATGATTGAAAACCCTGTTTTTTTGAGATCAGCTGAAACACAATAAGATTTTGCTTCAGTTTCCTGAATTCTCTGTAAATCTATTTCATCTCATTGAAGCAGTAAGATGGCTCAGTGGATGGAGTGCTCGGCATGGAGTCAGGGAGAACTGAATGTAAGCCTGGCCTCAGACACTTACTACCTAATGACCATTAGCAAGTCACTTAACTTCTATTTGCCTAGAATGCAGCTAGGTGGCTCAGAGGATAGAGCACTGGACCTAGAGACAGGAAAGTATTGAGTTAAAATCTGGCCTCAGATAACTACCTCTGTGACCCTGGGCAAGTCACCTCATCTGTTTGCCTTCATCCAATGGAGAAGCAAATAGCAAACTACTCCTGTATTCTTGCTGAAAAAACCTTGTGGACAGTTCAATTTGCAGGGTCATGAAGAATCAAACATGACTGAACAACATGTTTCCTGTAAATAAAATATTATTTGGTTTTGTGTTCTATCTCATGGGTGAGTTTATTCTATTCACAATCACAGTTGTGACCATTGCATATATCTTTCCATCCTATTCTCCAAAACTTCTTCCTCTGTCTCAGTGTTCTGTGCTTGATTTGATCTGCTTCCATTCCTCCACTCTTCTTTTCCTCTCACCCAGAATGCAATCAACATGTTCTAATCAAACCTCCCTTCCTGAGCCTTTCTTCATGATCCACACTTTGAGATTAGAGTTTGTTTTGCTTGTGATTAATCCCTCCCTTAATCTATTTTTCTTCTAATTCCATCCTTCTGTCCACATTTTCTCCTAGCAATTCAGATGAAAGTGAGGTTCAAATGATGTCTGCTCTCCTAATTCTTACTCATTATTTGCAGTCTACATTATGATTGTTTGAGAGAAGTTCCCCCACCCCTTCCTCTTCTTTTCTTTCCAAGTGTATTGAAAATGTCTTTTATAACACTTTTTGTATTCACGTGTCCATTGTCAATATGCACTATAACTATCCTTATAATTGTCATGGGTCTTTATGCTGTCTGCAGGATCACATGTGATTTTGATTCTTCTGAGATTGTGATGTTTTATGTGGGAAAATAATGGTGTTAAATATTTACTTTCTTGATAAGGAGCCACTTGGGCCTATTAAAAATACCACATATGCTACAGCTCCCTTCTGTCCTCAGACCTTAGTTCCTGTTCCTCAGTGTTGTCTTCAGTATCTGTCCAAAGATATATGTACATATACATTACATGTACATATAGTGTATATATACACATAATGTATATGTATATATATATTATATATATATCTGGATGGATTAATTCTACGTACAACCTTTCATAATCTGGGGCATATGCATTGTTTATCTACTAAAATCCTCGAGGGTAGGGGAGATATCATCTTTGCATCCCCAGAGCCTAGCATAGAGTCTGACCCATAGTAACTACTTTGTATGTGTTTGCTGATAAGGTCATAGATACATACATACATGTATATTTTTTTGAAGTAATCATGAGTAAATAATGAAATCCTGCAATGTTCTGGGGCATAAAACAATCAGAAAAGCTTTTGGAAGCATAGACCATTCTTATAATGATATACAGTGATAATAGAGAAGAGGAAGTAAGTAGAACTGGCAGTTAATGATATTTTGTATGGTATTTTGTAGTCTTTTAAAAATACCATTTGCAGTATTCTTTTGGAATTTTTCTCTCTTTGAAATATGTTGAAAAGTAATTATAAAGACTTTTAAAATTATGTTATCTCCAGAATGAATTTTCTGTACTCCGTGAGGTTCAGCTCCTCCTAACTTAATTTTACTGAGCACTGTTTTCACTGTCGGGGACTCAGTTGTTAAGAATCTAAATGTAGTTTGAAGTTCCACTGTTATCAATGATTAAGAGAGCAATCTAGAAACATGGAAGAGCTATTTCTTTTGACAACTATTTGCTATCTTCCTTTCATTTTCATCTATGAGTGTCCCTTGGATAATCTTGTTTAGTTGAGTTCCATGTAAAAGTTTTTTCAGGGTTATTTTCCTCTCCACTGCCTTTTGTTGTTTGGGGAAAGAATATAAAGAACATAAGTCATAGTCCTCCATTATCTTCCTTTTTACCATTTTATAAATGAGCTTGTGTTTTAAACAATTGTTGCCCTGGGGTGCCACATCACTCTGCTTGGCAAGGAGATTAAGTATTTGCTGTTATTCATTTTTCATATTTTAGTGTCAGCTTATTATATGGGTTGGATTGGAGAAGTTATTTCTCATTTCTATCTTTTCTTCTACTTTGGTGTTAATTTTGACCTTTGCTCTTCTCAGTGAATAATCAAACCACAAACATTCAGTTGATTTTGTAAGTCACCGGACTTTCTTGTCTGCCATATAATTTATTTCTTGCAGTGTTACTCAGTGGTTGCTGTATTCAGTGTTACTTGACTCCCTTCTTGAAGAATATTTTGATGAAAGCAGAACTTTTGATGACTAAGAAAAAAAGGGGGATTTTATTTTAAGCTATGTTAGGAAGAAAAGGGCAGAACCATAGCTGGGGATATATCAAACAATGATAAACAATGATAGGCTAAAGGTTCTTATTTTATCTACCAAAGAATGACCTTTGGACTAAGGAAAACCCATCAAAAGGATGTATTATGATATATTCATTTCATCATTTAAGTGTCAACTACTTGCATTCCTGAACATGGCTTTAGGGACTAGGGATAAAAGGAAAAAATAAAATAGTTCCTAACCACAAGAAGCTTATATTGTACTGGTATGAGATTTCTGTGAAAAAAGACTTTAAATAAACTCATTTTTAGGGGAAAATTAGAGGTGAATGGGGGTGGGGGGGTTATAGTGAAAAGAAATAATAAAAGGCATAAATTCCTCAAGTTAGGAATCATAGCTCTAGTTGGAAAATAACTGGGTCATAAAATAAATATCATGTAAAAATTTGCAATCCATTTCACAAGGGAATGGTATAGAACCAAGAATTACCCTGACTACCATCTCCCTAAGATTTTCTAAAAAGCTCTGTTTTATTGCCATCTACAGGCAAAAGTCTTTTATATAATTGAAGTAGTGTATATTGTTATTTTTGTTTTGCTATGTTATCACTGTATCACTTCACATAAGTTTTCATATATTTTTAATTGTTCATATTTGTCATCCTTTATAATCGTTTCATTATATGTTCATATGCCAATTACAATTGTTTTTTATGAATATTATTATAAAGCTGAGATTTTTGTATCAATAACCTTTTTAAGGGCAAGGGTATAAACCTAATAATACCTTTGCAAGGTTAAAGAATATTAACAATTCTGTAACTATTTTTTGCGTTAACTAAAAACTACTTTCCACAACTCCATCATGAGAGAAATGAATATTATACCATTATATTAACAACTATTTTTCTTTTTATTTCTGTTAAAATCCAAGTCCTGAAAAGATCAGTTAGTCTCTGAAGGGCATGACTGAGTGAAGAGATCTGCTCCTAGTCCTCAAGGCACATGATCCTGAATTGAGTGAAACCCCAACCAACTGGGAGATCTAATTTATGAGTATAAACAGAATCCAGTTTAGGTGAGTCTTTGCCTGAAGGAGGAACCCCCAATTCTTGGTCCCCTCTACTAGAGTTTAGGGCAGCTCAGCTAATTAGTGAAGGATAAAACTGGCAAGAGAGGTCTGGATAGAGAAGGCTTCCTCTTGCCCAGATGCCTTGAGGCTGCTGTCGAGATGAAGCCAAATTCTCAGCAGAAGCTAAGAGAGGAGTTCCCTTTCAGAAGGGATTTAAGGCATTTCAGGGTCGCCCATGCAGTCTTTGGTTATGAGAGAAACCACTGATCATCAATTTATTGATTTCTGGTTAACTTAACTAATAAATTGATTATTAATTACCCAAAACTGCCTCTCAGGGTTTTCATTCATTACAATCATAAATAAATAAGCTTGCCAATTTCTGTGCCCCTTCTGTGAGAATCTTCTTTTAATCACAACAAAAAAACCCATTATTTGCTTCCTTAAAAACCCTCCTCATATAAGGTGGAGCTTCAATAACTATTTTTCTTCTTTACAAAGATTAGGGCAAGTCTCTTTTCTTGCTTGAAAGGCCTGTTTACCTTTATAAGGGTATGTCACGAGATCAATTTAGAGTTTTTTAAAATTTTTTTTAAATTTATTTACTTATAACATTCATTTTCACAAAATTTTAGGTTCCAAATTTTCTCCCCATTTCTCCCCTCCCCCCACCCCAAAATGCCAAGCATTCTAATTGCCCCTATCACCAATCTGCCCGCTCTTCTGACATCCCTCCCTTCCCTTATCTCCATCTTTTATTTTGTCATGTAGGACAAGATAACTTTCTATACCCCATTACCTGTATTTCTTATTTCTTAGTAGCAAGAACAATACTCAGCAATTGTTCCTAAAACTTTGACTTCCAACTTCTCTTCATCTCTCCCTCCCCACCCATTCCCTTTGGTAAGGCAAGCAATTCAATATAGGCCATATCTGTGTAGTTTTGCAAATGACTTCCATAATAGTTGTGTTGTGTAAGACTAACTATATTTCCCTCCATCCTACCCTGCCCATTTCTTCTATTCTCTCTTTTGACCTTGTCCCTCCCCAAGAGTGTTGACTTCTAATTGCTCCGTCCTCCCATTGTTCTCCCTTCCATCAGCCCCCCAACTCTGCTTATTTCCTTCTCCCCCACTTTCCTGTATTGTAAGATAGATTTTCATACCAAAATGAGGGTGCATTTTATTCCTTCCTTTAGTCGAATGTGATGAGAGTAAGCTTCATGTTTTTTCTCTCACCTCCCCACTTTTCCCTCCACTGAAAAGTCATTTACTTGCCTCTTTTATGAGAGAAAATTTGCCCCATTCCATTTCTCCCTTTCTCCTCCCAATATATTTCTCTCTCACCACTTAATTTCATTTTTTAAAGATATGATCCCATCCTATTCAATTCACTATGTGCTCTGTGTGTGTGTGTGTGTGTGTGTGCATGTGTGTGTGTGTGTGTGCAATCCCACCAACTACCCAGATAATGAAAAAAAGTTTCAAGAGTTGCAAATATTGTCTTTCTATGTAGGAATGTAAACAGTTCAACTTTAGTAAGTCCCTTATGACTTCTCTTTGCTGTTTACCTTTTCATGCTTCTTCTCATTCTTGTGTTTGAAAGTCAAATTTTCT
>CM053772.1:175829724-175851734 GCA_028658325.1 Potorous gilbertii | reverse complement strand
AAGGGATCGAAGGGCATCGAATAGGATATTCCAGAAGTCAAAGGAACTAGGACTAAAACCAAGAATCACCAACCCAGCAAACCTGAGTATAATACTTCAGGGGAAAACATGCGCTCTCAATGAAATAGAGGACTTTCAAGCATTCTTGATGAAAAGACCAGAGCTGAAAAGAAAATTTGACTTTCAAACACAAGAATGAGAAGAAGCATGAAAAGGTAAACAGCAAAGAGAAGTCATAAGGGACTTATTAAAGTTGAACTGTTTATATTCCTACATAGAAAGACAATATTTGTAACTCTTGAAACTTTTTTCAGTATCTGGGTAGTTGGTGGGATTGCACACACACGCACACGCACCCACACACACACACAGAGCACAGAGTGAATTGAATAGGATGGGATCATATCTTTAAAAAATGAAGTTAAGCGGTGAGAAAGAAATGTATTGGGAATAGAGAGGGAGAAATGGAATGGAGCAAATTATCCCTCATAGAAGTGGCAGGCAAGAGAATTTTTAGTGGAGGGAAAAAGAGGGGAACTGAGAGAAAAAGAAGAAGTTTCATCACATTCGACTAAAGGAAGGAATAAAATGCACACTCATTTTGGTATGAAAACCCATCTTACAATACAGAAAAGAGGGGGAGAAAGGGATAAGCAGGGTGGGAGGGATGATGGAAGGGAGGGCAATGGGAAGAAGGAGCAATTTGAAATCAACACTCTTGGAGAAGGACAGGATCAAAAGAGAGAATAAAAGAAATGGGGGGCAGGATAGGAGGGAGGGAAAGATAGTCTTACACAACACGACTATTATGGAAGTCATTTGCAAAACTACACAGATATGGCCTATATTGAATTGCCTGCCTTCCCAAAGGAAATGGGTGGGGAGGGAGGGCTGGGGAGAAGTTGGAAGTCAGAGTTTTAGGAACAACTGCTGAATATTGTTCTTGCTACTAGGAAATAAGAAATACAGGTAATGAGAAATAGAAAGTTATCTGGCCCTACAGGGCAAAAGGGAAGATGGGGACAAGGGAAAGGGGGGATGATAGAAGAGTGGTTATAGGGGTAATTAGAATGCTCAGTGTATTGGGGTGGGGGGAGGGGACAAGTGGGGAGAAAATTTGGAACCCAAAATTTTGTGAAAATTTGAAAAGTTAAATAAATAAATTTATTTATTATTATTTATAAATTTATTATTATTAAAAAAATAATGACCCATTGTTCTCTATAGTAAAATACTTGTTTTAATACATTGCAGAATTATTCCTTGGATTTTTGTATTAAAAATGCATATTTGCCAGAGAAAAAAATAGCAACTCTCATTCTTAACCCTGCCAGTAGTTGGTGTAGCCATTTTAAGAGGAAGTACAGCATTTTGTTTTGTTTGTAAATGTTATCATGTTACTTTGATGTTTTGATATGCTTTTTTTTTTTGCTGAAAATGAATATAGCAGTGATCATCTTAAAAAATCTCTTTGAATGGAATGTAAAGGTGAGAGGCAAAGGGAAAAAACAGAATAGTCTTTTCTGGCAATTTCATGAAGGAAATATTTTAAAGTTTTTTCAAATCTTACCTGTCATAAGTGAGTATGTTGTCAGCAATGTATTCTTTTAGTTGCTATTTTCCAAAGTGGCTTATACCATACTTCCATCATTTTAATCCCTTTTACATTAAGGAGCAGTTCAGTTGTTAGTGAAAGTAATACTCATTTTGACTTTTATTTCTTACATGACTTGAAAGATAAATATTTTGCTGTACCTTGTATTCACAAAGTTTTAAATACATTTGCCTCTGATTGTTATGCCATGATAAAATTTCACAGTTAAATTTTCAGGATCAAATTACATTTGCCTTCATTAGTACAACTGAACATTTATTTATTCAGTACCTTTTCTGCACAAGGTGCATTGTTGCCTAAGCTTATTTGATAATCTCAGTACTCTTTTTTTTTTTTAAGAATTCTATTTACTCTGCCTAAATACAAAATTGTCTTAAAGATTGGAAATCTTTACAAAGAATACCCAGTGATCCTATGGAATGGGAAGTGAACCATTTTACCAGTAGAAATCTGTTCTCTTTTTATGAAATTTTCTTCCCCTAGAGGTATAAATTCTTTATAGTTACCCCTCACGTCCCCATCCTAGAAACAATAACCCTTAAGATTCCTCTAAAAATACAAGTGGATATCTGTCTAGATCTTAACTCCTTCACTTTTTGTCTGAAAAATACACAATGCTTAGAACTATTGTGGACCAACTATAGTCTTAGAGACATCAAAGACAATACTTCCTTTATCCTTTGGTTAGTGGTTCCCTGTAAGATTTCATCTACTAAATGTGTATACACACACACATGCATACATCTACTTATTTACATAGTATTTCTGCCATTAAAATGTAAACTCCTTGCAAGCAGGGACTCTTTTTCCCTTTCTTTGTATCTCTAAGTCTTAGAATAGTGGCTGACTTGGATTAAGAATTTAATACAGTAAATACTTTGCTAAAAGATAGAATCATTGATAAATAAAAGGTCTTTCTAAAACTTTTCATAGAAATACAAGATGAGTACCTAGCAACATAAACATAACTGATCTCATTTTATGTTCAGAACTCAGGACCATCAACCAACAACATTATCTTTTGGTAATAGTTTTTTGAGTGATGTGACGTGTTTAAATCAAGATTTCTTAACGTTTTTTTTTCCTCATGGACCATTTGACAGTCTGAAGAAGCCCATGGACTCCTCAAAATGTTTTTTTAAATGTGTAAAATCATATCAGAGTTTCTAGTGTGGTCTAGATGATTTACCTTATGAATTATTGCTAAATTTTAGTTGTGGTGTTTATAAAGGTTTGAGAGATAAAATTTCTGGGTAATTTTATGAATAGTGCCAGCATTTTAATAAAAAAAAATGGTCATTTGGCCATCCCTTTCTTACACCAAAGACAATCATGACAGCTAGACTCAGCGATTATATGCACATTGGAAGAGGGGTGTTCCTGAGGGTGGCAATTAATTCTTATTGGTTAGCAGTCAGGGAGAGAATGAGTATTACAGTGAAGGGCTGGATCTAAACTTTGATTATGTCATTTACTTTTTAAGTTAACCCCTTCCTTGGTAGTCTGTTCCAAGAATTTATCCCTACCCAGACCTGTTTAGAACATAATGTCTTCTCCACGTGTATGGGTTCTGGATGGAGGAGAAGGTTAGCACAACCTTCAGAGACCGAGGTCTTGAAATGAAGATAAAAGAAAGAAGGAAAGATCTGAATCTCCCCAAATCAGTGGTTATTAATGATCATTTCTCTCATTATTGATCCCATAGTTTACCAGGTGTGTGTGAAGTTGATGAGGATTGGAAGCAGGGCAGGGGTGTGAGACACTTCTGCAAAGACCAGAGTACTGGAGCAGGTCACTTGGAATGAGTTCACAGACTCAAGGATTTTTGACATCAAAGTAAAGTTTATCACACTTTTCAGCCATCAAGAGTTCTTAGAGAACCTGCAACCTTAGAGGGGTACAGGTAAAGTTTATGTAGGATATTCTATAGTAAAACAAATGCCAAATATGCTAACTAGGTTGTTCAAGGTGGGATTAGGGAGTGGTTAAGGAGTGATTAGTTCTTAAAGGAACATGCACTTTTATTATCTACTGCACAGGTATTTTACCCAGAGTTCATTGGGAAATAGCCCAAGAATGGGGCTACATGTAGGTTTTAGGCCTAAAACATCACTAAGTCAAATAATGGTCATAAGTGACTAAGGAATGCCAGGCTGCTCTCATCAATGTCTTGTTAGACAAGATAAATGTAAGGGAGTGTACATATGTCTTAGTCTAGGATTCATATATTGGTCAGCGAGTAGTAAATGTCATTATGACCCATTACACAGCCAGTTTAGCCAGTACACAACTGGTTCAGACTAATAAGTTCTAGAGGTGCTGCTAGCTACTGTATCAGGAGGAGATAAAAGTTTTACTAGGGCAGGTTATGTCCTTGGGTTGGAGAGAAACTGTCTAGGATAGTGTTTTGAGGCTAGGGAGAAATGTAATCTTTAAAGAGAAATGTGAGTTTAGAATTGGGGTCCAAGCACATACGCCCAAGCACCCCATCAAAATAATTGCTGATATCTGACATTTTCTACTTTTGTGTCCTCTGGTTTCCACATGTGCTTTGAATTTTATATAGTACTTTATACGTAAATTGTTATGGTCTTTTTACTAAGTGAAATGCCTATCTATTTCTATATCAACCAATTCTTCGTAGGCATGCAAGGCATGGTATCTTTTCTATCAATCTCCTCAGCCCATTGTAATCTAGCTTCCTTATGTACCTTACCCATTATTCTATTCAGATGGCTTTTTGTGTGGTATTGTGAGAAAAGTCTTGAATTTAATGTATTTACAATATTTTTATGGTGATTAATCTTTCCAGATTTTTCAGCAACTTGCTTTGTTTCAACTCTAAGTCAGACTTGCTTTATTTGCTGTGAGATCATAGGATCATATTGGAAAGAACTTTGGAGGCCATGTAGGCCAGCCCCTCAATTTAAAGATGATACAGTTGCAACTTAGAGAAGTGAAGCCTTTTGTCCAAAGTTACATAGATAGTAACTGGTAAGAGAGTCATAGTTAATTAGAAGGCACCAGGAAACTCTTATTGTTTCCTCTGAATTTGTCTTTGGATTCACTTTTGTCCTTTTTGTTGTTTTTTCTTTCCAAGTTTTCAATAGTGTAAAATTGTTTAGTTTTTACTAACCATATAAATTGCAATCATATTTTCTGAGTTTTACAATCTGAATTCAGTATAAGTTGATGGTTTTCCTGGCATGGAATGATCCTTCCAAAGAGATCAAGCATATTATAACAAAAACAGCAAACTCTACAAAACTGAAATAACGATTCCCTACTTCAAGTTTATTATGAGGAAATCATTCTTCAAACCATATTTCAGCTCTTGAGTATAGATAGACAATATTTTGTCACTTGATTATATTCCATAAAATGTAATAAGCATAGTGGTTGCTACTGTATTCAAGTTCATTGTTTTAATTTTATTGCCTGCAATGAGATAAAGATTTTAGTTTTTTCTGTGATTGAACTGAACATTTTAATCTGTTTTCAATCAATTTTGGAATGGCTAAACACATTTAAATATGGAAAATATATATATTTATTACTTATCCCTTACATCAGATCTTTAACTATTTTTTCTAACACTTTTCAACTTCCTATGTTAGAATTTTCCTGACTGCCACTCTTTCCCTACCCAAGTGCTAATGCCTCTCCCTAAAAAATAGCCTCTTTTTTTTCCAGCATGTATTTGGAGTGTATGTCTGTGTATTATATTTCCTGACATAATATAAATTCCATGAGGGTAAGAACTCTTTCATTTTTTTGGTCTTCAAATCTCCAATGCTTAGCCATTTTTTGTGCTTTGTAGCACAGAGCCTACCTAACATATAACAGGAACTTAATAAATGCTTATTGATTTATTGATTTCATATAATGAACTCATCCCTCTCACTAAGTAGTCATTTTCTCGTGTGTTCAATTGAACTCACCCATATAAATTTCATTTGGTACATGATTCAAGTTACAGGATTTTTCAGTTTTGGAGTTGTCATGGCATAATGGAAAAAGTACTGAATTGTGAATGCTTAGGTTCTAGGTTGATCTCCTTCCATTTATTAGCTACATGACCTTGAACAAATAACTTCACTTTTTTTATGCCCTAATTTCCTTAGTTTGAAAAATTGAGCTCTTTGGAATAGTTGATCACTAAAGAGGTATTTATTATAAGCATTTAAACCCTTTGATGTTCGAAGTACCATACAATTTCTTACTAGCCTACTATGTGCAAAATCTGTTCCGTTTCTAAGAATCTGTTTTAAAAAGTCTTTGGAGTTATGCATTTAAAGTAAATATTTTTTAAAAACTTGTTCATCCCCTGGGGTGAAGAAGGGGAAGGTGAGAGGGAATAAATGAACCTTCCTTTCATTGAATTTGGCTCCAGGAGGGAACAACATACACACTCAATTGGGTATGGAAGTTTATCTTACCCTATAGGAAAGCATATTGGGGGAAGGGGTAATCAAAAGCAAATACTTTAGTAGAGGTACAGGTCAAAGGAGAGAATTGCATAAATGGAGGGTGGGATAGGATAGAGGGAACTATAGTCTTTCACATCACTATTATGAAGGTGTTTTGCATGACCACACATATGTAACCTTTATCGAATTGCTTGCCTTCTCAATGAAGGTGGGAGGGGAGAGAGGAAGGGAGAGAATGTGGACCTTAGAGCTTTAAAAATGAATGTTAGAGGTTATTTTTAGATGCAACTAGGAAATAAGATATAATAAGCAATGTAATATAGAAATCTACCTTACCCTACAGGAAAATAGAAGGGAAGGGGATAAAGGGTCAGGGGGTTGATAGAAGGGAGGGCAGATTGGAGGAAAAGGAAATCAGAATACATGCTGTCCTGGGGTGTTGGTAGGTGGGAGATGGGGAGAAAATTTAAAATTCAAAATTTTGTAGAAGTGAATGCTGAAAACTGAAAATAAATAAATTTATATGAAAAAATAAAATAAAATATTCAAATCAGAAAAAAAATTGTTAACCTCACATTTTAGCTTACAATTATAATTGATAGTGTTTAATCTTTTACTTAATGAAATCATTCACACACAAGACCAGAATATAGCACTAGTAGAATCTTCCTGAAATACTACCCTTTTGTATGAATGTCTCTTGATTTGTTTATTCTTTCTCAAATGGAAAGATGTGAGATGATATTCCATTTGTTGCCACATGCCTCAGAAATTCAAAATTGAAGAAGCTTACTTAAAAACCAAAGCTCTAGTAAATATGAGTAAGGGAGTATCTCATTTTTTCCCTTAGTATTACAGCTCACTCAGACTTTGTTTTTGATTATCATTGAATCCAGATGTTTTGGTCTTTATTAACTCTAAAATAATTTCTAATGTTATCATTCTATCATTATCTTATCTCTTTAAAATTAAAAGCAGATGGTGAAATTTATTAATATTTAATTATTTAATTGATCTGCAACTTCATAGATGTGGGTGCTTTGCACAATAGTATAGAATGCAATCTATTCAGGCTTTCTCATCCTGTGGTATAGTTATCTATAATCTTCCCACAAACATCCATAAGGGTCTTTGTTTTAATTGAGTTCTTTATTGTTACATTTTAGAAGTTCTATACAAGTATGTTATTTCTGACAACAGAACTAGATTACTAGATAGCAAATCATTCAGTAACAAAATGGGTAGCATATTTGTAAATGATATATAATTATTTCAGTGTTTTTTTTTTAATAACATGCTGACAATCTGAGTAAAGCAAAAATTACTTTCTTTGGAAATGAAGAAAAAAACACCATTTTCCAAGAATTTTCAGTGTATGTGATGCTCTCTGGTAGAATGGCCAGTTAATGCAATAATTATTTTAACAATTTCTAATTATTCTCATATTGGTGGTTTAAGTTCAACAAATTAGATACGGAAATACATTCCAATGGCAAGTGTCTTTAGGCTTTCTGCCTGTTCCTCATTTGTAATTTAGGAGATAAGGTCAATATATTTGAATATTGCCAAAGTTTCCTGATACAACATGGCAAAACTAATGTATTATTTTTCAAAGTAGAATACTTTGTCAAAAATTGGAGTTCAGTGAGAAATGTTTCATTTCTATTTTACTAAATGATTAGATTTAATCATTTTATTTGATGAATAATAGCACTTTTGAAAGACAATATAATGCTGTTGGCTTAATTATTTAGGAAGGAGAGTTCTTAAATGCTTCAGAGATCATTTTATTTGTAAAAAAAAAGTTATTGTGAGTACATAAGACACAATTTTGGGTATATTTGAACAAGAATTACTATTCAATTTTCACTTCTACAAATTCATTTGTAGACTCAGAGGCCACTAAATTATTAGGCGTACATGTCAAGGTTGATAAATCTAAGTTGTACCTCATAACTTTGTAGATATATAATGCTAAGGATTGTTCACTATTAATTACATCTAGCAAACAATATTCTTTTTCATGCTTCTTTCTTTTACTTGCACTTTCAATCATAATGTATTTTTTTCCCATGACAGTGGGAATAATGGCACAGTGTTTTAGCTAGAAACCTCTGTTTCTTTCATAGGTGTATCTCACTTTAAAATGAACATTTAAAAGTTCATATTTTGTTGTTATTGTTCAATCATTTTCAGTCACATCCTGCCTACTCTTCAGACCCTATTTGGAGATTTCTTGGCAAGGATATTGGAGGAGTTTGCCATTTCCTTCTTCAACTCATTTTATAGATGAGAAAACTGAGTCAAACATGGTAAAGTGTTTACCATGGTTATATAGCTATGAAGTGTCTGAGCCCATATTTGAACTCTGGAAGATGAGTCTTTCTGACTCCAGGCCTGGCACTCTATCCATTGTACCACCTAGCTGGACATTTTGATAGCATTATTGTTGCCTTATGGAGACAGTGCATTTGCGTTAGCCTTACATACATTTGTGCATGTCTGCGTGTTATACTGTGTCTACAGTGTGGTTATTTTGCCACCAGATACGTATCTTTGGAAATTTATTATTTCAACTCTTTAGAGGTAGATTTATTTTTAAAATAATTTAAAAAGACAGATTTATATTCAACCAACCAAGTTCTTTATTAATTAAAAAGTTGCTTTTCTTCCATATTGTTATGAGTATGATTATAAAATAACCTTTAGTAATGTGTTGGAATTTTCATTATGAAGTTTTTGCTCTAATAAGCCCTTTAAGAGTCACTCAGAAGCTTAGTAGCAATTTCTAATGATAAGATTTTCAAAGTTGGGCTTTGGGGCTCCCTCTGCTATCTGTATGCCTACTCCAGTTGGTATGAATCACAGCTTTAAGTATTATTTCAGCTGATATTTTTATCAGAATAGTTTTTATATTGTTAACTTTACATACACCAGCAAATATGGAAATTCTCTCATACAAAGAGGATTGCATGTGAAGCCATGGATCTCTGCCTTGTATGACTTGCCTCTTTTTTCTTTGAAGCTTTCAGTATGTTTAGCATAGTTAGTCCCAAGACTGCCTTGTTTGCCTCAGAACTTCCTTCTGCCCTGTTCTGCATACTTTTAAAAAATGCTTTATAACTCTTATATCCTTTTTTTCCTTTTTCTTGAATCATTTTCACTACAATCTATTTTCCTCTAAGTTTTCACCCTATCAGAAAACTTCTTTTTTTAAACATCCTCTCTTATGATCAATAAGCTGCACCTCTAATCTATCACTTCTCTAGCAAAAGGAGAAAACTTGTGTTTCATCTTCAGGCCTCTGAAGTTGTGGTTGGGCAGTTTATTGAGCAGAATTCTAAAGTCTTTCATGTTTGTCTTTACAATGTTGTAGAAAGTATGACTTGTTCTCCGATTCTGCTAGCTTCCCTCTGCATTGGTTCATATTAGTTTTTCCAAGTTTCTTTGAAACTACCTCTTTTGTCATACAGCACAATAGTTTTCCATTGTATGTGTATACCATGATTTCTTTAGCTCTCCTGCATTTGATGGGCACTCTCAATTTGTTTTCTGAAAAAGTAGGCTTTCTTGAACTGGATTGGGGGAGGGAGTCACTTCTATTTAATATAGAAAGTCACCTACATAACTACATTGGGTTTTTTTTAATCAAAGGGGTGCCATCCTATTTATAATACCTACACTAGACACTTTCTCAATCTATGATTCATTGATGACTACTTTTTTTCCTGGTATCTATTGTATTGACTAAAGACCACTGTGAGAGGGAGGGCAAGGTTCCTCCTTTCCCCCATGTGAAATAGTTAGAAAGTGACTTGGTGTTACTTTTAAACTACAGTATTCATAAAAGTGACTGTACAGGTAATCTTGTAACAGTAGGCATTTGGTAAAGTTTGAATTTCTTTTTGGTCTGTACTGTGATGAAAAGCATTTTATTTACAAAAAAGTAACTTTTCCTAGGTGCTACAGAATTTTTCCTTTGCTATCTTTATTATGAAGGATGACTTTTTCAAGTTAGGTGAAACTCTTGGTCAAAACCATATGATTTCACACGACATACAGCATATTAAAAAAAAGAATTATACAGCATTTGAGCTTAAGGACTATTTTTTGTTTGTTTCTCAAACATTATTCTTGGCAGTACATCTGTAATGTTTGGCTGTTGTAGCTGCTTATTTTTAAAGACATTCATTTAAAAAAATTAACAGGATGAGAGACAGCTGCAGGTACTGGCAGACTACAAAATGCATAATTACTAAGAGTAACTGAAGCATATTATAGTATAATTCAACAGAAAAAAACATCTGGCACGTGCTTTGACAGTTTGTCATATGAGAGTTGAGAAGAAAGCATTTGCTGCAGCTGGCAGATCCATCATGTCTCTGCCAAAATAGTGAACAAGTACACCTTTTGTTTTTTAACACTCTCATGTGATATGGAATAAACTCTTATGTGATTTCCTCTTTAACCACCATAGAAAGATTTTGAATGTTGAGGGAGTTATTCTTATAATTAACCTAGATATATACCTTAAAATTCATAAGTTATGCTTATAGAAAAATCATCCTCAATGGTAATGTGATCAGAAAAATGATAGGAATTGTAATCTGTGCCTTTGACATAGATAATTAAAGGTCTGCATCCTATAAACTGAGAAACCATTGTATCATTTCTTCTTTTCATTTTATTTTAATGTTATCTACAGTATTTTCAAGGATAATTATTTCTTACAGTGAGTTTCATATCCTGAAAATTTTGAGGTGCAAGAGCTTGTCAAGGCTTCCAAAATACTTTTTGGGGAAGGCCAGGGTCAAAAATAAGACAATTCATTTTCTAAAAGCTGTAAGTAGAGAATCCTTTTCCCTAGGTCAAGGTCTTTCACCCTAGCCATTTCCCATAACTAACAAAGGACATGAGAAAAAGTACAACCAATTTTGGAAAAGATAACCAGAGATGCAGTATCTTTGTGAGGAAACTCCATGAGGGTCAAAAGAATGGAAGTTTGTTATCGGTAGAATAGGGATTCCCAGGGACTTAGTAGAAGGCAGGGCTAGATGTGGGATATGTGAAGGGGATAGGGCTTAGGTTGGATGGAGATAAGAGAAGGGGATGGGGAACAGAGTAATTTCACTTAGACAACCAGGAGTTTTATATCGCTGAAACTGGAAGAGTAAGAGCTGGCAGGACTTCACTGGCCATGGTGTGGGTGCGCCTATCAGTAAAGTGCCTTATGTATTAGTGAATAAAATGGAATCATTCTACCGTAGAGCCCTAATTATAGCACTCATAGATATGTAATGTTGTGTCAGTTGTCTTTTGTTTTCTTTTTTGAGAAGAGGAAGCAGAATAGAATGTAAGGCTTTAATTAAATTTGCTTTTTTGTTGTTCTCCACCCTCCCTGATAGCACTGAATTCTCAATGCCTTACTTAGCTTACTTAGACACCATATAACATCTTTAATGTCCTCATTTCCAGAGTTTACTCCTCTCACGTAGGAACTTACATTGTAGCAACAGTAGGGTCATTTAGTTTCAATCCCTATCAAAAGACAATGTTGGACTGACGACTACATGTAGCACCAAGGAGTTTACAGGAAGTTATTAGATTCATTGTTTTCCTAGTAGTTAGTACATCTGAAGAAATTGCCACAAACGTTTCCTAGGCAGCCCCAGCACTTATGTTGTCATTGCTTATTGTGCATGCTTAATTTTTTTTAAAAAGTGAACAAATGGATGAGTAAAAGAATTCTCCAAATCTATGATTATATTATTTAGAATGTAGCAGTGAATGGCAAAAAGCCAGTTGTCCTCATCATGTTTTCATAAGATCTTAGCATTGGAGTATCCCAGCACACGCAAACACACACACACACACACACACACACACACACACACACACACACCCCACTCAACAAATTCCTGTGGCTCACTGTCATTTACAGATTCAGATTCAAAATTCTCTCACATTCATAAACTTCATAAACTGCCTTTCCCCTACCTTTCCAGTCTTATTACATCATACTCCCCAGTATGTACTCTTAGACCTGCTGACAGTGGCAGCCATGAACAAGACTCCAATTCTCAGCTCCCAGCACTTTCTCTGCATGTCCTTCATGCCTGGAATGCTGTTCCTCAACACTGCCTACTAGCTTCCCTGGCTTTTTTAAGTCCTAACTAAAATCCTCTCTTATATAGGAAACTTTTCTCTGCCCTTAATTATTAATTATAACTAATTATATCCTGTTCATATTACACAGAGTATGCTTTGTGTATATTTGTTTACATGTTGTTTCTTTCATTAAATTGTCAGCTCTTTGAAGGCAGGGACTTTCTTTTGCCTCTAATTGTATCCCTGGCCCTTAAGACGGTCTCTGGCACATAGTATCAATAAATGTTTATCGGTTAAATTTGATTGAGCTAGTAATGCTAGGTTTGTTTGTATTGTAAAGTACGAATTGTTTAAATTGTATTTAAAAATAAAGTGGTTCCAATAATAATAACCTCCCCCCAAAATCTCCAACTCTGACTTAAAAGGATATCTAGTGATACGATCTTTAAAAAATATATAACTCCTTATGTATCTGCCTAAGAGACATTACTGTTCACTAGACATGTTTAGATAATACTAAGGATCAGGGTGTCAAGAAGAAGACAATTTTTGATGTATTTGTTTATAGCTTTTTATGTATTATGGTTTAATATAATTTATCTACCTATATCTTCATTAACTATTATTTCTCCTTTTATAAAATTTTAGCCTTCACTTTTTAAAATTTTGAGCTCCAAATTCTCTCCCTCCCTCAATCCTCTCCCCCACCCATTGAAAAGGCAAGAAATATGTACAGGTCCAAATACATCAGTTATATATGTCATGTACAACACATTTCTGTATTAGTCATATTGCCAAAAAAGGCAAGAAAAATAAATTAAGTAAAAAAAGTATGTATCTATCTGCGCTTGAGTTCATCAGTTCCGTCTTTGAAGGTAGAACATTTTTCATTGTGAGTACTTTGGAATTATCTTGGATCCTTGTCTTGCTCAGAGTAGCTAAGTCTTCACAGTTGATCATCATTACAGTATTGCTTTTATTGTGTACATTGTTCTCCTGGTTATGCTCACTTTACTTTGCATCAGTTCATAAATCTTGCTAGGTTTTTCTGAAACCATCCCCTTGTCGTTTCTTGTAACAAAATAGCATTTCTTCACAATTATATGCCACATCTTGTTCATCCATTTCCCAACTGATGAACATCCCCTCAACTTTCAATTCTTTTTCATCACGAAAAGAACTGCCATAAATATTTTTGTATATTTAGGTCATTTTTCTTTTTTTCTTTGGGAGACAGATTTTGCTAAAAGTAGCATTGCTGGGTCAAAGAGCATACACAATCGTATAGCCCTTTGTAGTTCCAAATTGTTCTCTAGAATGGTTGCACTAATTCACAAGTTCACCAGCAGTGCACTGTTGTCCCTGCTTTTCCATATTCCCTCCAGCATTTGCCATTTTCCTTTTCTGTCATGTTAGCCAATCTGATAGGTGTAAGGTGGTACCTTAAGTTGTTTTAATTTGTATTTGCTAATGACTAGTGATTTAGAGCATTTTTCATATGATGTCATTGGTTTGATTTCTTCTTCTGAAAATGACCTGTTTATACCATTTGATCATTTATCAATTAGACAATTGCTGTTATTTTTATAAATTTGACTCCATTCCCTATTTATCTGCAAAAAGAGGTTCCCTATGTATTGGAGAAACTTGCTGTAATTTTTTTCATACTTTCCTGATTTCCCTCTTATTTTGGCTGTATTGGTTTTGTTTGTGAAAAATTTTAATTTCATGTAATCAAAATTATTCATTTTATTTCTCATTATCCTCTGTATCTCTTGCTTGGTCATAAACTCTTCCCTTATTTGTAGGTTTAAAAGGTAAATTTTTCCATACTCCCCTAATTTCCTTATTATATCACCTTTCATGACTAGATCATATCTTATTTTTACTTTATCTTGGTATAAGGTATAAGATATTGATCTATGTCTAATTTCTGCCCAACTGCTTTCCAGTTTTCCCAGCAATTTTTGTCACCTAGTGAGTTCTTCCCCTTAACGCATGAATTTTGGGGTTTGTCAAACACTAGATTACTATTATTATTTACTATTGTATATTGTGTACTTAATCAATTCCACCAATTCACCGCTCTGTTTCTTCTCTAGTACCACATTGTTTTCATGATTACCACTTTGTAATATAGGTTGAAATCTGGTGCAAGACAGCTGCCTTTGCATTTTTTAATCTATTCCCTTGATATTCTTGACCTTTTGTTTTTCCAGATGAATTCTGATAGGAATCGTACTGAATAAGTAGATTCATTTAGGTAGAATTGTCATTTTTATTATATTGGTTCTGCCTACCCATAACAATTAATATTTCTTCAGTTGCTTATTTGCCTTTATTTGTCTGAAAAGTGTTTTATAATTGTGTTCATATAGTTCCTGAATTTGTCTTGGCAGGTAGATTCCCAAGTATTTTTTTTTAATTTTCTGCAGCTATTTTAAATAAAATTTCTCTTTCCGTTTCTTCCTGATATTTCATGTTGGCAGTATACAAAAAATGATGATTATTTATGTGTTTATTTTATATCTTGTAACTTTACTAAAGTTAATTATTTTGGCTAGTTTTTTTAGTTGATTCTCTAGGGCTCTCTAAGTATAACATCAAGTTGCCTACAAAAAGTGATGTAACTGTTTTCTCTTTCTAGAATATAATTATCCTAAAAATTATAGTTCATATATATCTGTCTTCAAAATCCGGATTATGAATTTATTTATTTTTGCAAAGTGCTTTGAGATCTTTTATTTATTATTACATCACCTTGATACAATGTTAAGAGACCAACCACAAACTCTAGTTATGAGATCAAGATTTTTTATATTCCATAGGTAATTTTATTTGCTCTTTAGAAATTAGGTATGTTTGATTACTTGCCTTTTATCCACATTTATTCAGTATACGCTATGTGCAGAACACTGAACTAAAAGTCATTCATTAAGTTTTTATTAAGTATTCATCATGTGCCAGGTATTGTACTGGGGATACAAAAAAAGTGGTAAAAAGCAATTCTTGACTTCCAGAGAACTCACAGTCTAATGGGAGAGACAGTAAAGGAATATATACATACAAACAAGCAGAATGGATAGGAAATAAATTACAGAGAGAATGCCCTAGAATTAAGAGGGATTGGGAAAAATCACCTGAGTTTATTAATTAGGAGTTGACATGGTAGGACCTGCACTTCAGGAAAATCACTTTGGTGCTGAATGGAATATGCTTTGAAGTGGAAAGAGACTTGTGTCAGACCCCCAACAAGCTATTGCAACAATACAGGCATGAACTGATGATATCCTGCACCAGAGTGAAGGCAACATCAGAGGAGGAAAGGGGGATATTTTAGAGATGTTGCAAAGGTGAAGTCAACAAGCCTAGGCATCAGAATAGATGTGGAGATAGTGAGGAATCAAAAATGGTACCTAGTTGGTGAGTCTGAAGAACCAAGAGGATGGTGGTGCACTCAACAGAGAGATTTGGAAGAGCTTCTATGGAGATTGGGTTAGTGAGTTGACAAAGGAGACAAAGAAGAATTTCCTGGCATAATGAGGGTCCATTTGAGGTTGTGGTGGACCCAATCAGAATAATCGCATGCTATTCTCCACCTTTATTTAGCAATACATGTGTAGGAACAATGGCAATGGTTGGTAGAAGTGCTGAGTGCTATGAGAATTCACATAGATTAGCAGCTTGGAGATTTTAAAATTGTTTTATTTTGGTTTGGTTTGTATGAGATAGGTAGAAAGAGTCTTATCAATATTTGAAAAGGGAAATACCAGATAGCTGCCTAAGAAGTTAGAAAAATGGGTAAAGTATGATAACATCATCCATTCAAGTCTTAGAATATATATTCCGATATATTCTAGTGCATGTCTTAGAATGGTATGTTCAACAGATTATTCTTAAGTTTATATAGCCCAGTGCAACATAGTTATAAATATTACTAAATATAGATTTTTGCATATTTAAATGTAGATTTTTGACTTAATAGAAACTGACTGGAAAAAATTAGTAGGTATTGATATTGCCAGTAAAGTAATAATCAGATGCCTTATTGTGACATAAAGGTAGGTATAAATTCTTGAAGTCTTTCTCTGCAGATTCTAAGTTCAGGAGTACTAGAAAAGCTTTAATTGTGAGCCTTGTTTACAAACCAGATCTTGCCTAGGTGAGTATCATTACTAGCCAGATAGCCACTAGGTGACAAGATTTTTTTAGGTATACCAATCCACAAAACAAAAATATATAAAATTACCTTTGGCCCTATGACTTTCTTTAAGTTTAATAGTGATGATGGTTTAATGGCAGAAAATGGTGAAGATAGTGCTAAGAATTTCAGTTTAAGGATTCCTTAAAAACACTTTAATTATTAACACTCTAAATGTGAAGTCCTTTGCCTAGAGCACTGAGCCACATAAAAAAAATTGAAATCAGTAGTCATAAAGAGGTGCCCTCAAAGTGAATAGATGGCCTGTAAGGTTCTCCTCAGCAATATTAATAAATAAATTAGTGAAATTGGCTTCATCATATGTTCACCAGCAACATCCTTTCTTGGGATACTTAGTCATCTTGCCTTACACTGTTCATGATGAATATTGTTAAGCAAACCATCCTAAATATAGAATTTGTTCTGCTCCAACATCTACTGCAAAAGATAAATAAATAAATACTACAAAACAAATAAACAGAATCCTCCAAACAGCTCAGCATATAACCTGATACTGAGTAATTTTATTTTGAAGATTTGGTAAAAGGAAAGAACCTCATAGGAAAATTTTGCAGAAAAAAAATAATAGAGAGACTCAAAACATCACTAATCAAAAAAGAGCCCACAAAACCATGAATAAATATTGTGGAACAAAGAAAAGTTAGGAGAAATTTCCACAAGAAAAGAAAAAGATAGCACAAATAAATCCCCAGAAAGAATGAACCATTTACAAAAATTTTTAAGAATTTTTGCAAAATTTAACAAAATGAAAAAAAAATCTGACTTCTGTAAAAATGTTGAAATGTTGAACACAGAACATGAAAAAAGTCTTGGAAAATCCATTGAAAATTTTTAATTAATGGCCTGTATGGAGCATTGAAATATAAAGGTGAGAGAACAATTATTGCAACATTCCAGTGGATCTGTAAACTCTTTAGAGTGTCTATCCGTCTAATAATATAGATTACAGCTCATCTATGCTTGCCTATCATTTATGATTTCTGTTTGTGCCTTCCTGTAAGTTCACCACAGAGATTTTATCCAATATATTTTAGAACCTTTTTTGTAGTACTTTTTTTTTTTTTAACATTGTAAGTACACTAATGGAGCAGTCAAGCTGTCTTTTGATTATTCTTCACTCTGGTTATTTGAGATCTTTTTCAATCATATATTTAATTGACCTTTACACTGCTTCTACATAATCCTTTGTTTGTAATGTGTTGTGTATTTAAATTCTGTTCTTAAGAGACTGTCGTGTTCCACAGCTCACAATCCATATAATGTAAACCAGAAGAATATTTATATTAAAAAGATAAGCCTTTACTTAATAAACAGGATCATTTAGGAGAAAGTCCATAAGGATAGAAAGAAAATAATATAACAATTTAAAAATAGCACAACTGGAAGAGACAGTGTGGTATAATGGAGAGGACAGCGCTGGAGTCAGGAAGACTTGGATTCAAATCTCATCTTTCACATTCATTGACTGTGGACCCTGGACCAATCAGTGAACCTCCTGAGACTGAGACAACTCGCTCAGATTGTAAGCTGCAGTGCTAATTTACTTTGGGAAGGAGAAAATTTGACATTTCTGAAACCACACCAGAGCTAGAGGATAGAGTTTGGTGATACATTCTGGGAATTATTCATCTTTAATAAAAATATGAAGAAACAAAATGTCTGCAAGATTATTGGGGCAAAAAACAAGGAATTTTGGGAGTGGAGCCAAGATGGCAGAGTAGAAAGACACACATACTCTAGCTGTTCCCCCACAGCCCATAAAATCCCTGGAAAGAATGACTCTCAACAACTTCTCGATCAGCAGAAGTCATGGAACAATGGAGTGGAGGAGATTTCCAGCCTAGGGTAAACTGGAAGGCTGACAGGAAAGACCTGTCACACTGGACGCAAAACAGAGCACAGCCCAATGTGGGTTGTGCAAGCATCTAGAAATAAGCAATTCGAGTCTTGTGGAAATACAATCAGGATAACACAAGGTCTAGCAACTTCTGCATTAAGGGATCCAAGGGCTTGGAATATGATGTTCCAGAAGGCAAAGAAACAGGGATTAAAACAAAGAATCACCTATCCAGCAAAATTGAGTATAATACTTCAAGGGAAAAAAATAGTCATTCAATGAAATAGAGAACTTTCAAGCACTCTTTATGAAAACACCAGAGTTGAAAAGAAAATTTGACTTTCAAACACAAGAATCAAGAAACGCATGAAAAGGTAAACAGGAAAGAGAAATCATAAGGGACTTACTAAATTGAACTGTTTACATTCCTACATGGAAAGATAATATTTGTAATTCTTGAAACTTTTCTCAGTATTTCAGTAGTAAGAGGGATTACACACACACACACACACACACATCAGATATATATATATATATATATATATATATATATATATATATATAGAGAGAGAGAGAGAGAGAGAGAGAGAGAGGGAGACACAGAGACACAGGGAGACACAGAGACAAAGAGCACAGGGTGAGTTGAATAGGAAGGGATTTTATCTAAAAAAAAATAAAATTAAGGGGTAAGAGAGGAATATATTGGGAGGAGAAAGGGAGAAATGGAATGAGGTAAATTCTCTCTCATAGAAGAGGCAAGAAAAAGCTTTTATAATGGAGGGGAAAAGCAGGGAGATTAGAGAAAAAAAAATGAAGCTTACTCTCATCACACTTGGCTCAAGGAAGGAATAACATGCACACTCAATTTGGTATGAAAATCTGTCTTACACTACAGGAAAGTAGGGGAGAAGAGGATAAGCAGGTTGGGGAGAGGATGATTAAAGGGAGGGCAAATGGGAGGAGGGAGCAATTAGAAGCAAACACTCTTGGGGAGGGACAAGGTCAAAAAAGAGAATTAGAAGAAATGGGGGGACAGGATAGGATGGAGAGAAATATAATTTGTCTTAACAACATAACTATTATGGAAGTCATTTGCAAAACTACACATATATATATGGCCTATACTGAATTGCTTGCCTTCTCAATGGGGATAGATGGGGAGGGGAAGGAAGAGAAGTTGGAACTCAAAGTTTTAGGAACAAATGTTGAGAATTGTTTTTGCGTACAACTGGGAAATAGGAAATACAGGTAATGGAGTATAGAAATTTATCTTGCCCTCCAGGACAAGAGAGAAGATGAGAATAAGGTAAGGGAGGGAGTGTTAGAAGGGAGGGCACATTAGTGGAAGGGGCAATCACAATGCAAGGTGTTTTGAGGAGGAGGGAGGGGAGAGATGTGGAGAAAATGAACTCAAAATTTTGTAGAAATGAATGTTGAAAACTTAAATAAATAAATTAAAAATTACAAACACAATAGGAAAAATGAGGCCAAAAAAAAAGGAATTTTGAGTCTGCTGACCTGGGTTCAAATCCTGTCCCTACCAGTTACTACCTATGGGCACTTGTGAAAAGCATTTAACCTCTCCGAGGCTCAGTTTTCTCATCTGAAAAATGAAGTGCCTGACGATTCCTTCTAGATCTAAGTCTCTAATCCTTTTGAATGTATGATGAATAACATATTTCATTAAATTCTATTAACAACTTCCTGGAAGAATTAAATGTAGGAGACAAAATATACCTCAAAACATCCCCTAAGATGCCATTAGAGAGAAACAAAGTTTACCTCTACTCTAGAATATAAGCCCCAAATTCCAGAGTTTCCTTCTAAAGAAAGAATCTTGTAAGCAATTTGTAGGAAATAGTTCATAAATTGAAATACATACACATGTGATCTATAAAAAGTTCAAGACACATAGTTTCTGGGTAATTAATCAATTTATTAATCATGCTAGCAGATAATTAATAAAAGAGGTCAGTGGCATTCTTGAATGAAAAAGATCCCTCATGGAACCCATTCAACACTTTTATATGCCCTTGGAAGAGTGAGTATTCCTGAGAGTGGCAATCAACCCTGATTGGTTAACAATGAGAATAATGAATATTTTAATGAGGGGGCTATGGGCTGTAACTGTCATCACAAAGAGACTTATCTCCTATCCAGACTACCCTGTCTGCCCCTGTCCAGATTTCACCTTAGATTAAATTTTTGTAAGGTTCTCTAGTTCACTGGGGTCACAATACCAAGATTTTATCTCATCATCGACCCTGCCCCTTAGAGAAATAAGCTTTGACCTGATACCCAAATGGGGAAGGGAAAAAATCCTAGCTCTCCCCAGTATTAACAGTTGGTGATTTAATAATTTCCCTCTCATGCACACATTGTACATGATTATTCAATAATGATAAGAAATGAAAGAAGTTAAAATATATACTGAGAAGCAATAGAAATCAGCCTGCACCTCAAAATGCTTATAATGTAAAACTATGATTTAATAAGAAAAGATGTATTTTTTAAAATTTTTGATCAAAGGATTCCATTCTTTTATTTTAAAAAAACAACTGGGGGTGGAGCCAAGATGGCTGACCTAGAAAGACACACTTACAGAGGGTCTCCCCACACAGCCCATAAAATAAATGTAGAGAGGGGCTCTCAAAAAATTCTGGAGCAGCAGAAGTGGAGAACAACAGTGGAGGAGATTTCCAGCTCAGGGTGACCTGAAAGGCCCACGGGAAATGTGGGTTGTACTGGATACAGAGCACAACGTGGAACCCAGCCCAGCCTTGGCTGCTCAGCACGGTGCCATGAGACTCTGGTAGAGGAGGACACCTCAGGGATGGAATCTCCAATCACAGCAGGGGGTCCTCAGATCCCTCAACCCACAGGCACCAAAGGTCAGTGACAGGGTTTTTTCAGCTGGCCAGGAAGGGAGAAGGGCCTTCCCATAGCTCTGGCAGCAGGCAGTGGTCACAGAGGCTGCACAACAGCCCCTACAGACTGCCCCACTGTTGGAGCGTAAAAACCCCTGGGGGCACTGAGGAGCTGATTCTTGCCTCTGCCCTGTGTAGAGTCCCTGAGGGAAATTGGTGGCCCTGCCCCCTGCAGCTTCACTGAATCCCAGCCCCCTAGTGCTGGCTTGGTGGAACTGGAGGCCAGGTGGAAAGGAAACTCTGCTAAGATTTTGGGCACAAAAATCCCCACCTGAGCCCATACCAGTAGACGCTTGATTGTGCCACTTTGGAGGAATTGAGATTTTACAGATTCCCAGAGAATACCCTACTCTTGACAAAGGACTCAAAAGTCAAATAACTGGTTGGGAAAATGACCAAAAAAGGAAAAAAATAAGACTATAGAAGGTTACTTTCTTGGTGACCAGATACCTTCTCCCATCCTTTCAGATGAGGAAGAACAATGCTTACCATCAGGGAAAGGCATAAAAGACATCAAGGCTTTGTATCCCAAACATCCAAAATAAATATTCAATGATCTCAGGCCATGGAAGAGCTCAAAAAGGATTTTGAAAATCAAGAGAGGTGAAGGAAAAACTGGGAAGAGAAATGAGAGAGATGCAAGAAAAGCATGAAAAGTGGGTCAACACCTTGCTAAAGGAGACCCAAAAAAATGCTGAAGAAAATAACACCTTGAAAAATAGGCTAACTCAATTGGCAAAAGAGGTGCAAAAAAAGCCAATGAGGAGAAGAATGCTTTAAAAAGCAGAATTAGCCAAATGGAAAAGGATGTCCAAAAGCTCACTGAAGAAAATAATTCTCTCAAAATTAGAATGGAACAGATGGAGGCTAG
>CM053772.1:175792785-175829224 GCA_028658325.1 Potorous gilbertii | reverse complement strand
GGTCAGTTGTTTTTCCAGTGAGATATTTCACATTCTCTTCCATTTTGTCATTCTTTTGGTTTTGTGTTGTGATTTCTTGGTTTCTCAGAAAGTCATTAGCCTCCATCTGTTCCATTCTAATTTTGAGAGAACTATTTTCTTCAGTGAGCTTTTGCACCTCTTTTTCCACTTGGCTAATTCTGCTTGTGAACGCATTCTTCTCCTCATTGGCTTTTTGAACCTCTTTTGCCAATTGAGTTAGCCTATTTTTTAAGGTGTTATTTTCTTCAGCATTTTTTTGGGTCTCCTTTGTTAAGGTATTGACCCGTTTTTCATGCTTTTCTTGCATCTCTCTCATTTCTTTTCCCAGTTTTTCCTCCACCTGCCTAACTTGATTTTCAAAATCCTTTTTGAGCTCTTCCATGGCCTGAGCCCATTGGATATGTATTTGAGATGTTTTGGATACAGAGGCCTGGACTCCTATGTCTTTACCTGATGGGTAAGCATTGGTCTTCTTCGTCAGAGAGGAATGGCACAATCATCTGTTCCCCAAGAAAATAACCTTCTATGGTCTTATTCTTTTTCCCTTTTCTGGGTGTTTTCCCAGCCAGTTACTTGGCTTCTGAGAGTTCTCTCCATCCCTGGCCTAGGTCTGCCCAGCTAGTGCTTGGGGTGTGAGATTGAAATCCTGCTACCCAGCCTCAGGGCTTTCAGCGGCAGGCCTAGCTGCTATTCAATGGGAGCTTAATTTCTGGTGCTCAGGTGGGGGCAGGCCGTCTCCCAGGCTCAGTTCCCTCTGGGAGTTTATGCAGAGACCTCTTGAATGGAGCTCCTGCCAAGCTCCTGCCTGCTCCAGGAGCCTCTGGCCACCTGCTGCCTCGCCATAGCCTCTGCCGCTGCCTCCCAAGGGGTCCCAAGTCACGGAGACACTCTGCTCCCCTCTCAGCCCGTCTCTCTCATTGACCTGTGAGTCTGTGGGTGGAGGGACCTTCGTGGTCGCTGGAGATTCCATCCCTGAAGCCTGCTTGGCTCTGCTCTCTCCTCTCAGTGCCACTTGGGCAGGGCAGGGCTCCGCTCCAGTCCAGTGCGCGATGGACCTTTGTGATCGGTTTTTCAGGGCTCTATGGAATGGAAATCTCCTTCACTGTGTTGCTGTGCGGCTTCCACCGTTCCAGAATTTGTTGGGAGTTATTTTTATAGGAAATCCATGGACTGTGGGTTCGGAGCTAATATATATGAGTCTTTCTACTCCTCCATCTTGGCTCCGCCCCCTCTTGGTTACTTTTACACCTAACATACTGCGATGTATATATGACACTTAATCTTATTGATTGAAGAAAGGAGTATATGTCACAGTTTTTAAAATCTCATTAGTAGCTTGATTGATTTTAAATTTAACTAGTTATCTGCATTTAAGGCAAATATTTGTCATTTAGCCTAGATAAGATACCTGGAATAGCTTGGGACATATTCCAAATGACAAAGTGTGAGTCCTTTAAAAGCCTAATCAGTATGCCCCAAATGTTGTGATTATCAAAGATATCAAAGAAACAGATTTTTTTTTTTTTACTTAGATAGCTAGATGGCACAGTGGGTTAAGAACTCTGGACCTGGAGTCAGGGAGACATGATTTCAAATGCTACCTCATACACATAATGGCTCCGTGATCCTAGAAAACCTACCTCACCTTCCCTTTTCTCAACTGTAAAATGAATATAATGAATCCTCACAGGGTTGGTATGAGTATCATGTGAGATAATATATGTATGTACAGCATTTTACAAACCTTAAAACTTTATATGAATGCTAGATATTGTTATTAATGAAGGGAGGTAGGTGGCATGGTAGATAAAGCACTGGACTTGGAATCAAGAAGATTCGTCCTCATGAGTTCAGAGCCGGCCTCAGATACTTACTGGCTGTGTGACCCTGGACAACTCACTGAACTGTTTGCCTCAGTTTCCTCATCCATAAAACAAGCTGGAGAAGGAAATGATAAACCGCTCCTGTGTCTTTTGCCAAGAAAACCACAAATGGAGGAGCCCAATATGCCTGAAAGGACTCAACAAGGGAATTGTTATCAATGTTATAAAGGCGTATCATTGGCTTTGTTGTTACAAATACAGGTATAAATTAAATGCAAATGAGTGAAACACAAATGATAAAAGAAAAATTCCTGCTTGGAATGTTATTCCTGTGGGAATCATTTTCTTCATTTGCTTGAACAGAGCTCCAGTCTTACATGTGCCGTTGCCTGTAAGACATCTTTACCTGGATGTGTCATGCTTGCACCTCAAATTCAGATTGTCCAAAACTGAACTTATCTTCTTCCCAAACTTTTTTTTCTAGCTTCTTGCCCTAATTCTTTTGACATCAGTTACCATTCTTCTGATTATCCAGTCTGGAAACCTCCGTTACCTTTTATTTTATCTTCTACTCATTAATGTAATCAAATGCCAAATCCTATCATGTCTACTTCTGTATAAGCATTCTCATCCTTTTCACAGATTGTTACAACATTGGTAAAATAATGTAATTGTTATAGTATTGTCATGGCTTTTTAATTGCCCTTAATGCCTCTAATACCCTCCCCTATTCAATCTTTCCTTCCTGGAGCTGACAAAATAATGTTCTTTAGGCAGAGTTTTAACCAATGTCATTCTTCTGACTTCCCTTACGTCACTCAGTCTGCCTTCAGACTACCTTTCCAAGTCAAATCAAATCAACAAGTCTGTATCAGTTGTTTACAACTTGCTAAGCACTGTGTTAAGCGTTGAGAATGCAAATACAAGCAGAACAAAAGACAGTCGTTGGCCACGGGGAACTTACATTCTAATGGCAAATGACAATGTATAAAAGGAAGTAGGCAGGAATGGGGGCAAAAGAGATAAAGATTCCAGCCTGAGGACTTTGTAGACAATGGGGAGAAAGTCGTGGCCTGGGCATCTTCCTTAAAAAGGGAGGTTCTGCTATGTGCAAAGGTCTATTAAAATTGTGTATACCCTTTAATCTAGCCATATCACTAACAGGTCTGTATCCCAAAGAAATTTTTTAAAAGGGGGGTCTGGGAGGGAGGAGCAAAAGGGCCAATTAGTACAAAAATATTTATGGAAGCTTTTATTTAAATGATGGCTAACAATTCAAAATTGAAGGGCTACCCATAAATTGAAAAATGAAGAAATTGAGGTACATGATTATAATGGAATTAAATTGTGGTACATGGTTATAATGGACTAGTATTGTGCTATAAGAAATGATAAGCAGGCTGATTTCAGAAAAACCTGGAAAGACTTACACAAATTGATGCAAAGTGAAGGAAGCAGAACTGGGAGAACATTTGTTAAAAACCCTATTCCAGAAAAAGTTAGTCAGACTCTGAAGAGTCTGGCTGAGTGATGATGTTTGCTTGTAGTCCTCGAGGCATATTCTCCTTAGTTGGGTAGGACCCCACCCAACCCGGAGACCTAAGTTTTGCTCAGTGTGTAAACAGAATCCAGTCTGCAAAGCCTTTGCCTTCTGGAGGAATCCCCTGCCCTTGGTTGCCTCCTAAAGTATAGGATATACTTTAATATAATAAGATAAGATAGCTCAGGTCTGAAGTAGAAAACTAGCTGGAGAGTTCCAGGTGGGGACGGCTTCCCCTTGAGGTCTCGGAGTTGCTGAGCCTCGTGAGCCAGCCACCTAGACAGCGAGAGGAGCTGTAGACTTTATAGTGTGACCGGATGTCACTCGGATCTTCTCCAAAGCTCCTGAACCTTCAGAACTCCTCAAGATAATAATTATTGCAACAGTAAGTCAGTGACAGCTGTCTCCGCGGTCAGAGACACCGGGGACCCCAGTGCGGTAACAACAGCCTCATGGGTTACTAGTGCAGAAGGCTCGCCCCTGTTTCTAAGGTCCTCACGCAGCACCCTCTTCTCCACCAGCCTCACTTCTCCGCCAGAGCTGTCTGGATCCAGGGGCCACAACTGGAGATGGCCCAGGGTACAGTGTGGGACCTCGGGCTTTTCAAACTCAAGTCTGTAACAATTCTCAGTTCAGCTGGAGTAGTGCCCATTCAGTGATTAAGGATAAATAAGCAATGAGACAACGAATGGCTTCTCTTAAAAAAATAAAAACAAAACCGAGGATGGGGAAAACCCTCAGGTTTATGGCCAAAACAGAAACAGTGTTATTTACGTTCATTCTAAGCCCAAACAATCAAGGCCCACACAAAGCATGCTGTTGTACGGCTGGACAAAAAGACCCCAGAATTTCTACTGTAAGAATGACTAATCAGTCTTCCTTGCTGTTACTGCTGTCAGCAGACCCTGTCCTTGTCCTCTCTTCACCTTCCTGTGGAAATAAGCAACTGAATTTTACTCCTCCCTTTACTGACTGCTATCCATGGTAGTGGATTTGTCCAAAGAAACAAGAGAACTACTGACTGGCAATACAAATACACAGAAATGAAGAAAAGTCTAGAAGAAGAGCAGAAAGGAAATACATTAAAACAGACCTCACAAATCTCTATGCAAGTGTTAGAGATGAACTTGACACACAAAAAATTATCAAAGGAAACATATTAAAATGGAATTCAGAGAAAGGAAGGCCTTCTGCGTTCATTCCTTTGAATGAACAGGTAGTCTGCAGCATAGCTACCAGAAGACTACAACATGTTCAGAATAATGGAAGTTTCTTATAGTATTCCAGACTTTGGATCTCCCAGGCCACTGTCCCCTGGCCATATGACTTCCTGTTCTCTGATAGGCTTTCATTCAAACAGCTCATGGAGCCTGTGCACTAGTTTCTGACCTTTGCCTGACTCTAGGTCACAACCCTGATTGCCCAAAACTGTAGAAACAGAACTTCTTTGTTTCCCACAGCAAGAAAAACATTGATGTCAAAAAGGCAGGATTTGTAGAGACAACTTTAGGATCATAGGCCTTCCAGAAGAACATAAGCCAAAGTTGGCCATAATACAAGAAATAATACCTGAGCAAAACAAAATCTTGCCAAGAACTTCTGAACACATAAAATGAAGTGCCGATTCAAAGAAACAAAGCGTCCTAGGGGAGGCAGGGAGAGACAGTGGATTGGAAGGGAAAACTATGTTGTAAACACCATAAAACATAGTTGTTAAGTTTAACAGTTCTAATGAGATGACAAATTCTGTAAGGAACCAGAATAAAGACCTCCAGGTGAAAAGGAAAGGAAGTTTGAATTAAAACTCAATATCCAGTGCAGCAAGTGCAAGTAATCTTTTGGAGTTCAAATCTGGTCTCAGACACTTACTAATTCTGTGACCCTTGGCAAGTCACTTACCCTGTTTGCCACAGTTTCCTCATCTGTAAAATGACCTGAAGAAGAAGATGGCAAACCACTCTAATATCTTTGCCAAGAAAGCTCCAAATAGAGTCACAAAGAGTTGGACATGCTGAAAACAATAAATTCCCTATCTGTCAGGCACTGCATAATGTAATAGAATAATGTGTAATCATTAGTTAAAGGGAATCACTTGGAGCATTCCTACCTACCAACCAATGAATAAACAAAAAAAAGCCAAGCAGATTGTTTGCTTTGCAAATACTCCAAACTGCAGAAACACAGGAAAGGTAAGGCAAGCAAAAAAAGGTACAAGTTTAAAAGAAAAATGCTCTAGAGAAAAAAAATACAAACTAGAAAAGCTCCTATGGGGTTAAAAGAAACAAGAACAAAATAACAACAGAGGGGCTACTAAGAGATTTCTTATAAAAGTCACAATGAGACAAGAGGGAAAGGAGAACCCAAAGAGAAGACATCATTGTGAAGGAAAAGGTCTAAAAGAACATGGACCAAAAACCCTGAAACATCTTTCCAAGAAGTGCTTCCGAGAGAATGATGTGCTCCCATGGAGAGTATCCTGCCTGAGGAAGAGGGGAATCAAGACGTTCTGAGGGCAGCCCCCATCTGGAATGGTTGGAGGGCATGGGCCCCAAAAGGAGACTTCATGGTAGAGGAAGAAAATGATTGTAGGGTGGCTAGGGAGTAGTAATGAACTGAACACTAAGGGACACAGGTCAGTTTTTCCATGGAGCAGTACTTCTGTCCTCTTAATTTCATCGAGGATTGATCTAAGAGAAGGGCACTACCAAAAAAGGGGGAATAGGGAAGGATCAACAATGCGGTAATATAGAAATTGTAAAACTTTTTCACAATTACCTGTTTCTCTGCTAAATTTTACTATGTTAAATTTGTTCATTTTATATGATTTCAAGAAAATCGAATGTTATAAAATATAGTTGCAATGATGATAACTGAAAGAACTAGACATCATTAACAGCACATTATCTCTGAGTATTACAGATGCCTATCTCCAAATCAGTTTCATCCATAGATTTATTTTTAATATTTCAAGCATTCTATTACATTGTTAAGAAAAACTGGAAATGCAAGGAACTAATAGAATGATGACTTTTATAATTCTCCATTTTAGACTCATTAGTTAATATTGTATTTTATTGACTAATCTGATTCTTACTAAGTACACAAAATGAAAACTTTTACACAGGACTGTTTTATGTTGGGGAAACATTTTCAATTATTAATATTTTAACTTTGTAAGGGGAAGGAATAGTAGTAATTGAATTAAAAGTTCTTTAACTTACATGTCTGTCTAGTGGCTTTCAGTACATCTACAAACACAAAAAGGTTTTTACAGTTCCCTAGTTTTATCTTTTATAAACAGTTCTGATAAAAACGTATGAAAATACAGTATGGCAATAAGAGATTCCCATTTTCTTTTCTCCTTGTAGTCTCAAAACTTCTGTCTCTTTCCTCCCGTTACTTAGAACTCCCAACCACTCTTTATTTTGAAATGATTCTTGACATTTTGGAATGTGAACCCTTTTTCAGCATGTTGAGCATTTTCATGTGTGTCTAAATTACAGTGGGGTTCTTTAATTAAATGAACAACTTAAACTTGTGTGATTGTATTTTTTAAATTGTATTTCCCATAAACTCTTAGTATGTACAGATTCTTTAGTGGATCTCTCATCCATGTGGATAGTTCCTTCAGCAGTAAAGATGACAGTCTTTCACATCCTGTGTAATTCCTTTTCATTTTCTTCCGTAGATCTCTATCTAAGATCTACTTAATGAAATGGAAGCTTTCCTCAAGATTTTTAACATTCTCTTCTTATGTTCTTAGTTCTTGAGCTTCTCAGCCATTCTCTTTTGTTCTTACATAATTTAGTTAAATTCTTTTCCTATTAAAAAAATGACAAAGATATTAAACTACTTAAATCATTCAAGTTATATTGGAATCCTACTTCTGGTCTTCACTGCCTTTTGAGTCATCCACATTTTTTATTCTTTTGAGACAGTAATTATTGCACAATTCATAATTTATAGGATCACCCAAACAATACTAGTCTTTAAAAAAAGAAAAAAGATTCTATTTTGTGTCAGAGAGTAGCTTGTGATTATTGTAAACACTACCCACTTTATTTCCTCCATTCAGTTCTTTGATCAGCTAATTACTCATCTGTATAATCATGTTATCTGTCCAAATATGAACTAATTCTCTGGATTGGCCATTCAAATCTAAACTTTGGAAAGTAGAAGCTTTCCATCTTTTGATTTGACCGCTGTAGATTGTTGGATAAATCTCTTTTGATTGGCCAGGGATTTCACTAAGAATTGCCTGCAGTGGCATGGTAAGCACAATCAACGTTAGGAGAAGGATCTGAGGGGATTCCTTCTTTCACACGGACCCTGTGCAGGAAGGCCTTTATAAATAGTTACTAGTGCTTTTAATGCGCGTATCTCTTTCGTTTATAGACTTTCACAAATATTTATTTGTCCATTTTATAGGAATGTGGAGACAAACAGGGCCAAATTGAACAGGCCATTAGAGAAAAGAGAGCAGTGGAAGAAGAACTGGAGAAGGTAAACAACACAGCTGCAGCTATCCATGCTCATTGTCTGCCTTTGTTTGTGTATTCAAAAAGGTCTGTTTGTTTTAACCCCTAATGAATGCCTTTTTTCCTTTCAAAAGCATTCCAAATCTGAATTTAAGTATTAGTTGGCCAATATTACCCATGTTTCCTGTTGCATATGACAAGATCTTTAAACTTTTCTTTTTTAAGAATGTACTTTGTGAAATTAGCACATTTTATACATGAATATAACCATATGAAATATAAATTTGCTTATATGGACATTATCAGACCAGCAGAATAATACTCAGTTATTATGTTTGACTCAAGTAGACTCTGCCTTTAATATCAGATCCATGTAATAAAATCTTAAGGGAATAAGATTAGGAAATAGTATCTTTTTATTTTTACTAAAATGCAACATCTTTTCTTATGAAAACACTTATCATAAATGAAGTCCTAAAGGTTTGAATTAGATGAAGTCTTAAGCAAGGATATTTGTCTTCAGTGACCAAAGCTCTTGCTTTTCTACTTGAGATCTGGCCTCCTTGTTATATACACACATTCGTGTTCTCACCTTTCTAAAAACACCAAAGCGGAAACAAAACTGTTGTTAGAAAAGATTAAGAAATCAATCCTTTATATTTTGTTGTAAATATAAAAATGTCATTTTTTATATGGGTTCTTGCATTTTTTAAACAATTAGTCAGTTGATAAACAAGAATTTAAATGTTCTGGATACTATGCCAGACTTTGGTCATAGAGAAAATAAAATTGAAAGTTGTCTCCAGTTTTAGAATGGAAGATAATTTCAAGAAACAAGTGAGCAAGGGATCTCAGAGTATAGAAGAGCCTTGTTTCTAAAAGGAAACTTATCAATGTGACATTCCATCTATGCATAAGAACAGCTTTGAGCCATAATAATAAAAAATCATTTTGTTTTTAATGTCAGATGATACTTTCCAGGGGAACAAAAAGCATTTTCCTAAGAACATATTTTAGTTTCCTCAATGATATTAGGAGATATTGTTAAGACTATTAAGAACTTTTAACTAACTTTTATTAGTGGAGAGAGCAGAGTATAGTAGGAATAGTTCTGGATTCACGTCTTGGTTTTACTTCTGGTTACCTGTGTGACAGGGAAAACACTTATCCTCTTTGGGGCCTCACCAGTCTTTAAGGTCTCTTCCAGATCTAAATTTGGAATATATTACATTTGATCCTTTCAACAACACTTTAAAGTAGGTTCTGTTATTATACTCTGGTAGTATAGGGTAGTACAGCATAGCATATGGAACAGCATAGGATAGTGCAGGGGAAAAAAGGCAATGAATCCACAATATCCTAATTGGGTCTTACCTCTTAATACAAATATTTCATGCTGAATATGATTCTAGAATCTTCTCTTCTTCATGTCCACAGTCCATTCTTTCTATTTAGGCTTGTAGAACTAATTAGTGGTTTAGTCCTACTTGGCCTTCTTAGCATTCTGGTTACCTGGAAGGATCCCTGTTGTGTTTTCTTTTACCTCTTTTGTCCTATCATACCTCACAGTGAAGTAGGAAGAAGAAGCTATTGTATGGTAGTATAATCATTCTGTAATATAATCATGTTTATATATGAAATCCTTTCAAGATTATTTTTTCCTAAATTATTAATTTTATTATGAGCGCAGTCTTTACCTATATCTGTTTTTTGGTATTCACTAGAAGTCTAGTTTCTGGCTCCTAGCTTAGCTGGATATAATGAAAAATAAAATTTACATTTAGATGTTTCCATAGTAACCATCTCAGATCCATCTGCTCTCTAATTGCCTACTTTTAAAAAGATCCTATTCCCTTTCTGTCTAAAGCTTCTGTACAGTATTTTATGAGTGATTTAAGGGAATTTGAAGGTGAATTTTGCCCATTTTTTTTATTTTGACATTCCACTGTATATAACTAGTTTATATGTTGCAATATAATGCTATGAGATTAATTAGAATTAGAATAATGATATTAGAGTACTTTAAGCATTCCCTTCCTTGGGCTTATAGGTCTGTCACTGGTGATAATTTTGTCTGTTTCAACCTTCAATATTCTTTTGCTTATGTAAAAGAACTTAAACTGATCATTGATAGTTTCTTGGTGTGATCTTCCAGGACAAAACTTGGCAGATCTTAACAAGGTGGAAAGGCTCTCAGATAAGCCTGATGATGAATTGTATTTGTCATCCAACTGACTGCCTGAGCTAAGTGAAAACAGCTCATAAATAGCATGTTGGCCACAAGGTGGTTAATTTTTTGGGGGGGCCTATCAGCTCATCAAGAATTGTATGCTAAATTTAATCCTTAATCTCTAAAAATGCATCTCAAAGAGGGTGAAGCTCTTCACCCTGAAATCAACTTTTGGTAGTTTATTGCTTTGGTTTTTGTAATACTGAAAGTTTTGAAAAACTTCACGGCCATCCAACCCCCTAATGAAGTCATAGTTTTTTAAAAACCATATTGCTACTATGGTCAGTGTTTGAAGCCCTGTCATCTGAGAGGTGTTGCCATTCAGTAGTTTCCTAGCTGTTTACCCACAGACCAGAGAGTTATATTGCAAGAAGTATGCAAATGTACAATATGTCTCATATATGTATGAGTTAATAATTTTCTAATGTAGGTATTCTTGTAATCAATAAAATGCAAATTCATTTATAAATATTGAATTCATAAAAGGTTTTGTCATGTATTTTTAATTAGTGCATACTTGTGCAACTCCAATCATGATGGGGTCTCTCATTTATTTTAGTGTCAATGAAAGACCCTCATTTGAAAAATTCAGAAAGCACCACTGTAGTTAGTATATCCCTGATATACTTCAAGGCTTAATACTATATAACTTTTACAGTAAGTTTCACCTACTTCTATTACAGTGTAGTGTCAAGACCACTGGATTTAAAGTTTATAGGAACTGAGTTTGAGTCTTGATGGCTTTTTGAAATGTTGGGCAAATCACTTCCCCTTTAGGGTCTGTTTCCGCCTTTGTGAAATGCATTGTAATAGTTTTTCCCTGAAGTTCCTTTTACTGCAAAATCTTATTATCTTATAATCTAGGTTTACCGAGAAGGTAGAGGAAATGAAAATGATTATAGGAAACTAGAAGAAATGCACCAAAGGTGTTTAATTGCAGAACGTACCAAGGATGATCTGCAGTTAAGACTTAAGACAGCAGAAAATAGAATTCAGCAACTTGAGATAAGGTAAGTAATAATCTACATAGATGTCACATAATTCCATATTTCTAAACTCTTGATTAAGTGGTACAGTGAGTTTTCTGGTAATCTTGTTTTCTTTATTCTTTTTTATTAATAAAATTCTAACTACATCCAAATTTGGAGAGATTTCTTTATAAGCATAATTTTGTAGATTCTAAATCCTTTTTGTTATAGTAATTCAAGTAACCAAAAGTTTTTGGACTAAAAAATTTTTTTTTTTCATAATTGCTACTGAAAATTAATTTGTAATGGAGAACATGATCAATATGCCAGGTCCTTTGCTAAGCACTGAGGATATAAGTATAAAAATAAAATTAAAATGCCCTACATTCGAGGAGATCATATTCTATAGGAGATAATATGTACCTACAAAAGTATGCACAGAATAAGAATATAGCAAACATTTACAAAGTAAATTAAAGTAATTTTGTGTGTAAAGGTACGAGCAGTTAGAAGGATAGAAGGTGGCATTTTGAGCTGAGCTTTTCAAAAACTTGTGATTCTAAGAGGTAGCAGTTATATTCTAGGAGAGGACAGCCTATGCCAGGGCACAGAAGCTGGAAATGGAATGCCATTTGTGAAACTTAGCAAGAGGACCAAAAAGGACATGAAAAAGAATAATATATCATAAGGCTAGAAAGGTGGTTTCAGTCATGTTACAAAAGGCTTTAAATACTAATAAAATAATTTTTATTTAATTCTAGAGGTAATAGGGAGCTATGGGAGTTTATTGAGTGACTTATTCAGATATGTGCTTTAGGAGAATCACTTTAGCAGTTAAATGGAAGATAGGTAGTAAAGGGGAGAGAACTGAGGGAGGGAGACTAAATGGCAGGTCAGTGCAAGATTAAACTGGAATGGTAGCGACACTGTGGAACTAGAATGACAGGATTTGACCAGTTCATTAGATAAGTGTTGTGAAGGACAGCTAAGGGTAGAGGAAGCCTCTAATTCACAGAGTGGCTGGAAGAGGGGTGGTAGCCTTAAAAATAGAAAATTGCTAAAGTTTAGAGGAAACTTAGGATTCTAAGAAGTGAAGGTTGCATTTTCATTTTTTTGCCAGCAGAGTACCTTCCACATGTTGGGACTTAGTAAATGTTTCTTGATTGATGGAAGTGAAAAAAAGAAAGGAGGGAAGAAAAGTTCAGGAGGGGCCCCAATGAAATGGAAAGGAAACAAGGAAATCAATCCCTAGAGTCAGAAAAGAAGAAAGGGATGTCTGAGGGATCTTTTGAGATCTGACTCCTGCCCTTTGTCTCTGTCTTCTGCTCTTTTAGAGTTCCTACTTCAGATCATGCAATTAGCAATGGCCCGGAGGAGAGGCAACATATTTTAAGGGTTTGGTGAAAAGGGTGATACTGAGTTGGAGCTGTGAATGTGTCTTTCCATAGAAGCATTGGTACTGACACAGATTAGAAAAGTGATTTGTATATGTAATGTGTATATTTGTAAATGTAGTGTGGAAATAAATGCACAGTAGGCAGCCTGTTGTGCTAAAAAGCCTGTCATTATCTTTATTAAGTAGCATGCATAACACCTTATATTAAAGATGAAGACTTAACATTGAATCACCAGATTTGTTTTATATACATTCTAAACTTATTTAAAGGATTTTTTGTCACTGTCAGGAGCAATACAGTATAAAAGCTTTTCATTTCAAGTTATTGAACTAAATCACTAATCCATTCTTCACCTTCATAATGAATGATAGGGAATAATTACCATATATCTTGAATTTTATACTAATAAGTGTGTATCTAAAGAGGTGTCTTGGCTTCATACAAAAGATGTCAGTCTCAGAGTCAGGAAGATCTCTCCAGGTTCAATTCCTGCCTCTGACCCATTCAGACTTTGTGACTTCTTTATGACCAAGGAAGCTCCAGAAAGACTCTAAAGGGCAGATCAGGCATCTACCTACATTGGCATATAGAGTTTTCTCATGGATTGTGGGGTCTGTATAACGATGTTATCCCAAATCTGGTCCACTTTTTGTGTATACTAAAGTGTTTTTGTCAATCCTGTGGGCATAGTAAAATGAGTTTTCTGAAATAGATTTAGATAAATGTTTCCATTTGTATGCAAATTACAGTTTTTTGGGCTAGAATGGTCTTTTATTATATTCAAGCAAATTATACATTTTAAAAATAACATAGAAATCCTTATTATCTTCCAGTAAAGAGCAATGATTCATTGTAAGATTGTTTAAAACAATAATCTGTTCAGAGTTTATGTAGAGACCCAATTTTAAAGTATATGTTGATCTTCCTTACAGTTCAGTTGTCTTTATTTGCTGAACTTATAGGTTTTTTTGATATATATTAAAAGATGTTTCAGTGAAAGAGCAAAAATATTGAAATCCACATGCACCAAACAAGGCCTTTATAAAAGCAGCAAGCCAGACACATTGATTAAAATGCTTTTAGTTTTTTTCCCTTTACCTAAAGATGGGAAGCATAGTTTTAGAAATATAAAACAGCAGTAATACTACTTATTCAGCAGTAGCTTGTCTAAACACAGAAGAATTAACTTAAGATTATTTTAAACATGGTATGTGGCTTGGCAGGAACAAGGCACAGAAATAAAAGAGAATAAAATCAGCTGTCCTACTTACCAAGGTTGAGCTGTTGTTCTATTAGATTTGCACATAAAGTCTTCCACACTTCTGCCAATCATTCATTTAAGATCTTCTCCAAGTAATATATAGTTTAGAATTAGCAGATCTCTAGGTTTATGCCTTGGAAAAGCCTCAGTGCATCCTGGCAGAAGCCCATGGGGAATCTCTGAGAACAAATTTAGGTACACAAATTTAGGTACCTGGTTTTTTACACTATGGTTTTTTACACTATAAAACCAGTAGAACCATATTGCCTATCCCTAGGCTCTCTTACTCCCCCTTATTGTCTTAACCTTTCATTTATATGGAACTTATGTTGGTGTATTTTCAAGCACCCTCATTCTTCATATGAATTTCTTTTTTTGCAAGTGACTTTGAACCTGTAACTCTTTGAGGTCATCATAATCTCAGCTGTCATCTGCACACCACATGGTCACTCTCACATTTCTGTCCATGGTTACTCTTACTGCCAAAGAAGCAGAATCATAGGCTCCATTTAAAGTTTGTTTCCATTTAACAGCATTTATTGTGGTTCATAATGTAAGCAGGGCTGGTAAAAAAAACAATTCTGGAGTGTTATAGTGATTGTATTATGTGGGAATTAGAATATGGCAATAAAAAGGGAAATTTTTACGTAGTTCTCCATGTATTTAGAGAAGAGGAGCTCTTGCACGTTACTCTTGTATTTTAATGGGTTATCCTACCCATTAAAATATTTTCCAAAATCCAAGAAACCTGAGCACATTTATAATTACACTATTACAACTTCAAAAAAAGTCAGGCAAACCTCATGAGGACAGTGCAGAAATTTATCCCTCACTATAATAATGTATTAATTGGATCAGCTAACATATTTTCCTGTAACTGAATTCAGTAATAAAGTAAATGAGTTTTGAATATTGCTCCATTGAACTTCCCCATTTACTGTCACCTAGGATTTCTCCTCATTTAATCCTTCTTGCCCATTTGAATTTCATGTATAGTATATCCATTCTCTTAAATTTAACATACAGAATTTGAAAAATTGCAAACTGGTTTTTAATGATGAGTAGGTATTTTAATTTAGCTGCTTTTCTTTTCTTTTGTTTTACATAGAACACACCTACTATAGTAAATCCTTTTTAAAACACAGAGTATAACTGTGAATTGTAATTAAATGACTCTGGAAAGGGAAAATAAAACACTGTTAAATGTGAGCTTACTTCTTGCATTTTACAGCAGATTGTTAAATGGAATGTTTTGTTTTCTATCAGTTCTGAAGAAGAGATGTCACGTAGCCAGGAAAGGATTCAGAAACTTCAGAGTGTTTTAGAGTCTGAAAGAGAGAACTGTGGCACTGTCAGTGAACAAAGGCTGAAACTTCAGCAAGAAAATGAACAGTTGCAAAAAGATACTGAGGATTTGAGAAAAATTGCTTTGGACGCTCAACAAAAAGCCAAATTAAAGGTACCATCAAGACCTAGTTGAGTCTATGTCTACCAGTGAAAATTCTAGTACAGAGAATATTTAGGAAGGTAGTAAACAATTTTAGAAGCTCTCTTATTATCTCTTCCCATCAGAAAACACTGATCATAATTCAGAAAGTTAACAGGTCAGGCATCCTTGAATATGATTTCTTTCACTTTCCACAAAAAAATTACTTTCTAAGCCTGAAGCAGCTTGACATTTTTGACAAAGCAACTGAAGCAATGCTGTTAAGGTAGTATATTAGAGAACTCTACAGCTGTAGATCTCTCTATCTCTGTCTCTCTCTGTCTCTATCTCTCTCCTTCCGTTTTTTCTGAATTAACAAGCTTCTTTCCTTTACTACCTCTGTCTTCCTCCTGGAAAAAGGAAAAACAAAACCATAGCAATGAACACCCATGCTCAAGCAAAATAAATTAATACATTGACCACTTCTAAAGATGTATATCTCACTCTGCATACCTAGTACATTACTTCTCAGTTAGGTGGTAGTAGTCAGCTTTCTAAATTACTGGTCCTCAGGAATTGTGGATCATTAGAAAATTGCTAGTTTTTTTACAGTGTTGTTGTTATATCACTTATTCTACTGGTTCTGCTCACTTCAGTCTGCATCAGTTCATAGTGAGGTTCAAGTGACTTCTTTTCTCCATCCCTTTCACTTTTGTATAGACTTCTACTTGCACCCCCAGATTCCATAAAATGAATTTCTCTTAACTCCTCCCCCTTTTCCCCCTCCCTTACCTTTCTTCTTTTCAGATCATTAAAACATAATAAAAATTACTCCCAGGCCCTCTACCTTATTCAGCTCCTGTAATCATAACTGACATTAATGGTTCTCACAGGATTCTTGTATCATCCTTCTTTCCTATTCGAATGCATACACCTCAGATTTATCAAATCTTTTCTGATTTTTCAACTGTATTTACATTTTTATGTTTCTCTCCACTTCCATGTTTGCAGTTTAAAATTTCTTCACCAGATTCCTTCACCAGGAATGCTTAGAAGTTCGCTACTTCACTAAAGATCCATTTTCCCCCATAGGACTACACTCAATTATTCTTGGTCCATATTTTTATGTCCTACAGAATATTATATTTTATAATCTCCCCTCTTTTATAGATGCAGCTACTAAATTTTGTGTGTTCCTGTTTCTACTTGATATTTGAATACCTTTTCTTCAGCTTCCTGCAGTATTGATTCTTCAATACTGGATTCTGAATTTTGGCCATGACATTGTAGCAGCAAGCACCCTGGTATATACCCAGCAGGGTCTGTTGTACACAGGTCCTTAGATATGCTTTTCAGGAAGGAAAGCAACTTTTGAGGGGAAAACAATCTTCTTTAATCATATATACTAACAGAGAAAATACAAGCAGAGAAATAAAGACCAACAGACAGGGCTTCCAACTGTCTGATCATAAGCAATACATATATCACAGATCAATAAACAGATCCAACTGTCTGACCATTACATATATACATAGTCATCAGAGAGAGAAGTATCAACATCTGGGTTTTCAAAGCCAGGAGGCTCCTTGATACCTACCCAGAGTCTCATCTAGTACACAAACCTTCTTCCAAAGAGTAAGCCCCAAAGCAAAACCTCACCTCAAGAGTATATATGCATGCTTCAGATCTGGAGGGCATTATGACTCTCATAACTCAGTGCCTCATTAATTAACAAAAGGTGTGGATCTTCCTAAAAAACAACCCTCCTGTAATCAAACTCCCCTTAATGGACCCTAGGTAAAGCTTATTCATGGATAGGGAAGATCTTTAACTCTAATTAACATTTCTGGGAGTTCCTTGGGCTTCCCTCAGGAAGTAATTGGTGGAGTCCTTATATTTTCACTTTGCCCCCTGGTTCTAAAATACCTGGACATTTTTATTTCATGAACTTCTGAAATATGATATCCAGTCTCTTCTTTTGATATAGCTCTCAGATAATCCAATGATTCTTAAACTATCTTTTCTTGATATGCCTTCCAGTATCAGTTATTTCTTTATTTTAATTGAATTATTTTATTTGTTTTCAGTGTTCAACAATCACTTCCATATATCTTAGATTTTTTTCCACTCTTTCCCCCTCACTCCGCCCTCCCTCCCTGAGATGGCATACAATTATATACAGGTTCTACACGTATACATATATATATTCTATTAAAGGCATGTTGCAGAGAAGAATTATGAGAGAAATCATAAAACAAAACATAATACAAAAGAAAATGGTCTGTTTCTATCTGCAGTCCAATTCCATAGTTCTTTCTCTGGATGTGGAAGGTGTTTTGCCCCAAGAGTCCACTAGAAATTTTTAAGTCTAGGCATTTCAATGAAGTACTAAGTCTACCAGAAAATTTCCTCCCACACTGTGGTTGTTGCTGTGTACAAAGTTCTCCTGGTTCTGCTCCTTTCACTCAGCATCAGTATATATAAGTCTTTTCAGGCTTCTCTGAGGTCTTCCTCATAGCACAATAGTATTTCATTACATTCATTTACCATAACTTGTTCAGCCATTCCTCAATGGATGGGCAACCCCTTGCTTTCCAGTTCTTGGCCATCACAAAGAGAGCTGCTATAAATATTTTTGTACATGTGGGACCCTTAACCATTTCTGTGATCTCTTTCAGATAGAGTCCCAGAAGTGATATTGCTGGATCAAAGGGTGTGCATGTTTTTGCAGCCCTTTAGGCATAGTTCCAAGTTGCTCTCCAGAATGGTTGGATCAGCTCACAGCTCCACCAACAATGAATTAGTGTTCCAAGTCTCCTACATCTTCTCCAACATTTCTCATCTTCCTGTTTTCTCCTGTAAGCCAATCTGATAGGTGTGATGTGGCATCTCGGAGTTGTTTTGATTTGCATCTCCCTAATCAGAGTGATTTAGAGCATTGTTTCATATGATTATAGATAGCTTTAATTTCTTACTCTGAAAGTTCCCTGTTCAGCTCCTTTGATCACTTATCAATTGGGAAATGACTTGTATTCCTGTACTTTTGACACCATTCTCTATATATTTTAGAAATGATGCCTTTATCACAGACACTAGTTGCAAAAATTATTTTACAGTTTTCTGTTTCCCTCCTAATCTTGATTGCATTGGGTTTGTGCAAAAACTTTTCAATTTAATGTAATCAAAATTATCCATTTTGCACTTCATAATGTTCTCTGTCTCTTGTTGGGTCATAAATTTCTCCATTCTCCATAAATCTGACAAATACACTATTCCTTGCTCCCTGATTTGTTTAGATCTTTATGCCTAGATCATGTATCCATTTGGACTTTATTCTTGTGTACAGTGTCATGCATTGGGCTATGCACAGTTTCTTCCCTGTTATCCAGTTTTCTCAGCAATTTTTGTCAAACACAGAGTTCTTATCCCAAAACCTGGAGTCCTTGGGATTATCAAACAGTAGATTGCTATATTCATAAACTACTGTGTCTTGAATACCTAACCTGTTCCACTGGTTTACCCCTCTCTTTCTTAGCCAGTACCAAGTGGTTTTGATGATTGCTGCTTTAAATACAGTTTGAGATCTGGTAGGGCTAGGCCACCTTCCCTAGTATTTCTTTTCATTAGTTTCTTTGAAATTTAGACCTTTTGTTCTTCCAGATGAAATTTGATATTATTTTTTCTAGCTCTAGAAAATAATTATCTGGTAGTTTGATTGATATGGTACTGAATAAGTAAATTAATTTAGGTAGCATCATCATTTTTATTTTATTAGCTCGGCCTGCCCACGAGCAGCTGATATTTTTCCACTTACCTAGATCCGACTTTATTTGTGTGAAAAGTATTTTTTAATTGTATTCATATAGTCCCTGAGTTTGTTTTGTCGGGTAGAAGATATTTTATAGTGTCTACTGTAGCTTTAAATGAAATTTCTGTATCTCTTGCTGTTGGACTTTTTCAGTAATACATAGAAATGCAGATGATTTATGTGGGTTTATTTTGTAATCTGCAACTTTGCCAAAATTGTTTTTTATTCAAAATAAGTTTATTTATTTATTTAAAATAGGTTTGTTTTTTTTTTATTCTCTGGGATTCTCTAAGTATATCATCATATCTTCTGCAAAGAGTGATAACTTAGTTTCTTCTTTGCCTATTCTAATTCCTTCAGTTTCTTTTTCTTCTCTTATTGCTACAGCTAGCATTTCTAATACCATTGAATAACAGTGGTGATAATGTACATCCTTGTTTAACCCCTGATCTTATTGGAAATACATCTAGCTTGTCTCCATTGCATATAATGCTTGCTGATGGTTTTAGGTAGATACTGCTTATTATTTTATAGAAAATTCCATTTATTCCTATGCTTTCCAGTGTTTTCAATAGGAATGGGTGTTGTATTTTGTCAAAAGCTTTTTCTGCATCTATTGAGATAATCATGTGGTTTTTGTTGGTTTTATTGTTGATATGATCAATAATGCTAATAGTTTTTCTAATATTGAACCAAGCCCCATATTGCTGGTATAAATCCTACCTGATCATAATGTATTATTCTGGTGATAATTTGCTATATTCTAGTTGTTTACATCTTATTTAAAATTTTTGAATCTATATTCATTAGAGAAATTGGTCTGTAATTTACTTTCTCTGTTTTGGCTCTTCCTGGTTTTGGTATCAGAACCATATTTGTATCATAAAAAGAATTTGGTAGGACTCCTAATCTTCCCCAGTTTTCCCAGATAATTTATATAGTATTGGAATTAACTGTTCTATAAATGCTTGGTAGAATTCACTTGTAAATTCATTTGGCCCTGGAGATTTTTTCTTAGGGAGTTCATTAGTGGCTTGTTCAATTTCCTTTTCAGAGATGGGGTTATTTAAGTACTCAACTTCCTCTTCTGTTAATCTGAGCAAGATATATTTTTTAAAGTTATCATCCATCTCATTTAGGTTGTCGAATTTATGGGAGATACAATTGGACAAAGTAATTTCTAATTATTTTTTAAATTTCCTCCACATTGGAGGTTAGTTCACTCTTTTGATTTTTGATATTGGTAATTTGGTTTTCTTCTTTCATTTTTTTATCAAATTGGCCAAAGGTTTATCAATTTTATTGGTATTTTCATAAAACCAGCTCTTAGTTTTATTTATTAGTTCAATAGTTTTCTTAATTTCAATTTTATTAATCTCTCCTTTGATTTTCTGTATTTTTAATTTGGTATTTACTTGGGAATTTTCAATTTGTTCTTTTTCTAGCTTTTTCAACTGCATGCTCAATTTATTGATCTCTTCTTTCTCTATTTCACTCATGTAGGCATTCAAAGATATAAAACTTTCCCCAAGAACTGATTTTGCAGTATCCCATAAGATTTGCTATTTTGTCTCATTATTGTCATTTTCTTGAGTGAAGTTGTTAATTGTTTCTATGATTTGTTGTTTAACTCACTCATTCTTTAGAATTAGATTATTTAGTTTCCAATTAGTTTTTGGTTTACATTTTCATGGCCTTTGGTTACATGTAATTTTGATTGCATTATGATCTGAGAAGGATGCATTGACTATCTCTGCCTTTCTGCACTGGATTGTGAGGTTTTTATGGCCTAGTACATGGTCAATTTTTGTACATGTGCCATAGACCACTGAGAAAAAGGTATATTCCTTTCTGTCCCCACTCAGTTTTCTCCAGTGTTCTATCATATCTATCTTATGCAGAGTTTTATTCACCTCCTTAACTTCTTTCTTGTTTATTTTGAGATTAGATTTATCAAGTTCAGAGAGGGGGAGGTTGAGGTGCCCCACTAGTATGGTTTTGCTGTCTATTTCTTCCAGTGACTCCCTTAACTTTTCCTCTAAGAATCTGGATGCTATACTACTTGGAATATATATGTTTAATAGTGAAATTGCTTTGTTTTCTATGGTGCCCTTTAGAAGGATATAGATTCCTTCCTTATCTCTTTTGATTAGATATTTTTCTGCTTTTGCTTTGTCTGAGATTAAGATTACTACCCCTGCTTTTTTTGCATCAGCTGAAGCACCAAATATTCTGCTCCAGCCTTTTACCTACCCTGTGTGTATGCCCCAGTTCAAATATGCTTCTTGCGAACAACATATTGTTGGATTATGGACTTTAATCCATTCTGCTATTGGCCTCCAGTTTATGGAGGGTTCTTTCCATTCACATTCACAGTTATGATTACAATCTGTGTCTTTCCCTCCATCCCCTTTCTCCTTGTTTATGCTTTTAGTTCTCCCTTCTCCTCCACAATAGTTTTAATTTTTGACCACTGCCTTCCTCAGTCTTTCCTCCCTTCTTTCAGCCCCCCTCCCTTTTAATCCCCTTTTCCCTTACTACTTCTTCTCTCCCATTTAGCCTCCACTCCCTTTTCTTTCCCCATTCCCCTCCTACTGCCTGTAGAGCTAGTTGCATTTCTATACTTAACTGAGTTTGTTGTACCCTCCTTGAAACCAGTCATATGAGAGTGCCTCTCAAATAATGCTCATCTCCCTCCCCTCTTTCTCTGTACTGTAATATATTTTTGTACCTCTTCCTGTGACAGAATTTATTTTTTTCTGCCTCCTCCTTTTCACATCTTTCATTACAATCCCTTTGCATCCTTAAATCACATTTGTTATCATCACATCATTTAATTTATACCCACTCCCTCTATGTATGTATATCCCTTTTATATTTAATAATAAATATTCAATTCTGAAGATTAACAAGTATCACCTTCCCTTATCCCGTCTGCCCATATTGAGTAACAATTTTTTTTACCCTTGTTTACCTTTTTATTCCTCTCTTGAGACCTTCTTGCCTTTTCATCAGAAAGGTCTGGAAATCCCTTATTTCATTGAATGTCCATCTCCTTGCCTGAAATATTATGCTCAACTTTACTGGGTAATTAATCCTTGATTGTAGTCCCAGCTTTTTTGCCTTATGGAATATCAAATTCCAATTCCTTCAATCTTTTAAAGTAGAAACTGCAAGGTTCTGTGTGATTCTGACTATAGTTTCTGGGTATTTGAATTATTTCTTTCTGGCTGCCTGCTGTATTTTCCCTGTCGCTTGACAGTTTTGGAATTTGACAACGATATTCCTTGTTTTTTTTTTTAGTTTGGGGTCCCTTTCAGGAAGGGAATGATGGATTCTTTCCATGACTATTTTGCCTCTGGCTCTAGGACTTCTGGCAATCTTCCTTTATGATTCCTTGGATGATATTGTCCAGGCTCTTTTTTTCATCATGATTTTCTGGTATACCAATAATCCTTAGATTTCCTCTCCTGGATCTATTTTCCAGGTCAGTTGTTTTTCCAGTTAGTTATTTTACATTTTCTTCTATCTCTTCATTCTTTAGATTCTGTTTGACTGATTCTTCATGTCTCATATATTCATTAACTTCTACTTGCCCGATTTTGATTTTTATCAAATGGTTTTCTTCAGTTAACTTTTGAGTCTCCTTTTCCATCTATCCAATTGTTCCTTTTAAGGAGTTATTTTCTTGAGTTAGGTTTTTTACTTCCTTTTCCATTTGTCCAATTGTCCCTTACTTTAAATTAAATCTATTTTTAATACAAATTATTTAAATAAGAATATTTAATAAAAAATTTAATTTCTGTGGTTTCTTTTTTCATGCTTTAAAGTCATTGGTCAGTTTTTCTTCTGTTTCTCTAGTTTGGCTCTTAAAATCCTTCCTCAGGTCTTCCCGGAAGGCTCTTTGTGCTTCAGGCCAGTTCATATTCCCTTCTGAAGTTTCAGGTGGGAGTACAGTCTTAATGCTGACCTCTTTGGTATTTGTGTTTTGGTCCTTATTCTTATAGAAAGATTCTATAGTCTTTTCTTTTCTACTTTGCTTCTTACTCATGATAATCACCCTTATTCCTGGTTTTTAAAGTAGATCTCTGCATTGGGCCACAGGGGACTCAGTCTCAGAGTTCTTGTGCCTGAAATTTGAGGCTTTGTGTGCTGTGGCCTCTGGTTCTTTCAGCTAGAAGCTAAAATGCTATAGCTTCCCTGGTACTGAGCTGGCTGGTATTGGAAAGCAGAGGCCATGTGAGGTCTCTTTGGGTTTCCTCTGCAATTACCCTAGAGCTAGCTTGTTAAGTGTGGGGGAGGGGTGGTTTGGCCACAAGAGTTTTCCTCTGCTGAGCTAGAGCATAGGCAAGCTTGGCACTTGATGATCCCATCTGTGCTAGTGTCTTCCCGTTTATCCTGGGGTGCTGAGGCATGCATGAGGTCCTGGTATTGGCGGTTGCTGTCTTCACCCCCTCCTGGGGCTCAGGATTTTCTCCTGGTTTGCTGAGGTGGGGCTGTCTGGGACAGCTCTGATCCTGCACTGGTCCCCTTTAGCCATAACAAGAGGGACCCTCCTTAGCGATCTTCCTAACCTCACAGGCTAAGAGTGTTTACCCCTTCTGCTGCTCCCACTGTTCCAGGGTTTTTCCCGGGGAGATATTCTCTGGGCTCATCAAGGTTAGCAAGGGGAGAGAGATAGCAATTACCAATCACTCTGCCATCTTGGCTCCCACACAGTATCAGTTGTTTCTGATGTGAGACATCCTACATACTCCTCCACTTTCCTAATCCCCATCCCATTGTAGTACTTCTTGTCTCATGAAGTCAGTACCCTCTCTCTTGTCTCTTCTAGTACCCAGTCTTCTACTTGGTTAAGGCCCTATACCTCCTCTTCTAAGCAGTGAATCCTCTCTCCCAGACTGTCCTCCATGACTTTTATCTTTCCTTATACTCCTCTCTCCATCATTCCAACTTCATTTCTAATATCATTCTTAAGCATTTTCATCATTTCACCTGGAAATTGTCATTGATTTTTTGGGGGCAAGTTGTTTTTTTCGTTTGTTTGTTTTTTAATTTGAGGCTTTCCCCTTAGGTATATTAGAGTCATTCTTTACTTTCTGGGTCTGTGTTCTCAGAGTATCTGACCTCGCAACAACAATTCTTTTTGTTTTTTTGGCCATTTTTCCAGCTATCTACTCCTGGTTTCTCAGCAACACTGGCCTAGCCATGAGTTCTGGGTATTAGATCCACCTTCCTGGCCCTTCTTAGATACAGTATGTTGCTAGCCTAAACTGAATTCTGAGTCCCTGGCTATCACTAGACATCCAAATTGCTGGCATAGCTCAGAGCACTGAATACTGAATTTTGAGATTCTAGCCCCTCCCTGCTTCACAGTTCCTTCCCTGGCCACCTTCCTGTGGGTTATATCTACAATCAATGGCTTGAATAATGACCCACTGTATAGGGAACTGAACTTCACTGTTTCCTCGCACTCCAACATCCTGGCTGGTCCTCCAAACAAACTAATTTTTAAAAGCCCTGCTCAGCCTTCATTGTTTCGGAGCTTTAGATTATCCAGAATACTCCTTTTCTTGCCTGGGTTCTCATTCTAGGCTTAAATCCAAGGCCTTGGTAGCCATACTAGCACCCTTGCTTAGAATCCATGCTTGTTCCTCCCCATTCATCCTCATTTTAGACCTGTGCACACCACCACAGGCCTCCTGTTCAAATTCCAAATTTTATCTGTTTCTGTCATTGTGACTGGATAACTCTTGACTTTTATGTCAGCTCTCCTTTCATCATTCATACTAACTATTCTGTCCTTTCTAGATCATAGTAATTTTCACATTGTACAATTCTGACCATGTCACTTCCAATTTCAGTGACTCCCCATTCATACAAAACTCCAAATGACTTAGTACCCAAGGCCTTTCTAATCTAGTTCTACCTAGACTTTCTATTTTCAACTATGGGTCATACTGTTCTACTTTTTGTAATTAATACTCACAGTACCCCATTCTCCTCAATGTGCATTTGGGTATTCTGCAGCCTCCACTTTATCTACCTGGTCCATTTTCCTATCCTTTGTAATCCTACCTATCCTTCAAAGCTAAGGTCAGATGCACCCTTTTCTATAATACTTCCCTTATGCCCTAGAGAAGAAATCTCTCTTTACCATGTTAGCTCCTCTATAACACTTTTTTCCGTGCCATTCTATGTACATCATGTTCTAGCTTATATAATAGTTTTTTATGCGTGCCTTATTATCTCTTTTAAGAATATAGGCCTCTAGATGACTCCTTAATCACCTTTCTATCCTCTAGTATACATGATACATAGTAGGCACTTAACAAGTACTTATTGAATTGAAAGTTTAAAATATATGAAAATTTTTTTATTTCATCAATTTAGCCTTATATTTTTTGGATCAATTTCATGGAATTTAACAATGGAAACAAATTTTATAGTTTAATTTCATGAACTGAAAAACATCTATGGCACAATGATTATCCCCTTTACGCACATGCTTGATCATTGTAGTCATAAGCAAAGTAAATCAAAGAGAAACACTCTATTCATTTTGTTCATTAGGTCAGCACAATGGAACATGAATATTCAATAAAGGAGCATGTGTATGAACTTCGTTTGAGAGAGCTGGAGGAGAGTAATCGTAATTCCACCGTAGAACTGAGACGTCTGTTAGTAGCTCAGCAGAAAGCAACCACCCGGTGGAAAGAGGAAACAAAGAAGATTACAGAAGCTGCAGAAACCAAGATCAGCCACTTAAAGTAAGTCCAGTATTACCTTTAGATAATCCTCCACTTCTTGGATCATTTCACACATTTTTAGGGGAATCTTGTAAACTATTTTTAAAAGTCTTTATCATCCCTTTTGGAAAAATATATGTTTATGAACTTTGGAAAATAAAGAGAGGCAGTCCAGCCCATTCAGTAACATTTGGTCTTCTGGTAAATTGTCAGCATGTTCAACAACATATTCTCATCTCTTGGAAATCATGACTTAGAATCTCTTAGCCCTGTTTGCTATCTTGTGATAGTTAATTGATACTTCATCATGACTAAGGAAGAATTATAAGATGTGTTAACTTTATAACTGTTAAAAAATGCTTGTTAATGCAGAATATGGTAACTGTTCATTCATAAATATTGTGTAATCACTTTGTTCCTTGAATTTAGCAAAATCCTTTTTTTAAAGGGTTTCTTAAAGGAAACTCCATGATAATAATCTTAATAAATTTATGTGGCATTGAGGTGACTTCTTTTAAAATGTGACATCAATATTTAATCATTTTATAACACAGCTCACCTGCTGTAGTCCCGTGTGTCTCTTCCACATCATGGCTAAAATCCTTGAGAAAGTTGTCTACTCTCAAGTACTTCCTCTTCCTTTTCCCTTACTCTCTTTTAGCCAAGTCCCTTTGCAATTTGTCTTCCAACTTTATCATTCAATTAAAAATCCCTCTCTAGTTACTAGTGATCTCTTTATTTCCATGTCTTTTCATAAATGCATCCTTGACCTCTCTACAGATTTTGAAGTCATGCCTGCTAATTGTAGATATCATTCAGGGATCACTCCTAGGTCCTCTTTGCATTTCTCTTCATGCTCTCTCACTTGGAGAGCTCATCAGCTCCAGTAAGTTCAATTATAATGTCTGCACATGATTCCCAAATTGGTATTTCCAGTACTAATCTCTCTGCTGAGCCCCAGTTCCACATTATCAACTGTCTTTTGAACATCACAGACTGGATTTGCTTGTGACTATTTCAAATTTAATATGACCAATACAGAAATAATTATCTTTCTACTCCAAATCTCCTTTCTTCTGAGCATTTTTTGAACTTCCTTTTCATTGTGAAGGACACCACCATTTTCCGTAGCCCGCAACTTTGATGAACTCAGCTGAATGAACTCACAGAAACTATAGGGAAAATGGAACCAGGGGCAAATCTATTCTACCTGGAAAAAATAATGAAAATAGGAAAGGAGGGCAAGTTGGCTTGATGTGAATATTACTATCAAAAAGAAAACAGACTGGGATATAATCAAAGCAGTACTTGGGGAAAAACGTATGTCTCTAAACACTTTTTGTCAATGAAAAAGAGAAAGAACAGATGAGTGAATTGGGCATAGAACTAAAAAAAACTAGATAAAAATAAATCCCCCCATTAAACATCAGAATAAAAATTCTGAAAATCAAACAAAAGATTAGCAAAACTGAAAGATCCCTCCAAAAATCTATTAAATTAATTAATAAATCTAGGACCTTTTTTAAAAGAGAAACTAATAAAGTAGACAAGCCATTCCCTAACCTGGTTTCTAAAACTAATTACCATCAAAAAATGAAAAAGGTGAATTCACAATTAATTATGAAGTAAAAGAAATTGTTAGGAACTGTTTTGCCCAACTACATGCCAACAAAACTAGCAATCTAAGTGATATATTAATATTTACAAAACTATAAACTGCCCAGATCAACAGAACAGGAAAAAGAACACTTCAGTAGCCCTATCTTAGAAAAATAAATTAACAAGTCATAATATTAAGTCTCCAAAAAAGAAAAAAAACAAAGCCGATGGATTCACAAGTGAATTTCATCAGACATTTAAAAAACAATAAAGTTCAGTACTACATAAACTGGAAAAAATAGGAAAATAATGTTCCTAAAGACTTTCTATGACACAACTATGGTCTTAATACCTTAGCATACTCAAAACAGAGAAAGAAAACAGTAGACCAATAACTGATGAATATTGGTGCAAACATTTTAAATAAAAATATTAGGATGGTGACCTTAGCAATATATCATAAAGATTATACAATATAACCAGGATAATTTTTTTTTTGCCTAGAATGCCGGCCAATTCAAGATTAAGAAAACTACAAACATAATTGACTAAACTAATGATCATAGCCAAATAACACATTGATCATGTCAGTGGTCAATATCAATAGATTCAGAAGGAAAGAAAAAAACTTTTGACATGATATAATACCCATTCTTGTTAAAAATGCTAGAACTCATAGGAACAAATGGAGCTTTAATTAATATAAGTAATATCTATCTAAAACCAAGAGGTACTAATCTCTGAACTGGGAGTAAACTAAGAGGCCTTTCCAGTAAGATCAGGGGTAAATGAAGGATGTCCATTATCACCATTACTATTCAGTGTAGCCACTAGAAATGTTAGCTACAAGAGTTAAGACAAGTGAAAGAAATTGAAAGAATAATCATAGGCAGAGAAGAAACAGTATTATTGCTTTTTACTGATATGATGGTTTACTTAGACAACCCTTGAGAGTCAGTTAAAACTTTAATAGAAACAATTAACAACCTCAGCAAAGTGGCAAGATATAAAAGAAATCCACATGAATCAATAGCATTTTTATATATTATCAAGAAAATCTGTCAGAAAGAGATAGAGAAATTCCATTTAAAATAATTTCAGATAGTATAAGATATTTGAAAGTGTACTTGCCTAGATACATACAAGAAGTACAGTGACAAAGAACTGGAAACTGAAGAGGCAGCATCAACTGGGGAATGACTGAACATGTTTAAGAACATGGCCTGAACAACAAAAACTATCCATTCCCAGGGTACTTACTTCAGAGAACTCACAGATGTTGCTGGTGTCAACAAAATGATATATGTTTTAGCACTGATCAACTCATACTAATCCAGCACAGATATACTGTCAGCTTTGATTAAAATCAATTCCAGTCTATTTAAGATACTAGAATAATTTAAATAGGCATCTTGATCATCTATGCAGCTTATGCAGAAGCATACAGGATAGTGTGCAGCATAGTGTCACAATAAGAGAACCCTGGCCCTTACATTTCTGAAGTAGATCTAGTAAAATTTAATATTGGTTTCCTCAGTACCAGGGGAGTAGAAAGGAATGATTGAGACAGAAGTTTAGCAAAAGGACAAATATTTTCAGTGCATGAGTGGGATGTGGGATGTGCCTAAGGAATTATTCATAAGAGCCAACTCAGTGACTCACAACTGTTCTGGGAAAGAACTAGAAAAATTCCTGTGTGATGAATGATGGTAGAGAACATCTCAAGAATCTGTTGGTGAATGGCATCATTAGAGATTAGCCCATACATGTCACCCATACTGAGGGTTTCCAGGAAGAATGAAAAAATATGTATTATGTTGACTTATGCCTTAAACAAAAGAACCAAAGTCGACCAACATACCAAAGTATGTTGTTCCATATACAAAGGCTCATGATGCACCGGATTTTTTGTTAGAAAACTAGTAGTTTTCAGTATTGGAACTGCATAGTGACTACTGTCAGATCCCTATGGCAGAACAAGACAAAGAGATGACTTTCTTCTACCTAGTTGGATTTTTACCAATTTGAATGCATGTCCAAATCATCTTGGGGAAACTTGCTACTTTCCAGACATTTATGGTAAAAGTAATTGGAGACATGAACTATCTGCAAATGGCAGTATACTTTGATGACATCATTGTCTTTGAGAGGACCTTGGAAGAATATGAGGAAAGTATTGGATCAAGAAGAGGAAAATGCCTTAAAAACGGTCCATTAACAAAAGCCAATTTTGTAAAGCCTCAGAAGAATTTGTGGGTTACATTTTATGTCAACAAGAGTGATCACTGACCCAGAAAATATAAAAGCATTTATAACCTGACCGTATCTGAAGAATCTTTAAGAGTTAAGGAATTTTATAGGATTTGGTGGTTATTACTAAAATTCTGTTGTTCTTTTTTTTTCTGTGGTTTCTTTTTAAAAAGAATACTGCTGTTACTAAGCCACTGGATGACCTCAAACATTTATAATTGAGGAGGCACAGAAACAGATAAACAAGAGACATAAAATTGTCTTTAAATAAAGCCTTTGTCCCACATATAAATCCAGGTTTGGATGGATTGGGAGCAATGTTGTACCAAGAGAATAATGGTTATAAAAAATTAATTACATTTTCCTGAAAAAGTCTCACCAACAGACCTATTAACTCATTAACAAAGTGGACTTCCTCACATTGAAATAGTTGGTTAGCTGAGAAATTCAATTGGCAGAAAGTTACCTGGTTAATAACCTACTCATTTATGTTCTAAGCATTGCCAAGTTGAGTGTTCTGTATCAGATATGGATGATAAGATTGACCAACTAAGAATTCAGCATCCATTATCAGCCAGGGAAGAATACTATTATATACAGATACTCTGTCCAGCATTCAGTAAGCTAGCATTTATTAAGGGCTTACTATGTGCCACTCACTGTGTTAAATCCAGAAGGCCACATGACACTAAAATTTTTATAATACTTAAAGGAGTCTAACATCTAAGGAGCTAGACTATAAACAAATGAAAGCTGAATGTTGGGACTTTCAACTGATAGCATACTAGCAGAATATGTGTACTTGGTTTCATTCATTGAGTAAATCCTGTTTACCTTATTTGACTCTGGGTGACTGGCAGAGAGAGTAGATAACTAACAAAAGATTATGTTAAGCAATGTAAGCTAAGAAGAAAGTGGTAAAGTCAATTGATTCAGGTGCCATTCTGTTGAAGGCACTTGGTTGTGTTTGTCCTTCATTCTTGAATAGGATCATGACATCAGGAAGGTGATGCCATAACTTGCAAGTGAATTGAATTTAAGTGAAGTAGGGCTGTGCAAAGTCCCCAGCCTCACTTTCTCCTCAAGTCATCTAGGTCCATTGGAAAGATATAGAACAGCAAGGCACTTTATTGTCAAGGCAGTTTAGAAAAGACTGTACTAGACAGTCCCTGATCTATATACATCGTAACAAAAAAAGTTAATACCACCCAGAGTATATAGCTTTGTGGTCATGAAACCTTTACTGATGACTTTGTACAAATGGATGAAGAGAGAAACCATTGAGCTAGTAAAATAGATTTTCTGGCCCATGATGGCTACAAATACTGAAGCATGAGACTTTATGCTCAGTGTATACAAAGTAGCACCAACTTGTGCTACATATTTGGAGAATATTAGCACTAGCAAACCTTAGAACTTGTTTGTGTTGATTTTCTATCTCTGGCAGGCACTATCAAGAGCATGTCACATTGGTAATTACTGACCACTTCCTGGCATATGCACAGGACTACTCAGCCAGTAGACAAAGTTACCATGGTTGCTAAAATATTGTGGGAGAATTATTTCTCAGTATGTGGCTATTCTTCCAAGATCCATTTTAAAACTAAGACAGACTTTGAACATGCATTACTCAATAAAACATAAGCTTTGATTGGCATTAAGAAGTTTCGAACAATACTTTACCACCCACAAGAGGACCCATAAGCTGACCATTTCAACCACATACTGATGAAACGTTAGGTATACTGAGACCAAAACAATAATCTCATTGGAATAAATATATGGCTTTTCTGATGCATAAATACAACTCCGTCAGTTATGATACCCATGGATGTTTCAGCCTATGTATTGAAGTTTGGATGGGGGAGCAAAAGGAGGACTGAGCTATGGTAGAACAGGGAGAGTTCAAGGAAGGGTCATTGACCCTTATATATGTCTCCAGAGTGGGGGACTCGGGCCAAGGGGAGTCCTAAGGAAAAGTCAGCTTTCCCCCCAAATTCTCCTCCTAATATGTGTCTATTCATAGACCCTACAACAAAATCCACTACCTAAATGTTTCCTATAAACTGAATTTTGCCAGAACTACAAAGAAGCCAAAGAGTAACTAAAGATAGGTAAAAATGTCAAGTTAGGAAAAACCCAATTCTTTCCTAAGTGTTAGGAATTTTCCTTACTGGTGGCTTGGAGTAAATATCCAAACTCAGAACTTTTTGTCTCAAATAAACTCCCTAATATTGAAAAGGAGAGAACCAATTGGACTTTAGGGATCATTAAATTGCCCCTAGGCTTAAGACATGGTCATTATTATAGAGGGTACTATATACATAAACACAGTCATTTGAGAAGTAAAGACTTTCTAATACAATTTTTTTTTACTCAACATGAGAGTATCATTTAACCTGGAAAAACCTAATCAAGCAAGCAAGCAAACATATATGAATGTCTTAGTCACCTTTTAAGTTCCAGATATTTTGCTAAGCACTGAAAATAGAAGGGCAAAAATGAAGTAGTCTATCTGCATGAATCTTTCATTCTATATAGCGTAATAGTGTATACATGTGTAAAATATGTGCAAAATTAATACAAGTTATTTATGAGTGGAGATGGCAGCACTAGCAACTGTGGGGTTACCAGGAAAGAGTTCATGTACAACAGGCTGAACATTGATGGAGACTAGGGATTCTAAGAGATAAAAGTAAGGAGTGAACATTCCAAGTACTGGGAAATACAGAGGCCTAAAATGAAACATAGAGTGAGCCGCAAGAAGGAGACTTAATATAGTATGAAGTAAGGCTCTTAACTGAAATAGTTGAGGGATGGAAAGGTGTGGGAAGTTTGAGAAGAGACTTGGAGTGGCTCCTTTTTGGGTTAGGATAGAGAATAATTTAGAGAATAGTAAAAGAATTGCTTGACTGCAGTGAGGGTTCTGTTGATGTTTGAGTAAATTTGTGGGTGAACCCCATCTGTACGACTGAATAATTTTTCTCCTATACTGTTTGGCAGTTTGTGAATAGGAGAGGAGGTGGTGGATAGTGGAAATAATCCACAGTTGAAAGATATAAATTATGATAAGACAAAGGAACTTGATATTTGAGAGTTAGGAATAGTATAGTATTGGACTAGTTAATTATAGGGTCAAGATTGGAAACTGAAGGACAGATTTCCAGGAGCCAAGAAGGTGAAGTAAGCAGTAAGTTGCTCTCACTCTCCCTTATTGACCACTAAAAACCCAGAAAATATTGCTCCACGAAAAACCTTGGAACAGCAGAGGAAACAGAAAGATGAGGTGTAGCAGTTTAGGCCAGGGGACTTGGGAAATTAATGGGAAAGGTCCCTCTTACTCTGGTGTAAGGGGAGCATTATAGGCCAGGAGGTGTCCCAGCCAGCCAGTGGCAAGCTCCATCTCGGTGAACCAGCAGGAGATCCTGAGCCCCAGGGTGGTGAAACAGGCAAGTATCAACACCAGGATCCCCATGTGCCTTGGCACAGTCAGGGGAACTGGTAGACTCCAGCTCAGAAAACCACCACATGCACTAGTGGGCAATTGTCTTCCACCAGCCGAACCTCCTCATGCTTCAGTACAGTCTGAGTGAACAGGCAACATCCAGGAGCCAGACCACGCCTTCTCCAAGTCCACCTCAATGAGCTTCAGTGTAGCCTTGAGGAAACACAGAAAAAACTCACCTAGCCTCAGCACATGCAAGCCACCACCACTAGGACCCCAGCTCAGCATCAAGTAGGCTGCCAGACCCCTACAACCTCCAACTGCCAGCACTTGAGACTCGAGTACACAAAGCCAGTGACCAAGCCCCTGACCCCCAGCATGAAGCTTTGGATAATGTCACCTTTGCTCCAGCAGAAGATCTCAACTTTAAAATTCAGAAATCATGAACAAAAAGCAGAAATGGACAATGACCATAGATTCTTTCTATAGGGACAAGGAAGATCAAGACACAAATTCAGAAGAGGACAACATTGTCAATATACCTACATGCAAAACCTCAGTAAGGAATATGAACTGGTCTCACACCTAAAAACCCTTTTTGGAAGAGCTCAAGATGAATTTTAAAAAATTTAAAATTTAAAAATTTAAAAAGCCTTTTTGGAAGAGCTCAAGATGAATTTTAAAAGTCAAATAAGAGAGGTAGAAGAAAAATTGGAAAAAGAAACAAGAGGTATAAAAGGCAGAGTCAACAGCTTGGCAAAGGAAGGACAAAATTTGATTGTAGAAAACAATTCCTTAAAAAATGCAATTTGCCAAAAGGGGGAAAAAGTACACTGAAAAAAACAACTCCTTATAAAGTAGAATTGACCAAATGTTAAAGGAGCCACAAGGATTCACTGAAGAGAAGAACTCCTTAAAAAGTAAAGAATAAAAACTAACTGAAGAAAACAATTTGTTAAAAATTAGAATTGGACAAGTGGAAGCTAATGATTCTATGAGACATCAAGAATCAGTCAAACAAAATCAAAAGGATGAAAAAATAGAAAAGAACATAAAAGACCTCACTGGAAAAGCAACCGACCTGGAAAACAGATCCAGAAGAAATAATTTAAGAATTACTGATCTACTTGAAACTCATGATAAAAAAAAGAACCTGGACAACATCTTTCAAGAAATCGTTAAGGAAAACTGCTCTGAGATCCTAGAACCAGAAGATAAAATAGTCATTGAAAGAATCCTCTGATCATCTCCTGAATGAGATCTCAAAATGAAAACTCTAAGGAATATTGTAGCCAAGTTCCAGAATTTTCAGGAGATAATCAACTTTCCCCCCAACATCTATTATCCATAGACATTACAACAAAATCCATTACTTAAACATTATCTAAAAGATAATTCTGCAAGTAACTAGGAAGAAACTATTTAAATTTGGAACCATGGGCAGGATTATGCAGACCTTGAGGCTTCTACATTAAAAAATCAGAGAGCTTAGAATATAATACTCTATAATACAAAGGAGCTTGGATTACAACCAAGGATCAACTACCCAGCAAAATTGAAGATAATTTTTCAGGGGAGGAGATGGACATTCAATGAAATAGGGGGCTTCCAAACCTTCCTGATGAAAAAACCAGAACTCAACAGATAATTTGATCTTCAATACACGACTCAAGAGAGACATAAAAAGGAAAACAGGAGAGCAAAAAAACCATATTATTCAATAAGATAAGGGCAAAGTATTTACATCCCTACATGGGTAGATGATAGTTATAAAGCTTAAGAACTGTATCTTTATTACAACATTTAGAAGGAGTGTACATAGACAGAAGGCATGGGTATAAGTTGACCTTGATATGGTGATAAGAAATCTAAGAGGTGAAAAGGGATGGTACTGGGAAAACAGGAAAGGAGGAGGCAGAAAAAGGTAAATTATATCACATGAAGAGGCACAAAGACCTGTTAAAGTAGAGGGAAAAAGGGAGGGAGAAGAGCCTTGTTTGAACCTTATTCTCATAGGATTTGACTCAAAGAGGGAATAACATAATCAGGTATAGGTATTTGCCCAATAGGAAGTCTGAGGGGAAAAGGAAAAGAAAAGGGAGGGGGTAGATAGCCCGTGTTCATCCTTCATTTGCAAAGAAGACCATGACATCAGAGAAATGATGGCATGACTTGCACTTGACTTTGTTTTGACTGAGGGAGGGCTGTACAAGGTCACCACCCTCACTTCCCCTCTTGGGCCATCTGGAACCAATGATCACATATTCATCAGGATGACTGAAGAAGGCCCAGAATGCACTGGGAGACCTTGGCCTATTCAGGTATTCACTTAGAGTGAGGTAGTGCCCATTCAGTGAATAGGCCTCTTTAAGAAATAAACAGGGACGGGGAGGAGCCAAGATGGCAGAGTAGAAAGACTCACATATGCTAGCTCCAAACCCACAGCCCATGGATTTCCTGTAAAGAGAACTCCCAACAAATTGTGGAACACTGGAAGCCACACAGCAATGGAGTGAAGGAGATTTCCATAACAGAGAGCCCTGAAAAACCGAACTCAAAGGTCTGATATGGACCAGATGGGAGAGGAGCCCAGCCCTTCCCTGGCTGTGCAGCCCCAAGAGCAGCAGATGGGAGCAGGCTTCAGGGACAGAATCTCAGGTGGCCATGAAGATCCCTCCACCCACAGATGCACAGGTCAGTGAGAGAGACTCGACTGGCTGAGAGGGGAGCGGGGCATCTCCATAACTCAGACCCCCTCGGGAGGCAGTGGCAAAGGCAGCGGGCAGCCAGAGGCTCCTGGAGGAGGCAGGAGCTTGGCAGGACCTCAGGTCCATTACTGAAGGTCTCCGCATAAACACCCTGAGGGAACTGAGCCTGGGAGGTGGTCCTGCCCCCACTTGAGCACCAGGACTTAAGCTCACATTGAATAGCAGCCAGGCCTGCCACTGAAAGCCCTGAGGCTGGGGAGCAGCATTTGAATCTCAGACCTCAAGCACTAGCTGGGCGGATCTGGAGGTGAGGCGGAGGTGGAGAGGAATCTCAGAAGTCAAGTAACTAGCTGGGAAAATGTCCAGAAAAGAGAAAAAAAATAAGACCATAGAAGGTTACTTTCTTGGTGACAGATGTTCCCCCCTTTTTTCTGATGAGGAAGAACAATGCTTACAATCAGGTAAAGATATAGGAATCAAGGCCTCTGTATCCCAAACATCTGAAATAGATATCCAATGGGCTCAGGCCATGGAAGAGCTCAAAAAGGATTTTGAAAATCAAGTTAGACAGGTGGAGAAAAAACTGGGAAAAGAAATGAGAGAGATGCAAGAAAACCATGAAAAATGGATCAATACCTTGATAAAAGGAGACCCCCAAAAATACTGAAGAAAATAACACCTTGAAAAATAGGCTAACTCAATTGGCAAAAGAGGTTCAAAAAGCCAATGAGGAGAA
>CM053772.1:175773522-175792285 GCA_028658325.1 Potorous gilbertii | reverse complement strand
CACCTCTTTTTCCACTTGACTAATTGTGCTTTTGAAGGCATTCTTCTCCTCATTGGCTTTTTGAACCTCTTTTGCCAATTGAGTTAGCTTATTTTTCAAGGTGTTATTTTCTTCAGTATTTTTTTGGGTCTCCTTTATTAAGGTATTGACCCGTTTTTCAAGCTTTTATTGCATCTCTCTCATTTCTTTTCCCAGTTTTTCCTCCATCTGTCTAACTTGATTTTCAAAATCCTTTTTGAGCTCTTCCATGGCCTGAGCCCACGGGATACCTATTTCAGATGTTTGGGATACAGAGGCCTCGACTCCTATGTCTTTACCTGATGGTAAGCAGTTTTCTTCTCTTTCATCTTCAGAGATGAAGGTTGGAATCATTTTTTCAAGAAAATAACCTTCTGTGGTCTTATTTTTTTTTTCCCTTTTCTGGGCATTTTCCCAGCCAGTTATTTGACTTCTGAGAGTCCTATCCACCCCCACCTAGATCTTCCCAGCTAGTGCTTGGGGTCTGAGATTCAAATGCTGCTCCCCAGCCTTAGGGCTTTGGGCATGCAGGCCTGGCTGCTATTCAGGGTAAGATTAAACCAGGTTCTCAGGTGGGGGCAGGGCCCCCTCCCAGGCTCAGTTCCCTTATGCAGAGACCTTTTGTAATGGAGCTGCTGCCAAGCTCCTGCCTGCTCTGTGAGCCTCTGGCTGCTGCTTCCGCTGCCTCCCAAGGGGGTCCGAGTCCCGGAGACACCCCACTCCCCTCTCAGCCCGTCTCTCTCACTGACCTGTGAGTCTGTGGGTGGAGGGACCTTCGTGGCCGCTGTTGATTCTGTCCCTGAAGCCTGCTTGGATCTGCTTGCTCCTCTCAGTGCCACGTGGCTGGGGCAGGGCAGGGCTCCACTCTGGTCCGGACTCGATGGACCTTTGGGATCAGATTTTCAGGGCTCTCTGGAACAGAAATCTCTTTCGCTGTGTTGCTGCGTGGCTTCCACTGTTCCAGAATTTATTGGGAGTTCTTTTTAGAGGCAATCCATGGGCTGTGGGTTCGGACCTCACATAGGTGAGTCTTTCTACTACGCCATCTTGGCTCCGCCCCCCTAAATTATTTTTAAAATAGAGGGATGGACGATTTGAGAGATAAAGAACTCACAAATGTCTGAACTTACATGCTTGGAATACAGTGTAATAAAAACTAGGGAAGTCCAGAGAGGGGAAAATACTTTGGAAGACAATATGAGAGATGCTGAATTTAGTAGAATTGTTTAAATGACACTTAGAAAGGTACAACTTGAGAGAATGATCCACATTGAAAGGGTAATTACAATCTGTAGTAAGTCTCTTCAGGTGATATTTACAGCCATGAGAGTAAAGACATTAGAGGGAGAAGAGTATAAAATCAGGGGCCAAACTTATAAGCATAAAGTCAGAGGTAAACTCACATTTATCAGTAGGAGAAAATCTGGAACTGGGACAAAACTGAACTACACTTCCAAACTCTTGACAAACTGTTTTCAGCTTAAATTGCTTTTATATGTATGTCTGATGCTAAATACATGTTTGGCCTTCTTTATTTCTTTCATATAAATTTTCCATGAATAGGTATCAGGTTGAATGAAGCTTTGCCCAGCCTTAGTCACTGAATGACATCTTGAAAATGTTATTCATATTTTTATGCTATTTTCAGTAAAATATGCTTCAAAATAAATTTTAATCATAAATTGTATTATTTATTCAGCACTACTATAAAAAATACAAAAATTCAGTGACTTAACATATCTCTTTTCTCCTTTCTCTATAGTTACAGGAAAAGATATTTTTAAGTCTTGCATACAATGGATAGCTTCCTAATATTGACTGCTGTTTATGTGTATTGTTTATGTTTGTATGTATATCTGTGTATGTATAAATAAATATAAAATCCTGGATCTTTTCCATAAATATAACAGTGCTTGAGACTCTTTCCCTGTTAGCATACTGAGCACTGCTAATATCTGTACTTTACTCTCTTAGCCTAAAAGTTGTCTTACTAATCTTTGGTAACAAGAATATGACAGAAAAAGAGAACTATTAGACTTCTTCCTCAATTACAGACCTACTGTTTCAGACCCATAACAGTGAGATAAAGATGGAATCCTAAGATGTGATTAGTAAAGATTCAGAAAAATAAGAAAAAATATATCCTGTAAGTAAATGGAAAGACATAGCTAATAAAGGGATGAACTAATTGTTTTTTTAAGTAAGTAAGTAAATGGAAAGACATAGCTAATAAAGGAATGAACTAACTGTTTTTTAAAAAAAAAACTTACAAGCTATCTTAATGGTCCCTAGATTTCAATTCTTTTTATTCTTGAAACTATAAAAATATTCATATCCATCTTAGCTGAAACATCCTGTAAATATTTTATTGTATTTAACATAATGAAAGCTATAAATGTCAAAGATATGTTCTTTATGATAAAATTAAAGACCTTTAGATGAACCATGTTATTGAAAAGATAATGAGATAGAAAGTTTGCTAATCCATAGATGACTTAAAACCAGAAGGAATAAGATTCAACAAGTATATGAACAGACAGGAATGGTGGGTCCAAAATAACAAATTTAATAAGGATAAATGTGAAACACTACACTAGATTTAAAGTTATCTGTACAAATAGAAGGTGGGGAAGACTTAGTTTGATAGAAGTTCCTGTGAAGAAAAAAATATATAATAAGGGATTTAGTTGATTGCATTCTCAGTATGACCCAGTATGACTTGTGTTCTTGCGGAATGAATTAGATCCAATGATAAAAAAAAAGTTTTGTAAAAATTCTTTCTGAAAACATATTAATGCCAAACATGGTTGTTTGCGGCATAGTGGTGCTGTGACGTACAAGAGAGATGTGAAGTATGAGCATCCATGGTACTCATGAATTATTGTGGAGATGTGAAATGGTTGCCAAAAATAGTAATTCAGCATCAAGAATATGTAGTTTTATCAGGTAAAGTATTGCAACTTAGATGCACCTTATAGCTAGAAGATCTTTATTTAACTTAGTAAAATGGTCTTTGAGAGTATCTATGGATGAACTTCCCAAAATTTAGCTAGGCAGCTCCTCTGACAACAAACATCACAGAGCCCATCCTCAGTACCTCTCCAGTCTTATTTAATGAACCAGAGCTTGCTCTTTGTTTGGCATAGCTTTTGAGAATTAGAGTAGTTTGAATTGTAGTATCATTTAAAAGCCTGTTCATCCACACACATGCATTTTAATGCATATTCTCATTGCTTTTTACTCATTTAAAGTTTCAGTTCTAATAAGCAAACAATAAAAGGATCTTCAAAAGAACTTTAATATGTAAATATTAAAGGTGAGTTTTTACCAATAAAATTCCCTTGTTGAACATACTACTTATTTTCCAAAGGGTTAATTTACCTAAGTTAGACAAGCGTGTTTTTATCCTTATGTTAGCTTTTTTGACTTACTTTACTCTCTCTTTGCATAGAGTTCAGTAATTGATGCAAAACTCAGATTTTCATTAGGAAAATCTTTCATTATTTACTAGAACTTCTACTGCTGAATTATGAAAGCATTTCAAGGAAAAAATAAATTATATAAATTTTAGTTGCCACTGGCATATTGTGATTTTCTGCATAATTTTAGTGTAGTTATCAATATAATTATGCCAAATATGTGGCATTAACTGCGTGTCTGTCCCACTTTAAGCAGTACTTGTGTTCTTGCAGAATGAATTGGATCCAATGATAAAAAAAAAGTTTTGTAAAAATTCTTTCTGAAAACATATTAATGCCAAAAGTGGTTGTTTGCGGCGTAGTGGTGCTGTGACGTACAAGAGAGATGTGAAGTATGAGCATCCATGATACTCATGCATTATTGTCCTCAGGTTTGAAGACTATGCTACATAAAAAGTATAGGTTAGAAATGAGAAGAAAACCTGAAATTGGGCAACATTGAGGAGGGCTAAAGAATATAGCCTTCTCAATGATATATGAAACTTTTCAGGATATATCTGGTCATCCATATTTTTTTAAAAATTACACTTGGCCTGATAAAATATTTTAGTAGCCTTGTACAGTGGAAAGAGGACTGTCTCTATATTCAGAGGACCTGGATTCAAATCCTAATCCTACATACTGCATGTTATACTTACATGTCATCCTTTTATTGTTTGCTTATCATACTTAAGACATATAATTCTTTATATCCTATGACATATCCTTTGAGAACCTGAATTACTGCTCTGGCAGAGTGAGCCACTGGAATAAGAAGTGAGGCAAGAAAAGAAAGACTAATGGTAATATTCAAAATAAATCACAGAACACAAATGCCACCAGGATTATTTCTGTATTTGTCATGGTAGCTTAATAGTTCATAGATATGAAGGAAAAATGACCACTTTCCTTATAAAAAAAAACCCACTGAACAGTCACTCCACTTTTATTCTTTATCACAGCATCAGAATAGAATTGACTTTTCTGGATTACTCAAATTGTGTTTCATAGGGCTTTGTGGAATACTGGGGCTTTGGGGGAAATGACTAGCCAGAAAAGAATTTAAAAAAAAATTTAATATTTTGAACTTGAGAGACACACAAAAAAACCCTGAACATTTTCATTTACATTGTAAAACAGAAGATTGTTCATAAAACAAAGAATCTTTATTATGTAGATCTTGTTTTTATTTTGAAGTATATAAATAAAATTAGACAAGTAATTTTCAGTGCTGTTCTTATTTTCTGGAATTCTTTCTGGCCTTCATTATAGTCTCTTCTCATCTTTTGCAATCCATTGCTCCCCTCCCTCCTGTCTTCCTTTACCATTAAAAAGAAAAGAAAAACCTTTATAATAACTATGCAGAATCAAACAGTCCTATTCTCTGAACATTTATGAAATAATACTATGTGCTAGACACTGTGCTAAAACTAATTCCTACATTATTCAGATTCTAAAACGCATATCTCATTTTCTATCTAGAGTCTATCACTGTGGTCAGGTGGGGGCAGGGATGGAGGCTAGCATTCAGTACTTTGACGTCATGGATGTTCTTATTGATCAGAGTTTTTAGTCGTTCAGAGTTTTTCTTTATGTTATTGTATAACCTTTTTTTGCTTCTCATTTAACTCTGTACTATATTTTCTCAGGTTTCCCTGAAATTTTGCCTTTTTTCATTTTTTGTGGTGCAATAATATTTTATTTCATTCAAATACCATAGTTTGTTCAGCCACTCCCCAGTTGATGGCGATCCTTAGTTTCCATTTTGGGACTACTACCAAAGGAAGTGCTATAAATAGTTTTGTACATATGGATCCTTAAGGGCCATAATTTTAAGTGCTTCCAAATGTGGCAGTGTATTTTTTTAAATGAAGGAACACTGCCTGTAACCCAAAACCAAAATAAAACAAAAATTTCTTGATACTTTAAGTCTAGATTCTTTACTGATTTATAAATTCTGAAATAGCAAATGTCTAAGAAAGAAGATCTTCAATAAACCTACTTCCAGACATACTATATACCCTGCTGTACTTTTGTGAAATTTTTCACTTAAGACTTTACACAGGATCATTTCCATTGTGAAGTTCCTAAGCTCCTTTTCTCCTGAATGCCTCTGCTCATCTGTGTAGGAAAATGAACTATAATTTCTGTGAAAGATAGACTAGCTAGTTTTAGATTTTTTTCTTTTGTCACCTCTTCTCAAGTGGAGTTCAAATGTCTACACAGTAGACAGTTTCCTTATCTTACCTTTTTATTCCTCTTTAATTATTGGGCCTGCTTTACCTAGTTCTTTTAGCACTTTTTGCTATTTTTATATATCTTGTCTTATATTCATAAATAGTAATCAAGAAGTTCAGAATCAGCTGAGGCTGTTGAGAAACATGAAGCATAACAAGAAGAGATGGAACCTTTTTTTTTAAAAATAATATAATTTGGAAAAAGAGGAGAATAAGTGAAAAAACAGGATTTCTGGTCCTGATGGACTCCTGATCAAAGATGAATTCAGAGAAAAACTAGGTGATTCTTATTTTGCTTAATTTTTTCTTCTAAGCAAGGCAGGAAAGGGGGGTCAATTAGTTAACAGGTACTTGAAAGGAAGATAAAGGTAGTAAGGGTACAGGCCTGTGGTCAGAATTGGCAGATGTGGCTACTGAGTCATCTTTAAAAGGTCATGGAAAATAATAGAGGTGATAGAGGATGAGGACAAAGGCTCTCATTTTCAAAGAAAAATTTACAAATATGTTCTTAAAGACTTGGTTAGTGCTACTTCCAAACTATTTCTGCTTCAATTACTGAGCAACCTATACTCCTTTGAGTTTCATTCCATCTGTCCATATCAGCCATTCGAGATCCTTGTTATCTACTGGTTTTTACTAGCCAGTTGTCTACTGGTTTCTTTTCCTAAGGAGATCATTGTCTGTTTCCTGAATTCCCTGGTTTCTTCATACATCTGTGAAAATCCCATCTTCTGTGGGAGTCCTTTGCTTAATTCTAGTGCCTTGTCTCTAAAATTACTTTGAAGTTATCCTGCATGTATCTTGTTTTTACATATTTGTTTGCAGGTTGTCTCCTCCATTATATCATGAGCTTCTTGAGGCAAGGGCATTTTTTTGCCTTTGTTATTTTCCCCACCCCCAACTTAAATATGCCTTGTAAAACTTGATCACTGAGCAACGTCATGAAAATATTTTCCATGGAATAACAATATAATCTAGCATTTCCTTCTCACCAAGTGCCAGGTACTTTGCTAAGCACTTTTCAATTACTATCTTACTTGATCCTCACAACAACCCTAAGAGGATGGTTCTGTTATTAGCCATACTTTACAAAGAGAGAAACTGAGTTACACAGTGGTTAAGTGACTTCCTCAGGGTCACTAGTAAGTATCTGATGCTGGATCTGAACTCCAGTCTTCTTGACTCCAGACCCAGAACTCTATGTGCCTCTTCTATTTATACTATACTATACTATATTTATACTATACTATACTATATTTATACTATACTATAAGGTTTTGACAGAAATGGTCCTATCTTCTATTTCATTCTGACCCATAACTTTTACCTTCATAATTCACAATTTGCAAATTCTTCTTTCTGACCACTGTTTCCTATCTTTATGTCTCTCTCTCTCTGTACCTATTACTCACCTTGACCTCAATCTCTATTTGCAGCGAGGTAGTTCAGTGGATAAAATGCTGGTCCTGGAGTCAGGAAGATGTGAGTTCAGATCCAGTTTCAGTTACTTACTAGCTGTGTAACCCTGTGAATATTACTTAATCTCTGTTTGAGATTATGAGAGAAAGGAGAATAATGCCTCCCAGGAGTGTTGGGAAGGTCAAATGAAATATTATCTACTACATAGTAGGTGCTTGTTTCCTTCCTTCCTACTTTTTACCTTGAGCCTCTAAGGTTCTGTGAATCTATGAGCTGGATCATCATTGGTTTCCTTCAAGGCGTCTGAAGGAGCCAAGGCTTTCCATACTCCTTTCTCTAATTTTTCTCCTTTGGACATTTTATCTTTCTTCATATCCTCAAGTCTTTTTTAAAATATTAGTTATAATTTTCTATTTATAATGCCTGAATTGCATTTCTAGTCCTGAACTCCATTTCTGCATTTCTTAATGTCTGTAGGTTATTTCTTATATGTCCTATCATTTCACTGTTCTTTTCCCTAAGAATGAACTAATTCAAGAAATACATGGTATTAGGTTTATAATGGAATATTATTCAAAAAACTTCCCAAATTATCTTTGCCTAGTAGCACCACCATCTTCATTGTTAGACTCATAAAGGAGGATGAACATAAAAAAAAGAATGGACTTTCCAAGTCCTTGCGGTTTTTGACCAGAAAAAACAGTTACCCTAAAATAATCACCAAATACTGATAATATGAGGTGAGAGAACTCAGATTATAGGTAATTAATTACCATTTCTTTATGTGAGTAAAGGTACTCCACCAGAACAGAAGTCAATAATAGGCAAAAACAAAGAAGGCCGTGGCAATGGTTTGAAACAGAGTGTTTAATTTTTTTGTGTCAGTCATCCCTTTTGCAGTCTGATGAAGCTATGGTCCCGTCCCAGAATAACATTTTTAAAATTTATATAGAATTTTATATAGAGAGAGTATAGAGAGAGCTATAGATAGATATGGTATATAACATTAGTATATTATATTATATATATATATATATATATATATATATATATATATATATATATATATAATTCTGTGTATAGAATTATAAAAGAAATAAATTGTATTGAAATAGTTATTAAAATGTATTTTTTAAAACATTCATAGATCTCAGGTCAAAGCCACAAGATTTAAAGGAGTCAACATTAAGGTCATCAGAACCACTGTTGCCTTCTTTATATAGCATTTTTTTAAGTTAAAAAACATGACCTGTATTCAGCATAATTAAGAAAAATGACCCCCACAGCACCTAAAAGTCTTAATCAGGCTCAGCCTATGAAGACCATTGCTTTAGTGGATCAAAAGCTTCAGTAATTGATTCATCTGTATCAGAATGCTGACAAGGAGATGACAAATTGCCTGTCATATTGGCTGAGGTCTCAAACATTTTGAAGAATGTGCCATAATTTCTTAGTATGTCTGTTGGTTCATTAGGGTCTATCCATGCTGGTGATGTCCTGCAGAGAGTTAACATCCCATGTACTAGTTTAATAGCTTTTTCATCAGCTGGTATCACCTTGATGAGAAGAAGAAACTCGATTTTGTCCAGATTAAAAAACTGTAAATCTACCTAGAGAACATTTTTGTTTCTTGGCAACTGTTTTGTGCTGATTTTATGAGGAAGGCAGTGTCACCTCTTTGTAGGTGACTGCATGTCTGACTTTCCTTCAAGTTCTCAACAGAAGAAAGCTATCAAAGATAACAAAGATATTTGTTTCTTATTAATCAAATGTAGCAATAAAACAATGTAAAAATTAACAAAACAGTACACATTAGTTATGAAGCTAATACTCTACAACAGTAAAGTTTATTTTTTTTTGCATCCTTTTATAGTGCATTTTGCCCTGTATTTTGTAAAGTCGTGAAACAGAATTTAATGCACCTTAAAATGTATTTAACAAAAACACTAGCTTTTCTTCCACCTCTTAATTATATAAATGATGTATACATACCTCTTGTAATTTTTAGTTCCAGAATCTTGCCTGAGTTCACAGAACTTATCTTTCTCTATTTCAAATAAATATTAATAAAGTGAAAACACAATATAATAATAGTGGGAGGTAGGCTCTAGACATGTTTTTTTCAGTGTTACAGGAAACTCTCAAGCTGCGCACATGGCCTCTGTCAAAAAGAGACTGGCCCCTTCTCTGCAATTCATAGCCTTAGAGAATTGTCTGGAGCACTACCGTGTTAGATATTTTCCTTGACTCACATAACTTGTGTATATCAGAAGCTGAAGGCCCTCTATCCATAAACTTATGCTATGATAAACAGTTGCTAATGTTTATATAGCACTTTAGAAGGATTTCACATACGTTATCTCATTTCAGCTTTTTAATAGTCCTGTGAACTAAGTACTGCAACTACTATTATTCCTATTTTACAGATGAGGAAACTGAGAGAGGTTAAGTGACTTGCCTATGGTCACACAGCCATTAAGTGTTGGAGGTGAGATTAAGAAAACAGGTCTTCCAGACTCCAACTTCAACACTTCATCCACTGTGCCAAAAATGAATTAAATAAGGAATTCACTAAACAAACATTAAGAACTTCCCATATGCAAATCACTAAGCAAGGTGCTAGAGATACAAAATTTTTAAAAAGGACATAGTCACTTGCCCTTAAGAGGCTTAATATTCTTTGGGGCAGTAAGGATGGAATAGTATGCACCTTTCTCACCCTCCACTTTTCAACTTTTTAAAATTTTTTTTCTTTCCCCCATCAGATTGTAAATTCCTTGAGGACAGGGACTGTCTTTATTCATATTTGTATCCCTAGTGCTTATCACAGTGCCTAGTCATTGAAGCAGAAGTGGATGTTTATTTTTTTTTTCTGGAACCCTTTGGTTTCTTCATGATTCAGTGAATGTTGGCAGTTTAGTTTCTCATTCCTCTGTCCCTTTGTAAACCAATCTGCTTTTTTGGTAATTCTTTCTTCACGTAAGCCTGGCTTACAGAATCTTAAGCATAACCTTGCTGATGTATGAAATGAATGCAGTTTCTTAATTTTTCCTGGATCTAGACAAATTCTCATTCCTAGAACACCTAGAGGGACAAATTAAGGTATGTCTCATCATCATCATATCTTACAATTATGTGTCTCTTTAGGTTGACAAAGTACGTCTAATATGTATTTCATTTGATCCTCACAAGAACCCTGTGTTTCAGGTGCCACTATTATTGTGCCTATTTTGCAGATGTGGAAACTGACCCTCACAGAGGTTTAGTGAATTCCTGATCACAAAATAGACTTCAAACACACTGTAAATGTTTGAAGCCTCATGGAATCCAGTGCTTCTTAATTTTAGTTCAGTTTGCCTCAATATTCCCTCAGGGACTTCCTTAGGAAAATAAAAGAATTCTGATTCTTGTTAGATTTGAAAAAGATTGGCACTCCAAAACAGAAAAGACCACTGCAGTGCCCATGGGCTCCTTTTGTATAAATGGGGCCAAAAATAGGGTGCAAATTTTAGCAGTAGACCAAGGTACATCCCTGAACTTACGCAAGTGTTAACCTAGACCCTGGGGAGAGTCTTGATATGTAAATGAAATCTAAAACACCTAAACAACCTGTAAGCAATGGACAGTGAAAGCCAGCATCCTTTTATTTTGGGGGCCCTGAGAAGAGGAGATATATGTATTTGTTGGGGCTATGGAGGGGTTCTTCTTAACACTTTACAGCAAGGAATAAATGAAGATAAGGCATGAAATGTAACTATCTACATTTCTTTCTTTAAAATAAAAATCTGTTTATTATTTACAACTGTTCAGATTTCCACATCTCCTTCATCAATATGTTTGGTGATTAAAAGTATTAGATAGAATAGACCAAGAATAGAGGATTCATCGCTGCTACCAGAAGGTAACTAGTTAACTTGGTAACCTACTTGTTAGATTTAGATAAAGGACAGAGAGCAGTAAAAAATGATAGATGCAACCAATTATGTTTTTATTTTGCCCTTTTGCTCCAATCAGTAATCAATAGCATTGGGGTATTGGGAATCCCCAGCTAGCTTTTCTGAAAATCAAAATAAGGATTCCTTTTCTGAAATGAGCTTGGGGATACAGAATTAAGATCTAAGGTGACATTTAATACAGTTTTTTCCTTAACTGTTTAACTTCTTAATTGAAATATTAGAGCAGTGAGTGTGATTGTGGCTCATTTTTAAAAAGAAACTGAATTATGAAATTTTTCAAATGTTTATATTTAAAATATGGACCATTTTTGAAGTAGGTGAACAATTTGCTTTTTAAAAAATTATTAAAACAATTGTCTCATTTCCTGTAAAGCCATTCTTAATAAAAGAATATTAAGATTTTAGGTTAGATTTATATTGACATTAGTAAGTTGTTAACATTATAGCAATATAAAAAAATTATTGATTTCCAACTAATATAACTAGTCAAATTTGGCTGCTGGTTTTCCAAAGAAAATATGTCTTTAAAAAAAACCCCAAGAAGGCTTAAATGGAAAAAGTATTAATTACTAGAATGTCTGAATGAATCAGTACTTTAAAGGCCTGCATATACTAGCCATAGCATTGTGTTTATGTAGTTGGCATTCTATACATTAATTTATATTATTTGAAATATCTAAAGAAAATATCATGGCAGTAGTTATAAAGGACTATAATTTAAAGTGAATCACTAATAGAATTAGGAAATACCAATAGCACTGGCAGCATAGGCCTTATAAAGGACATACTTAGCAAAGTTTGAAATCAGCTAAGGAAGCTTATGATTTATTCACTCAATTAGTCAGCAAATATTTACTGAGCACCTGGAATGTATGAGGCTCTTTGTGATACTAGGCAATATGAGGAATACTGTGAAGAATGCTCAATCCAGGAGGTGCCTAGAAAAGAGTTTCTCTCCTTTACCATTTATATACCCCTAGACTATCTAGCTTCCTATATGTTGTAAAATACTGTATCAATACTAGTCAGTATGTCATGGATTTATAAATAATAGAGATCAAATTAGCTCTCAATATATATCACCTTTATGCAGCAAATACCTGCTACAGTATGATTAGACTAAGTGATGGGTATTAGTTCTGGCCCTCTACATTCATGTTAGGAAGGGATTACACTGTGTGGCTGTAGTTGTTTTCCAATAAGCCCTTGTATTTCTATATACTTTCCGGATGTTTAGAAAATCCCTAGCAGTTGCTGCTACTCAATAGTGGTTGTGATATAAATAGCACAATCATGTTACGTCAGTAAATCAACAAGCATTTATTAATCAAGAAGGTGCTAGGCACTGTGGTAAATGCTAGTGATACAAAGAAAAAGCAAAGAACAGCCCTTGCTCTCAAGAAGCTCACAGTCTAATGGGAGAAACAGCCTGAAAACAGCTTTGTACAAAAATGATAATCAAAAGGGAAGGGACTAGTGTACAAGAGGATTAGAAAAGGACTCCTTTAAAAAGTAAGATTTTCACTGGTACTTAAAGGAATCCAGGGAGCGCAAGAGACAAGAGATGAGAAGGGAGAGAATTCCAGACAAGGGAACTGCTGGTGAAAATGCCCAGAGCTAGAAGATGGAGTGCCTTATACGCTATATAAATGTTAGCTACTGTCTGAGGGATAAGGAAGAGGCCAGTATCACAGGGTCAGAGAGTTTGAGGGCAGGATAGCAATTCTTATATTCAGCTAGTAATCTAAACAGAAGATGCTGGCCCACTGAAAAGCTTTCAAATAAATGACCCAAATGGGGGTCACTGGATTAGGGGAAAAAAAAAATAGGTAGGGTGAGGATTGTGGTAGAAGTACAAGCAGAATGGCCAGATAAACTTAAGGCCTTCAAATATCCTTTCTTCTTTCAACTAATTGAATGCCAAGCCAGTCCCTTAGAGATGTCTTAATCCAGATGACTTAAAGGTTCAGATCCTAAGCAGACAGATTCAAACACAGTCTATCCTGGAAAAATGAGCCAGTTCCTAAAGCAAGTTTTGATCCAGGGAAGGGAATGAAAGAGCCTAAAATCTGTAATGTATTAGTCCAGAGGCCAAGTCCTTGTGCTCTTTGGTATATGGTTTTCTAAGACCTAAGGTCCTTTAGTGTCTCCACTGCTAGATCTTATGTGATTTTAATTGTGGCACCATCATATTCAATTTTCTTTTCCTTCTTGCTTTTAATCTTTTATCCTTAAGCTGGGGGGTTTAGAATTTGACTATTATGTCCCTATTAGTTTTCCTCATAGAATCTCTTTTAAGTGGTGATGAATGGATTTTTTCTATTTCTGCTTTCCCCCCCCTTATACTAATGCTTCAGGATGATTTTTAAAAATTATTTCTTGCATTATTGTGTCAAGATTCTTTTTTTTGATCAGTTTATTCTTATTCAGTATATTCTTATTCAGATTATTCTTATGTTTTTTATTCATTTGTTCTCCAGATCAGTTGTTTTTCTAATGTTTCCTTTTCTATTTTTTCATTCTTCATATTTTGTTTAATTATTTCTTGATCTCTTATAACTTCACTGGCTTCACCTTGCCCAATTCTAATTTTCTTTTTTGTTTGTTTATTAATTTATTTTTAGTTTTCAAGATTTGTTTCCACAAGATTTTGAGTCCCATATTTTCTCTCCATCTCTTCCCTCCGCCTACTCCAAGATGGCATGTGTTCTGATTACCCCTTTGCCCAGTCTGCCTTCCTTTTATCCCCTTCCCCTTTACTTTCTTCTTGAAGGGCAAGGTAAGTTAGATTTCTATACCCCATTGCCTGTATATCTTATTTACCAGCTGCATGTAAAAACAATTTTTAACATTTGTTTTTAAAACTTTGAGTTCCAAATACTTTCCCTTCATCCAATCTCCCACCAACCCTCATTGGGAAGGCAAGTAATTCAGTATAGGTTATACATATGTAGTTATGCAAAACCCTTCCATAATAATCATGTTGTGAAAGACTATATTTCCCTCAATCCTATCTGACCTCCCACTTACTCTATTTTGTCCTTTGACCCTGTCCCTTTACAAAAGTGTTTGCTTCTGACTACCCCACTTCCCAAATCTGACCTCCCTTCTGTCATCTTACCGCCCCCTCTCCCCACTTATCCTCTTCCCAACTGAACATGTATGTTATTCCCTCCTTAAGCCCAATCCAATGAGAATAAGGTTCACTCACTACTTCTTACCTCTCCCTTCTTCCCCTCCATTGTGAAACATTTTTCTTGTCTCTTTAATGTGAGATGATTTACCCCATTCTATCTCTCCCTTTCTCCTCCCAACATATTCTTCTCTTACCCCTTAATTTTATTTTTTAATATCATCCCTTCATATTCAACTCACTTTGTGCCCTCTATGTAGCTATCTATCATCTATCTATCTATCTCTGTCTGTCTATTTCCTCCAACTGTCCTACTACTGAGAAAAGTCTTATGAGTTACACATCATCTTCCATGTCTGAATGTAAACAGTTCAACTTCAGTAAGTCTCTCATGATTTCTCTTTCCTGTTTACTTTTCATGCTTCTCTTAATTCTTGTATTTGAAAGTCAAATTTTCTATTCATCTCTGGCCTTTTTAGCAAGAATTCTTGAAAGTCCTCTATTCCATTGAATGTCCATTTTTTCCCCAGAAGGATTATATTCAGTTTTGTTGAGTAGTTGATTCTTGTTTTTAATCCTAGCTACTCTGTCTTCCTGAATATCATATTCTAAGCCCTCTGATCCCTTAATGTAGAGGCTGCTAGATCTTGTGCTATCCTGATTGTATTTCCACAGTACTTGAATTGTTTCTTTCTGGCTGCTTGCAATATTTTCTCCTTGACCTGGGAACTTTGGAATTTGGCTACAGTATTCCTAGAATCTTTTTTTGTGGGATCTCTTCCCAGAGACAATTAGTGAATTCTTTCAATTTCTATTTTACCCTCTGATTCTAGAATATCAGGGTAGTTTTCTTTGATAATTTCTTGAAACATGATTTCTAGGTTCTTTGATCATGACTTTCAGGTCCAGTCATTTTTAAATTATCTCTCCTGAATCTATTTTCCAGGTCAGTGGTTTTTCCAATGAGATATTTACATTGTCTTCTATTTTTTTTCATTCTTGTGGTTATATTTTAATTCTTGATTTCTCGTAAAGTCATTAGCTTCCATTTGCTTCATTCTAATTTTGAAGCAATTATTTTCTTCAGTGAGCTTTTGGACTTCCTTTTCCATTTGACCAATTCTGCTTTTTTAAGGCGTTCTTCTTCTCATTGGCTTTTTGGACTTCTTTTGCCATTTGAGTTTGTCTGTTTTTTCAAGGTGTTATTTTCTCAGTATTTCTTTGATTCCCCTTTAGCAAGCTGTTGGCTTGTTTTTCATGATTTTCTTACATCGCTCTCATTTCTCTTGCCAATTTTTTCTCTAATTCTCCTACTTGATTTTGAAAGTCCTTTTTGAGCTCTTCCATAGCTTGCAACCAATTCATATTTTTCTTGGGGCTTTTGATGTAGGAGCTTTGACGTTGTTATCTTCTTATGGTTATATGTTTTGATCTTCTTCGTCACCAAAGTAAGGTTCTGTAGTCTGAGGCGGTTTTTTTTTTATATACTGTTTACTCACCTTCCTAAACAAAAACTTGATTTCCTAACTCTTTGTCAAGGTAAGAGTATGCTTCTAGTGGTGGTGGAAATGCGGGTGGGTATACTGTCCCAAGCTTCAGGGGTTTTGTATTAGCTGCTCCATCCCCTACCTTCTGTCAGCCCAGAGCTTTGGAAGCAACAGTAGCTGTTGCTGCTGCTGTTGCTGGCACCACTGCCACCTCCACCTCTGCCACACCCCTTACTCCCCCTTCACACCTCAGGGCTGGGGCCAGACTGCATGCTTCTCTTTCACCTAGGTCCCACAGAGTTTTCCCACTGACCTTCTATACTGTCTTTGGTGTTTGTGGGTTGACAAGTCTGGAAACTGCCATAGCTGCCAGTGATTCAGTCCCCTGAGACCTGCTCTGTGCCAGTGCAGCCCACACCAAACTGGACTCTGCTCTTTGCTCCTTCCTATGGACCTTCCAGGTTGTCTTGGGCTGGAAGTTTGTTTCACTCTGTCATTTTGTGAGTTCTGTAGCGCTAAAATTTGTTCATAGCCGTTTTTTTCAATATCATTTCATTTATATTATTTAGCTATTATTTTAGTAAGAGTTCTCTGCAAGGCATTTAAAATAACAATTTGTGAGGACAAACTTCATTGAAGAGAGAGAATACAGTATGCAGGTAGCCACATAATTGAGGAATTTTCTTGATTTGGGGCAGGATCTGAGAGTTTATTGTTTTCTGATTAGTCTTATGTTGCTCTGTAACCTCCTATTTCTCTTTTTCTTTATCAAAAATCTCTTGTTCTTGGTGTCTAGGTTTACAGGGCCTCTTCTTCTTGAAGTAAGCATCAGTAAGATAATTTGGAATTTTTACACCTGAAAGGTTTACCCTGGTAAAGGTGGCAATGACAAATTTCTGATGGGTCCTTCTCAGAGGAACATGGTTGATTGTCAGAGGTCCAATCACCAATAGCAAGCCACTAGCAAACTGCTTCAGGAAAACCATCCATATGCCATTGTGGTAACCACTGAGCATGATTGGAATCATGCCTGGGTAGCTAGCTCCAAGTCTCCTCACATGCTGACTGAAGGATTTTTTGTCATGACTTAGCAACTTTCCAGGTACATCCCCAGTAGGGTGATAACTAGGCATTTTGCCAGTCTTTATCACATGGATTCCTCCATTCTTATCCACCAACTGACTTTGAGATAGTAACAGGCACCTTCTCTTTCTTTTCCCTTTCAGTTTGGGTTTTGGATGCAGAATATTTCTGCTTGCACATAGCTCTCCAGGAATATATTGAAGACCTGGAGTGTTTTCCGATCCCTTAGGCCAGGACTGGGTTATACGTGTAATGCTTTCAAGACTTTTTCACCACCTTTTCAGCCACATCTTCCTTTTTTGTTCTCCTTTTTAAATGTTTTGACCTTCTTTTCCTTTAGTTCCTTTGGGGGCTTTTTGTCCACCATCTTGAGAGAAGGGAAAGAGCTTAGAGTCATTTTTTACAAATATTTGGAGGCCTTTGAGGGAGAGCTCAACCACGGCCCTGCTTCTACTCCACCATCTTGGCTCTGTGCGTCCCACCCCCCATTCTAATTTTCAAGGTATCATTTTCTTTCTTAATATTTGTTTATAATCTTGATTCTTACTTGGATTACTTTTGTTTTTCTTTTAGTTTTTCTTCTCTCTCACTCATTTGATTTTTAAAGTTCTTCTCTGAATTCTTTTTGGGCAGGTGACCATTTGATGTTACTCTTTGAGGGTAACAGTGTTCTTCTGAAGATGAACACTGGTCTTCTCTATTCCCATAATAATTTATTGTGGTTAAATTCTTTCTCCTTTCCTTGTACATTTTTTGCAATACTTTTCTTTGTAATAATAGCTTAATTTTTGTAATCATCTCTAGCCCTAGGGTATGGGAGATGGTGCTTCTTGCCCCAGATCTTCAGTTCTCCCCTCCAATCTGGAACCAAAGCCAAACCTCCAGCCTTCTGTAAATGACCACTTGTCTGCACTCACCAGGCATGTGCTGGTTCCTTTTTGCCCTCACCATTCTCCAAGGCACAGCTGGATCTGGTGTTCCTTGTCAGCAGGTTTCCTCAGTCTTCTCTGGATCAAATGCCTATCTTACCTCACTATCTCTGGGTAACTTAATTAACTTTCAAAGGGCATTAACACTCAACCATCATTATTTCACTATAGAATATGTCTCATTGCTTCATTTTCATTCTTTTCTTTGACTGCCAGGACTCAAGTCAGGAAAACCTGAGTTCAAATATCTCTTCATGGCCATGTGACCCTGGGCAAGTCACTTAATGCCCCTTAATGAGGACTATAATAGCTCCTTACAGAATTGTTGTAAGAATTAAATGAGATAAAAATTTTAAAGCCCTTTGCACAATGCCTGGTATATAGTAAGTGCTATATAAGTGTTAGCTATTGTTGTTATTGTCTTCTTCTCAAGACGGCTTCTTTGGCTCTTCTATATAGCTTTAAAAGTGCTCAGTGGGACCTCGAGTTAGAACAACGTGGTTTCACATGCAAACTCAGACACTAGCTATACAACTTATGCATGTCACTTAACCTCTCCATGCCTCATATCTGTTATCTAGAATATTGAAGTCTTATACTTAATGGCCTGCAAGTACCTTTTAGCATCAAATCTATGATTCTCTGATCCTAAGAAGAAAGTTGATATTTTTTTTGAGAAAGATTATGATTTACAAAAGATTGTAGTCTTTTATGTTGAATTGACTTCAAAAGCAAAATTTTTACTGTTCTCTGTTTTCTTCCCTTTTTTCACCTATATTATGACCATATAATATATTCTGTAATATGGCTGTTGTCTTGTTTCTGTTTTTTGTTTTGTTTTATGGTTGAGGTGTCATCAGAAAGCTTCTGATTACTTCTCCCTATCCATTTGTGCATCTACCTGTAAGGGCTTTGATGATCCTTATATGCACAGTTTTGTAGCTCTTTTTGTTTTATTTATTCACTTTGGCAAAAACTGATATCTCAGTTCCTTCATAACAGAGAGTGTGTGTGTGTGTGTCTGTGTGTGTGTGTGTGTGTGT